>JAZKJV010000305.1:403931-1003931 GCA_037367405.1 Ottelia alismoides
TTCTATTGCTTTTCTCAATAAGTACAGGAGGTCTGGGGCTCCTTATATAGCCTTTCCAGAGCCTCCAAGTCCCACCACTGGACGATGTGGGACTAAACACTGGATGGGGGTAAATGGATCTTCTCCAGGATCCATTTACCCTATTACAACTCAATGGGCGCAATACCGAATACTCCAACACTCCCCCTCAAGCTGGAGCATGCAATGCTCAGCTTGGACAAACAGAAAGAAACTCGACTCAACGCTACATGACACTACGGACAATATCAACCCAACGCGCACATTGCTGCAGTCGAGGACGTTGCTTCTCATGCCATGCAGGTGAGGAGACGAACGGGCTGGAGTGTGAGTCAACTGAATCTCCTCGTCGAAGAGCATGTGCTCTGAACTGCGCCTGTCAGAGTCACTGCAACTGAAAATGAGTCTCCTCGTAGGAGTACTCTGGCCCGCCACAATAATGTGGACAACTGCTCCATCTCTGAAAAGGACCTAACTGAAAATGGCCGTGGCTGTGCAATCCTCGTCGGAGTCCACGATCGCTGGAGAATGGAGTCTGAAAAGTCTCCTCGTCGGAGAACTGGGTCTCTCCCATCTGGCTCAGAGAATAGTGCACTGCTCTGGTGTACCTATGATACCACATGAAAACCCTTGCCAACATGGCATAGGGAATGATCCTCTACTCTGGAGTCCCTATGGCTCACATGAAAACTCTAGCCTGACAACAAGAAGAATGATGAGGACCTCTGACAATGATGGCAACATATGCTCATCTGAAAATGACCGCACACTCGTACGTGTCTGAAACTGGAGACTCGGAAACAATGATCGTCGAGTCTGAAACCGAACTGTAGAGTCTGATATCTGAATGATCATCTGGCTGGTCTGGAGACTGGTATCTGAATATGGAATCTGGATCAAGACCTGTAACTCTACATATACACTCCCCCTTTCTCCCGTACTTGTTGAAAACACTGACATCGACAATGTACAGAGAATACAAGCAAGATAGGGGGTACATGAACATTTCTTGTGGCGTTTCATTTTTTTATCATTTTTATTTTAAGCCGCCACATTTTTTTTTGAAAACATTTTTTTTACTTGGCGTACGGCTTTTTCTTGTACGCGCCCTTTTTTTTTCTTCCCCCTTTTTTTTAAATACTTGCGTACGGCTTTTTCAAATGTACGCGCCCTTTTTTTTCTCAACAATTTTTTTTCTCGATGTTTTTGTTTTAGCCGCATCATCATTTTTTTTTCGGTTGTTGTTTCTCTCTCTCTCTTTTCTAACATGCCGAAGCCCTCCTGGGCTTTTACAAATTTTTTTAAATAAATGCCGTCAGGCCCGTTCGAGCCCCCTTGAATAAAAGTTGCGTCACCCTTTTAGGGTTCCCCCTTGTGGGAACCCATTTAGCCGAAGAGACCGCCGCCCCCCCGGGGTTTTCTGAAAAGTCGCCACCGCCAAGAGGGCGCGCGTGATCTGGAGAGGAGCGGCTTGCTACTGGATGTCGGGCTCCTTTGGGGCGGCGTCGCCTGCTGCTGGACATCGGATTGCCTGCGCCACCTAGGGCGCTGGGGGCTGCGCCGCCTTGGACTTGGAGGCTGGAAGCACACGCAGTGGGAGCACCACACGAGATCGAGGCGCCTCTTCCTGCTTCTGGGCACGGGATCGGGACTCCCACGTGCCTATCGTGCGCCGTCAAAGGAGAGAAGCGGGTTCCTTGTCGCCTCGCGCCTGGGATGCGAGGCCCTGGAGGTGCGCGCGAGGGACTCGCCTCCTGGAGGTTGCGTCGTTGGGTTCGATGGAGCCCAACTTGGATCTGCGGCTGATGGGGGATTCGAGCGCCGCCCGTGCGATGACACAGAGGCCGCTATTCCTGATGCCTCAACCTGGATATGGACAGGATTCACGTCTGGGATTGAGAATCCTCGCCTGGCTAGGATGAGGAAGCGGCGTCGCAATCTTCGATCTGGACTGAAGATGCCTGGAACTTGAATCTTAGATCTGGACTGAATCGAACCCGCACGAGAGACGCGGGTTCCACCTCTTGGAGCCTTGGCGGCCAGGGAATGCTGGAGTTGCCTGGAAGACGAGGAGATCCCGGCAACCGAACCAAGATCTCGCTGCTTCAGAACTAGGGTTTCGAAAAACCCTTATCTTGAACTTGATCTTGAGTAGAATCTCAGCAAAATCTTCAAGAACATAATAACAAATCTCGAACAATAATAAAGAACACAAAATTCCTCGAGAATCGACCCGCTCTGATACCATGTTATAAAATAACATTGCGGAAGCTAAATGATAAACAGAGCATAGAAATAAAGATAAACATGAAGAAAACAAAAGATTTTACGTGGAACCCTACTCCGTGAGGAGCGGGATGAAACCACGGGAGAAGCCCTCTAAGGGCGTGTTTTTCTATTGCTTTTCTCAATGAGTACAGGAGGTCTGGGGCTCCTTATATAGCCTTTCCAGAGCCTCCAAGTCCCACCACTGGACGATGTGGGACTAAACACTAGATGGGGTAAATGGATCTTCTCCAGGATCCTTTACCCTATTATAACTCAATGGGCGCAATACCGAATACTCCAACAGTATAAGCACAGGATGTCTGATGGATAATCCCTTGGGATGAGTAGTAATTGGCTAGAACATGGGTACACAATTCCAGGGCATTATCATTCTCACAATTTTAACCGATGTGGAGAAAACATTACGAATTTCATTAAGAAAATGGATAATAATATTCCTGCTTCAGATTTATTTTTCAACAAAAATACCCATGACACACGAGAGAAATCATCCACAATAACTATATAAAATCTGTATCCCTGATGATCAGGTACACGACTCGGACCCCAGATATCAATATGAAATAACTCAAACTTGGAGGTACTACTCCGACTCGGACGACTGAGAAAGGTAGACCGGTGATACTTTCCCATCTGACAAGCCTCACATTGGATGGATGTGTGAGGCAGACCCTGGGTAACACACGACGCAACTTCTGAAGCAGTAGATGTCCAAAGCGCAGATGCCACAACAGAGGAGATACAGGTCCAGTAGGTAGGGATGAGGTTCCAACAAAAGGAGTCTGATTGAGACGATAGAGGCCTCCTTGCTCATAGCTACGACCAATCACGTTGCCCGTACGGATGTCCTGAAAAATAAGAGAAGATGGATCAAAAATTGCCCGACATTGTAAATCCTTTGTAACCTGACTGATTGATAATAAATTCATTGAAAAATCAGGCGCATGTAACACATTCTTGAGCTGCATAGAAGATGTCAGTCTAATCTCCCCCTAACCAGTAATTGGGGAATGTGTACCATTGGCAATGACCACTGTTCGGCCTGGAGGAATCTGAGAATATCCTGTAAGTAAACTCTGATCGCCACATAGATGATGTGTAGCTCCCGAGTCCATAATCCAAGGTAAAGAATCTGATCTACTACTGGGAAATGCAAGTATGCTACCTGATGCACTGGTAGACGCAGAGGCAGATGCAGCAACATCAGATTGACTCTCAGTGGTAGGTGCTGGGCCAGATGGGGGAATAATGCCCCTTAGACGGGCAACTAGGTCATCGAACCGCTGATCCAAAGTGGCAACAGATGGAGGCTCTATCTGCTCAGCGACTCGTGCAGATGCAGGAAATCCATGCTTAGAGTAGCATGTGTCTTCATTGTGTCCAACGCGATGGCAATAGGTACATGTTGGCCGAGTGCGGCCTCCTCTGCCACGAGGTCCACGTCCACGGCTCTGATGATGAATTCCACGGCCCCTGTTGGCGGCCATGGCTGAAGCATTCTGATTCGTGGCCGTAGAAGGGACGATGATGCGTCTCAGTCTGTGAAAGGCTTCCTCCATGGGAGGAATAGTAGAATCGGCCAGGATCTGGGATCGTGTCGCATCATACTCTGGATCAAGTGCAGCAAGGAAAACGCCCACCATAGTCGCATTCCGGTAGGTCTTCTGTTGCTCTGGCGTGGCTGTCAGGGGCATGAAGCTGTATAGCTTCTCGACCATCCCTCGCAAGGATGTGTAGAGTGAATGTAGAGGGCGACCATTCTGCTTTATAGTGAATATATCATGCTGAAGCTGCAGAATCTTTGTCTCATTCTTCGCTTGAGAGTATGTGGCCGCCAGAATATCCCACATGTCTTTGGCCGTGGGCTGATGGAGAATATCATTGGCAATCTCGATTGCCAAAGTTCCAGATAACCAGACTTTGGCGTATGCATCATCGGCCTCCCATGAGGCATTGGCTCCAGTCTTCTCAGCAGGCTCTTCTTCGGTAAGAATATGCTTCTTACCAGTTGACTTCATCATACTCATGAACTGCATCGCCCACAGTTCATAGTTCGTACTGTCCATCTTTACGATAGGCGCTGGACCACGAAAGACGCCAATAGATGGAATATCCACCTTGCTTTCTGACATACTGGAAATCAAAGACTGGAGTGATTGACTGAAGATAAGATTCGTCTACACGAACATAGACAGGTTTAGTTGCATGTGTAGACTTCAAGCAACCAAACCCATTTAGTTGACGGTGTGCGCTCTAGAGACGTATAGGTCTGATTCAGGGGCACACGCACATGCGCTTTCAGGGGCGCACACACGTGTGATGTGGCGTGCACAGAGCGCTGAGATGTGCGCTGAAGGACACGAAGATGCGCACTGAAGCGCGCTAGAGCGTGCTAGATGGCGCTAAGGGGAGCGCAGGCGCAAGCGCGAGAGCGCGCAGACGCAGGCGCGAGGGCGCGCAGGCGCGAGCGCGAGGGTGTGCAGGCACGAGCGCGAGGGCGAGGGCGCGAGCGCGAGAGTGCGAGGGCGCGCTGGCGCAGGAGCGCACAACGCACGGGAGGTGCTCGCGCGGAGGCGCGGAGGAGGCGCCAGCGGCGGAGAGAGAGGCTCGCGGGTGGGGGGTAGGTCTAGGGTTAGGGTTTCAAGAACTCGGTCTAGGACCGTCGCTCTGATACCATGTTGGGAAAAATAGAAGCGATGTTTATTCCACCAGACCTAGGCTCTCTTATATAGGAGAGTAGCCTATGGGTAAATTACATAAAGCATACGGCCGAAAAGAAAAATAACAGAAAGATACAAAGGAAACTAATATATGTTTACAGTATTAGTATTATTACTGTAACTTGGTGAGAAATCGGGCCTTTTATCTTCTGGCAGTATAAAAATCAATTGACTGATACTATTTTCAGACAACTAATGACCCAAACTGTGGGTTTTTTACTGTCATTTAAGTGCACGCTTTGTTTGTGGGGACCAATGGCCCTTCCCCCTTGATTAGCTGCAACCCTACAATGTTGTTTTTAGTTCAAAAAAGGGGACACACGAAGGTGTCAGTCCCTCGTAGAATAATTAATTAGAGAGAAGCAAAAAGCATTACATGAGCCAAGAGTCTTAACAGAAAAACTGACATTTTCTACATAAAAACGCTCCCCTCTAAAAATGATTCCATTGCGAGCAAGCCGGAGTGCCCACATTACAGCAATACGTAGAATCAGAGCTCTATTTGGACAGAAACGGGAGCTTAAAAGTGATCCCACCATCCAATGAGGTTACTAGCATCCATCCACCGGACATTCATAACTCTCCATGTTTCTTTTGCTTTCTCACGAACAAAAAAAGGTGGCCAACAGCACCCCCTCCTCTCTCATGCCCCAGGAGCCATAAGATCTTGAAACATGTTGGGACCTTCAATTCCCACATCCAAGAGCTTCACGAGGTCCTGAAACTACTGTTTCGAAAATATCCGAGTGAAAGGTGGGAATTCATGCACCATCCACCGAAGATTCCAGAAACCGAAGCAGCCCGATTATTGGCTAATGCAAGCAACCATGGAAAGCGAGTCGATAGGTGTCCAATCATCCATCTAATAGCAAACGAGCATCCATCTCCAAGTACAAGGTGAAAAAGCACCGAAAGTTGTGGGAGTGCATAACAAATTCCTTTCCAGAACGGAGATGTAGAATAAAGAGGTCTGTGAGCAAGGGACCTATGGGCATAGATATCATAGATTCCACGGATTAGTCCGCAACATAATTCCTCACTATCTCCCCGGATCCTTACGACCCATTTCAATAGTAGTGCTCTATGCATAGCATCCAAGAGAGGGATGCCACAACCTCCCTCCTCTTTGGGAAGCGTAACTGTATCCCAATCCACTAAGTGTATTCCCACAAAATTCCGGATGGACCCACCATCAAAAATCTCCTCATAATTTTCTCAAGGCAATGATGTATCCCTACCAGCAACAGTCTTGATGACATAAAATGACACGAATAGCCACTAGGACTACCATCGCTAGGACCAGATATGTCCCATGTGACAGAATCAATGTCTTCCATCCTATGAAATTTCGCTCCAACTTCCTAATGACTAGTACCAAGTAGACAAACAAAGACAACCATTTCTCAGGGATACCCCGAATAAGCAGCGACCCACAAATAGTACCATGCTTGCAACTACACTCATTCGCATCGTCAGAGAGACAAAAGGGTACTATAATCAACTTGTCCCGATTGAGTTTCAAACCAGATATTTCACCAAAAATATCCAGAGCAACAACAATTCCCTCACCTCTTCCCTGTCTCCTTCAATGAAGAAAATTGTATCATTTGTGCACTGCAGGATGGGGATGGAGATTTCACGCATTGAGTACTCAGCAAAATGCCTTGGTGAACCACTTGTTCTAGCATGCGTGCAAGTACATCTGTAGACAAAACAAATAATAGAGGGGCTAGCAGGCATCCCTGTCGAACACCCTGTTGTGGTTAGAAGGAATCACCTTCTAGTCACCCATTCACCAGTATAGAGTAGGATACTATAGTGACATCTTTTCATCCATGAAATCCATGTGTGTGGGAAGCCATGTTTCACTAAGCAGATCACAAGACCATCCAATCTACATTGCCATGTCTTGGAGAAGTTGAATTTCCAGAGAAGGTCGTTCGTCCCCCATTTTTCTCAATCAGCCTTAATTTTTGTGTCCATTACCAAGTTGTCCCCTTCTGTCTTTCAACAATGAAAGCATATTGGACCGAAGAAACAAGAGTTTCCAAAACACCATCAAGCATATTTACCAAAATCTTAACCACTATAAGATAAATGACGGTTGAAAGGGAAATTGGTCAAAGGTCTTCTACACGTTTAGATGTCTCCTTATTTAGTAGCAAAAATAAGAGAGCCTTACTGACTATGTCGAAACCTTCATTGCTATGGGAGAACTCATCAACCACTGCCACAAAATTTTCCTCAACGACATCCCGAAACTCATGATAGAAAAACTAGAAAAGTCATCCAGTCCATGAGCTCTCTCTGCACTCGAATTAATCACAGTTGTCCAAACTTTGTTTCAGTCAAAAGCCCTCATCAGATGGGCACATTGATAACTAGAGATAGTCGCGATCCATATACATGTCCTGCTCCATCTTATGTTTCCCTCTGTACCAGAAGCTTTTTCAAAGCAGTTTGATAGCGCTCTTCCCATATTTCTATCTCCCTCCACACATACATCATCAACTACCACAACATGCTTCAAGTTTATTCTTCTTCTACAATGGGCCAACACATAAAAGTACTTTTTGTTGGTGTCTCCCTGTTTGATCTATTTCTGCATGGATCTTCGCTTCCTCAGTCACATGCTTCTCACCTTCCTCAAAAATGACTACGTTGCCTTGCTCTTCCATCAAGCCCTTGCAAACCATTAATCACCACTTTTACTCTATGATATCTCTGAAACCATACTCCAACAGCCATGACCTCTCAAATCTAAATAAAGATCATGGTAATGTCCCCTCCCCCGAATCCCATACCAAAGGCATGTTGTCCAGTCTGAAATGCAAATGAGAGGATGCATCTTCCAGAAGAAACATCTGTGATACTTCAACCGACACTACGAAGCGATCCTGTCTAGATCTAGATCCCGAGTTTCTTCGAGTGAGGCGGACATCAATAGCATCGAAAACATCCAGCTAAAGATCCCCCACCAATTCCATGAAGGCTTCGAACCAAAGGTGGTCTTGACCTCCACGAAGATAAGGATGGTTCGAAGAAAGGAGAGTTACACTGAACCCACCATTCTTAAACAGGGAATTTATCTCCAACTTCCCAGAGCTTAGACCACAACAAAGATCTCAACGATAGATCCACCGATCCATATACATAAATATATAATCAGTCAGGAGCTCGTATTCCTCATTAGAAGAAATGTTGGAAAAAATCTTCCAGCATATTCGAAAATCATAGAGTATTTATCACACTTCCAAGCAACGAAAATTTCCCCCATGTAGACCGCATCAACCACATGAAAGTCATATAATGTCGGCACTCCAGAAGGCTTCCATAGCATTTCACTCCATCCATGTATGTTTATTTCTTGACGCATGACAATATCCACATGCCACTCACTCAGGAGAGCAATGACAAACCTTCGCTTCTTTGGATCCCCCCAGATCCATGATCTTCCAGCATATTCGAAAATCATAAAGTATTTATCACACTTCCAAGCAACAAAAATTCCCCCCCACGTAGACCGCATCAACCACATGAAAGTCATATAATGTTGGCAGTCCAGAAGGCTTCCATAGCATTTCACTCCATCCATGTATGTTTATTTCTTGACGCACGACAATATCCACATGCCACTCACTCAGGAGAGCAACTACAAACCTTCGCTTCTTTGGATCCCCCCAGATCCATGATGTTCCAAGATAGTAACTTCATAAGGAAACCCTCGTTAGTCATGTGGGTGAAACCATCCCCGCAATCTGGGTCATGTTTCTTTAAAACATTTTTTTTCGATCGTCATCTTCCGTCAATGGAACCAACTGGTGCTCCTCGACAAGTGCTTTTGGAAGTGGGTGGAACTACCCCTTAGTGTCCCCACCATGGTTGAACTGTTGCTGTAAATCCTCACTCCCCTGGGTAATTTTCAATCTTTCCTCATAGCGTTTAATTCTTTATGGGGTTTGATGGTAGCTGCGAGCTGAGGAGCACTCAAGAACACCTCTGAGTTGCCCTCTTTCTCTTTGGCATCATTGACGAGAGGAGAATCTCCATGTCCAACAATAAGTAGCAAAACCTCTACTAGGATGAAAGTAGTAGTATCTCCATTGGTTGTGTGAATGAGAGAATGGATTGTTGTCCTATTCCACAGGTCTAGGGTTTCTTATATAGAGTGAAACCCTAGAAAACAAAAACAAAAGAACTAAATATAAGTCTGCAAAGGGTTACACGACTCAAATAAAATAGAAAAGACAATAACTCTAATACTCCCCCTCATATTGGAGCATATCTATCGATCATGACCGCAACTTGGAAATCAACCACGAGAGACGTTTCTTCGGTAGTGCCTTCTTTCTATATGTCCAAGATGAGCATTGCATGATCCAGTTTGAGGGGGAGTGAGAGTTTGTTTATGTGGGAAATTGGATTTCTCCATATCAATTTACCACATGCACCTATGTTAGTCCCACATCGTGTAGGACTGTAGGAGAGGGACTTATTCATATTAGATTGGCTATATAAAGAGCTCTAGACCCTCTGTAATCATTGAGAGAGAGAGAGAGAGAGAAAATAATAGAAACATCAACTTTGTAAGGCATTCTCACGTGGTTTCATCCCGCTCCTTAGGGAGTAGGGTTCCATGTAAATATCTGTGTGTTCTATTATTGCTCTTATCTCTTTATCTCTGATTACGCTTCTGCATTACATTTTGCACCTGAGAATAGGTTGTCGCAAGGATGTCCTACATCGCCTTCGCAATGGGTTGATGTAGGATCTCATTTGCTATCTCTGCCGTCAGAATGCTTGATATCCACACTTGAGCACATGTGTTGTCATGCTTCCATGCATCATTGGCACCAACTTTTTCAATGGGATCTAGCTCCATCATGATGTACTATTTGTTGTGCACATCCATCTTGACCATGGTTATTAAGGAGGCAAGGCGACAATGCGTTACACCTTGGCGCCTAGGCGTTTTCAAAGTGGAATCAAGAAATTTCAAAAATATCGCATTTGGATGCTAGATTATTAAGAAATTATATCGCATTTTAGAAATACGACATGTATATCACATTTTCAAAATGTGATATGTATATCGCTTTTTGTAAATGCACAATGTATATCGCATTTTGAAAATGAGATATCTGTGTAGTGTGCATGAAAAATAGTCGCCTAGGCGTCAAGGCGTGCCTAGGCGCACCTAGGCGGCCGCCTAGGCGCCCAGGCGACCCAAGGCGCACGCCATTTGCTATAAAAGCAAGGCATTCATTCTAGGCGCACGGCCTGGGGCGCCTGGGCGCCTAGGCGTGCGCCTTAACATCTATGATCTTGACGATGTGATATGGGCCCTTAATGGCCCCCAGAAGGCGGAGTAGCATCAACCTTGTGCTTAGCCATGACAGACGAAAGAAGCATGGGAAGGAGAGGACTGGGAGAGGAATCAATTCTTGTCTACACTTGTATGTAACGGAAGTTGTGACAAACCTAGATATACAAGTACAAGGAATCAATTCTTGTCTACATTGACATGGAACGGAGGTTGTGATAGACCTAGATATACAATCTTCTCATTAACCATGTAGGTGCTCTAGGGTCCAAGTGTCGAATTTATGAGGAAATCTGAACAAGACTAACCCAAGAAATCCAAAGAGAACCTCTTTTGTTGCTGGAAAAACCCCTCACAGCCGCAATGTAGTTTACAGAATTTATGAACAGATATCTAACTTTGAGGAAAATATAGAGCATTATACCTTAGGGAGTTTAAATCAATTTAAGTCAGGATGAAAAAGCCATTTTGCCACTAGTAGTAATAGGAGAAAGAGATTCATTAGCCAATCTAACATATCCTACAGAAGAGAGATATCATTAAAATAGGAGAAAGAGATCCGTTAGCCAATTTAACAGATCCTCCAGAAGAGAGATATCATCAACAGTTGAATAATTTCAAGCCCCTGAATCAATAATCCATTGTCTAGTAAGAGCGGATGTAATATTCGCCATAGTGGTAGCAAGTTGGGTCATTTCTGAGCAGATGCATAAGAAGATTGTGATCTTTAATAGACAAGGGAGCCAAGCGATGGAGAGGAAGAGTTGATGCAATAGTCTTTGCCTCTAAAACAAGGGTTGAAACCCCGTAGTCATTATGCAGAGATATAAATCTCACAAAAAGTAAATCTTTATATGTGGAGATATTGTTAACTGTGTTGAGCCCTTTATCTTAGATATCGTCGATTATGCAGACATATAATTGCAATCTGTAGAATTTTTATGGTGTCCTCCAGATCTTGGCACAGATCTCTAATGCTCAGCATACATTTATCATGCAAATCTACAGCAAAAAATAGCAAAATAGCAAGACCTTGATATGTAGCAGACTAATAGGACCAACAGAGTAGCTTTTTTCTTTAAGCATCTCCAGCATCATCAGAATTTGATGCACCTTCGAAACCTCATATGTAATAGCAGATCATGGCATATAGAGAACAACTTGGCGCAGACTCGCTTGCCATGGATTACAGCAACTCTCTAAGCGTTAATCACAGTAGAACAGATGATATCTCATACCTCTCTTGGTGCTAGTAACAACATGACAGATACTAGGGCCCTATTGTAGCATATTACTATAGCACTACTGCAACATAGGGCTTCCTTCATAGATTGCAGCAGCAACATCAAATCGTGGTGGTGGGCGCATGGAGGGTGCGAAGGGACAAAACGTGGAAACAGAGTGAGGTTAACGGTGGGGGTTAGGATTTGGGTCAAAAGAGGCTCAGAGCTCATGTCTAGGACCGTCACTGTGACACAATGTGAAGAGAATCAATGGAATCGAATGAGATGATTTTATTTAAGAAGTAGCTTTTCTTATATAGAATAAAACCCTAAAACCCTAATTAGACAAAAGAGGAAAATACGATAGATTCCTTAACATGGAGATGCCAGCAAATGTCTAAATATGGAGAACATCAATACAACACATCGGTATAATGGTTGCCTCCTTGTAAGCTACCACAGGAACCATTGCATTCGCCTCAAACTTAGCAGTGTTGATTGCAGAGCCAGTACCTATGATACCTCTTCAATTCATTGTTGTTGCCACCTGAATGCATGTTTCAAATAAATTCCACATCTTTATCAGCAAGCTCATGCCAAATCGGCCACCTATGTTGGTGGAATTCCATTTTAATCCAAGCATCATCGGAACTCATCACACGGCACCAATGGTGGCCCTCGTATCAAGCAGCATACAGTAATTCAAAGAAACCCAAGTGGGTTATCCGATGCTTAAGCCGGGACGGAATAATTCCAAACTTAATATTTACCACCATACATCAAAAATGGGGAAAAAAGTAAAGTTGGAGCTTTGTCCTATCCTTGAAGATTATATAAATGACAAGAAATATAACTCATCCGGGACAAGTTCTTTAAATCAGGGAAGAAATGGAGATATAACAAATACATTATTAGTTTAAAAAAGATACCATGTAATAGAGTCATAAGTTGTTTATTGTAGTTTTACTTGTTAGAGTAATTCTATAAGGATAGCTTATTTTTTTCAAAAATTTTAGATAATGGTGAAGAAAAAGGGGTGTTGCATTTCGTTCTGTTTTCTCTTCCATCTCATCTTAAAATTCTGTTTGCATCAATTCTTGAAGACAAATACAAGAAAATATTCCATTTATGACTGAAAGGAGTATTTTTTTGAGTATGGACTTGTGTATAAACTATAGAAAAGAAATCAAACATGCCAGTCTTCCAGTTAGATTCTTTAGCAAAACATGAAAAAAAAAACCATTTCTATGCAAGCCCCCTGGCCAGGTTAAAAAGCTAAACACACACATTAATACAGATTTCAAGCAAAAAAATGTCAATTAGAGGAAATTTGTTGCCATAGAAAATACAAATTTATTGTTTTCAGCCAACCAAATTTTGTGTGATCAGCAGCATTTTATAATTGAACGTGCCTCAATAAAACATTACATAGCGGAAATCCAGAAAAAAGTTAAAATCAACTTATAATAGATGTATTCATAAGATGGGAAAACATACAAGGTTGTCAATTTGAGTAATAATATTCGCATAGTGCAAGGAGAGTCCAGCAGGACCTAGTCTTTGATGATAGATCACATTCACAGATTCCTCGAGTGGCTCAACACAATCTGTATGCTCAAAGATGAGATAATTAAGTACATATATCCACTACATTAAAGTTAGCATGAAAACCTTGACGTCAATACTTAGGAAGATAAGCATGAAAACCTTGAGGTCAATACTTAGGAAGATGAGCATGAAAACCTTGAGGTCAATACTTAGGAAGATATTAGAATGTGGGATGAACAGTTGCATGTTATAATTATTATCGACTGGAAGAAATAGAACTAAATAACTTAATGATACAGAGCAACCACTAAATGCATTAGTACAGAAATAATAATGAAGATCCAGTGAGAACATCAACAAATGTCAGCATCAAAATGTGATTCTGGATTGCAGTTGTTGGAATACCAGGGTGAAGAAGGTAGGGGGAAAAAGGAATGCATGCATGTAGGGTGAGGTCTTGCAGAAAATGGGATGAGTGATTCGCCAAGCCCGAGGATGTTTAGGTGGAAATGCACAAGAGGGTGAATAAGAGAGGTACGAAAGATGAACTATGAATATTCCATCTCCAGCATTACCTGTTCTAATTAATCAAAGCATTCAGCTATCCTAACAATAAAACATACTTAAAACAAACTAACATAATCAAACAGCAGATAAAGCATAAAATTAAGGGTTTTCATCACTTGTGCCCTTCTTAACTTCTGAAATATCAGTTATGTCCCTCCCTTTTTTTGTAATATAAGTTGTGCCCCTGACTTCTTATAAATTGCAGTTTCTGTTCTTCTATCATATCAGTTATGACCCTATTTTACCTTTACGGAAGGGGTGGAAATGTGAATTTGCCAGAAGTAAGGGCCACATGATATTACAAAAAGAGGGCATAACTGATATTGCGGAAGTTAAGGGAACAAGTAATAAAACCATAAAATTAAACTTAACATGAGGACCAGAGATCACATGTATTCATGTTAGATGTTATGTTAACTCAGGAGCCTTGCATTGCGGCAATCCTCCATTTTACAGAACTTGTTTCCTAACAAATTACCAACCTCAAAGCACATTCATCCAAAGCATCAAGGGACCAATTTGTAAAGTGTTAGGAGAAAGAAAACTGTTGAAGGGAAAAGAAAAGTTGTATTCCATCTAACCCTAGAGCTCTTATATAGGAGAAAAGCTCTAAGGGTAAATTACATAAACATGACAACGAAAATAAACATCTATAAAGAAAGACCAAAATAACATAAATATCTTAACACTCCCCCTCAAGCTGGAGCATATATATCTAACATGCTCAGCTTGGAACAACAATGATGAAAAAGACCTCTAGCCAATGCCTTAATAAACATGTCTGCAATCTGATCTCCTGATGCTACATAAGATGTCAAAATCAGCCCCTTTTGGATTAAATCACGAGTATAGTGACAGTCCACCTCAATATGCTTTGTCCTTTCATGGAATGCTGGATTATTAGCTATAAAACAAAGCCGCCTGATTATCGCACTTAAGATACATAGGAAGAGATACCTCAATCGTTAAATAAGTCAAGACAGATTTGACCCACATCATCTCAGTACTACCTTAGGCCATTGCCCTATATTCCGATTTTGCACTGGATCGAGCAACAATAGATTGTTTCTTACTCTTCCATGAGACTAGTGAGCTCCCAATAAACACAATGAAACCTGACGTAGACTTTCTGTCATTAGGACACCCAGCATAATCTGCATTTGCACACCCTGTAACTGAGAGAGACATATCTCTTTTAAACAGAAGACCTGCACCTGGAGATGACTTCAAATATCTCAGGATCATGAATACTGCATCCATGTGCGCCTGCCTGGGTTGCTCCATGAATTGACTTACTCTACTCACAGAAAAATATATATCAGGCCTGGTAATAGTAACATACAATAATTTCAATACCAACTCTCTATATCGTCTCTTGTCCACCTCCCCAGATCTGTCATCATGGAGCTTCGCATTAGGATCCATCGGGGTAGTGGCCGGTCTACATCCTGTCATGCTTGTCTCAGATAAAAGATTAGTAACATACTTCCTTTGTGTCATAACCATGCCCTGCTGATTTCGTGCGAATTCCCGTCCAAGGAAGTAACGAAGTGTACTGAGGTCCTTGGTAACAAACTGTTGTCTAAGGAAATCCTTAGCTGCTTGAATGCCCTGTTCATCGCTGCCAGTGATAACAATGTCATCAACATAAACCAAGATGACTACAATACCTCTCTGGTGTCTCTTTACAAAGAGAGTATGATTTGTAGTAGATCTAACAAATCCCTTCTGTTCAACCAATTCTGAGAGTTTCTGAAACCAAGTCCTCGGACTCTGCTTAAGGCCGTATATAGCTTTATGAAGACGACACACCAGACTGGCTCCCCCTCAGCAGCAAACCCAGGTGGCTTTTGCATGTAAACCTCTTCCTGCAAGTCACCACATAAGAAAGCATTCTTTACATCCAATTGGAAAAGAGGCCAATCACGTACCACATCAACACATAGGGACATAGCTTTGTGCGGGACCTGCCGCGCAATAAGAATCCTCAAGGTAGAGTGACGCGCTACAGGAGAAAAAGTGTCCTGATAGTCCGCCTCATAAGTCTGGGTGAACCCACGAGCAACCAGCCTGGCCTTGTATATGTCTACTGTACCATCTGCCCGATGCTTCACAATAAATACCCACTTGCTTCCAACAACAGACACACCTGGTGGAGCATGGCAACACTCCATGTACCTCGTGACTGTAAAGCCGCCATCTCCTCCTCCATAGCCAAACGCCATTGACTGCTCTGCATGGCCTCTTGATATGACTGTGGAATTTCTATAGCAGACAATCCCACAACAAAGTGCTAAAACTCCTTGGAAAAACGCTTCAAGGAAACATGATAAGCCATAGGGTGCATAGTGCATGCGCGTTTCTACCGTCGAAGTGCAATAGGCATATCTTGATCATAAATAGGAATAGTAGAGACAATATCTATTCTGCACCATGTACCTTTGTCCGTACATGCAAATCACTCGTGCCATTAGAGGAACTCAAATGCTCAGTACATACCTCGGGTGAAGGATATGGTTAGATCCTCAAGCGCATCACGGAAGCGTGATCGTCGTGTCGAATACGACGAAGAACGACTAGTCGCACTAGTTGTTCTATGCAGCGAAAATTAAAAATTTTTCATGTGACGAAACCACATGATCCAAGAACACTTCTCGGATCGTTTCGTCTAAACCACAACCAAGTATTAGGTTTACCTCTTGAAGCGTGGTTGCGATCAAGTCTCTAAACGAAGAGACCTCCTGTCTCAAGTTCGATCCGTCGGAGGAGACGCTTACGAGCGCGGGGATGAACCGCGTGCTTCTCGCAATCCATGTTGATGATCCAAGCGGTGGATCTCCTGATCTCGACACACGAGACCCGACGTCTTCTTCACGAGCAAGGCATGCCGAAGTAGACGGAGTTCCACGAGCAAAACATCGGGCAACATAACGACGGTGCCGCGGCTATGGAGAGCCTCTCTAGGGCATCCATGGTGGACGGCCATGAGAGGGAGAGAAAGATAAAGAAAGAGAGAGAGAGACTTGTTGTCTCACTTATGTGCCCAGAAGAGCAATGGGGTGCCTCTCCTTTTATAGGGTTTTGGGATCCATGGATCTCAATCCATGTGTCAACACAAATCCAATGGTCCACATTAATTTGTGTTTCTTTCAATGGCCATGATTTGTTGCTAAAAACACAACAATTAATTTAATAAAAATCAAATATATATTAAATATAATTTGATTTATATCAAATCAATCTCCATTGGAGAGATAGGAAAGGAGGCAAGCCTCCTTCCATAAGGAGGGTGGACGGCCACCACATTCTTTATGGAATTGTGGCCATCGCCTCTCCTCATTAGGAAGGGAGCTTCCTTTTTCCTATTACATGAGATTACATTATCTCATGATTCTCTCCAATATTTGCAACAATATTTGTTGCAAATTATTTCACAAAAATAAATCCAATTTATTTTGCGAACATTGCAATCATGCCATTGGAAATTTGTGAATCATATTCACAACCCAAAACAAAATGTAAATTACATTTTCAATTCAATGTCCAATGTGAATCCAATTCACATTAACATTTAATTAACAAATGTAAATCACAAATAGCTCTCTCTTATATATTATAAATCACATTTATAATATATATGACTAATATGGATATTGCTATCCACATTATTCATATCCATGATAATTAAATCACATTTAATCATCTTGGATCTTTATTCTCTTGTTCTCAAATAATATGAATCACATTCACATTATTCACATCTTTGATAATCAAATCACATTTAATTATCTCAGATAACTCTCTTTATAATATGAATCAAATTCATATTACTCATGATAATTAAATCACATTTAATTATCCATTTTCTCAATGCTCGGATACATAAATCAACAATAGAATTATCCATGAACTCCTTCAAGGATAATGCGCTTTCTCCGCAGATACTTGGAGATAAGGACAGGGCGATTGTATTATTCCACGTATAGTGACATGGATATTGAGATCATATCTCAAATCCAGATCGCGGGCCTCCCATATATGCTTGATTAAATCAAGACCGTAAATCTAATCTTCTCATTGTATCTGAATCACATTCAGATCAATGTCCAACACTTGGACCAAGATCAGATCACTTCTCCACTGAGAGGAGTCACTAAAATGCAGACCCGTTTCATCACTCCCTAGGAATGGAAGCGTCATGGTTATACAATCGTTTATGATAACATCACCCTCAGGTATTCCCAATACCTGTACATCCTGCATACTGGAAGACTCAGACTAAACCCGAAGTATTGGATCAACTTTATACTGTCTACTTCATGGTTTTATCAGTAAGTTTCTCATTCGATCATTGGGAGTTGGTATCAATCATACACTTTCTAAAAGCATATATCATACCTAGGTCTTGATCATATACTTTCCAAAAGTATATATCAAACCTACAAATTCAGTCAAGCTTCCAAAGCGAGACGACCGTGCGCACGGAATTTGATTCTTCCCAATATCTCATGAGTGAGCTCATGTCTTCCGGTTCAGTAACTGAACCTGTATGATCCCTTTGAGAGATCGTATTACTCATATGCCCTTATATGCACACCAGCGCGCAGGTGTATAGACCTTGATTAGGTCATCAACCTATTGGTCTGCCAAATGTACATACTTAGACATATAGCAACACATCTGTCTCCGGTCAGAGGATGCGTGCCTATATCATGACAGCATACGATATAGGACTTTGGTTATCTCGATCTCGTTAAGTCAACTCTTTGACCTAACTAATCTGACACCTCCGAATCTCTATTCCTATGCAGAGGACCTGCATCAAGAGGTCGGTCAGATATCGACCTTTAGAGATAAGGATTGCCATCTCCTACTCAGGCTGGAGATCATCTCTTAACAATCATTTGACGGTGCTTGATGAGTCCTCAATCTAACTCTTTAGATATTCATCCAAGCACCAGCCTCTATGATTCAATAGTTGAATCAACAGCTGTATGATCATCAAGATGGCCATGGTACAAAACCCTAATTGTACTAAGGGACCTATTATGCAAATTATGTATTCTTTATTTCAGATTAAGGAGTGAATTGCAATAACATTTATTGCATAATGGCTCGCCGTGGGCTCGCATTTCCAACAATCTCCCACTAGCCCAAAGAGCCATTAATGGGCTAATCATTTAAACCCACACTCATGTGACAATCATAGGCTATTTAGAAAATAGCTAGGTAAGCTGATCAGTCACTCTGTTCCCGCGAGACTACGCCAAGTCCTTTTACGGCACTTGCATATCCCCAATAACAGTGCTCGCATTTAATGCGAATGTTGCATCTCATGCAACCAATACTCAATCTAGTTGGTTACAGTGTCCCTGACATCATAACCAGTATCCCCATAATCCTTATTAGAATACCTTCATTCCCGGAGATCTCTATCTCCTAAGGTATCTAAAGTTTAGACCTTTATAGATCACTATCTACATGGTCTTAAACTTTTGAAGATAAGACTTTGAGATTACTATCTCAAAAATCTCCTCATCTATGAAGATTTTGTTATTACTGCAATCAAGTGTTTTAACTCTACAGTAGGATTAGTAACAATTTACTACTCCCACTGCATGACAGACATCTGGTATTTGTACACTCTAGCATACACTCAGCTTCTCGTAACTAATGCACAAGTGCAAGTAGTTGTAGCATTTACTTCCTCAACTCTTTGAGGTGCTATCCCTTAAGATAGGTCAGTACCATATCTTAAGGGTTAGAAGCCTCTCTTGGAATTTCTATGAATAGAATATGTCCAAGGTATACTACAAATGTGACAGTCCAATTATCCTCTTCTCTTGGCTTCTGAACAACTTCAGAACTAAGATCTAAGAGGTATCTTTGAAATCATATTTCAAGATATGGAATAACCAGAGAATAAAACACTTATTATTATCCTTATATCATTTTAAATGATCAGGATATCATCTACATTCAGCAAGATGAACACAAAGGCACTCCCACTAAGCTTCACATGGCTCATCAAGATTCTATCTGAAATCATAACAATTATAATTCCATCAAATCTTATGGTCCAACTTCAAGAAGCTTATTTGAATCCATAGATGGATTCCTTAGTTTGCACACCTTGCTTTCCTCAACCATGAAGCCCTGGGGCTACTTCATGTGAATATCCTCAAAGAGGTATTCGTAGAGGAATGCAATATTGACTTACATCTTGAAGATGCAATAGTCAAGTTGTGTAGCTAAGGTTAACAACATTCTGATGATTTTAAGCATGGTCACCGAAGAGCAAGTCTCATTGCAAGCAATGTCTTCTCTTCCGGTGTGTGGCTCATGGCTACGAATCGTGCTTTGAAGGTCTCTACCTTCTCATCAGGTTCCCTTTCTCTTGAAGATCCATTTACACCTTTACAGGTTTTACCCATATAGGTGGATCCACGAGGGTCCATATACAACACTTGCATATGAAGTCTACATTAGACTTTTATTGCTAACATCCATCTATCCATGCTATGATCTTCAGAAGCTTCATCACATGAAGTTCAATCATTGTCAGATTTCTCTGACACATGGAATCCATCCTCAAACTCATTTGAAGAGGTATTAGTGTTTCATTTTTAATTGTCCTCTTAGTTTCCAATTTCAGGAGCCTCATTATCTTCTCAAGATTAAATGAGTTCCTATACTTCATTTTCATCTTGATTCTCAAGAGTCTCAACCTCTAAGAATCACATTCTCAGAGATGAGATACTTTAAGAATCTCAAGGTCATAAAGTAGGTATCCAATACCATCCTTTATTTTCCTAATGAAGCAGCACTCTCAAGTGCTAGATTCCAACATACATGGAACCTTATTAAGGATATACATTGTAGTCTCTACTACACATACATACCTGGAAACTAAGGGATAATTATGCTAAAATTCATCATTGATAAGATCATGTCACACATGATCCAATTGTATCTCCCTATAACTCTATTGAGTTAAGATGTGTTAGGAGGATTGAGATAGAAATGATATTCATATCTCTATAAGGTATTCTTTGAATTTATCTAACAGGTACTTGCTACCTAGATTAGATCAAATTCATTTTATCTTCCTTCAAACTTTGGTTCTAAACAAAAAATAATGAAATCTTTGAACATTTCAAAGGTTTCTTAGGTGAAGAGAAGAAATCTCATATCATACATAATCATCGATAGATATCACATATCCACAATGTTTACTATGATATAGATGATCCACATACATCAATATGTATGAGATCCTGAATACCTTGACATCTTACACCTTTTTCTAAGAAGGGTGTATTGGACATTTTTCTTTGAAAACAATATTCATAAGTATGTAAGTTTTGAAATTTTAGACATTCTAAAGTTTCATCTCTTACTAGTCTATTGATCAAATCAATAGACAAATGTCCAAGGCTTGATGCTAGATCATTGTCAAATGATCTTCATCCTCCTATTGATCTTAAGGTTTAATTTCAGTGTCAATGAACCATTCATTAATTTTCTAATTTAGTGAAGTCCACTAGATTATTAGATTACTATATGAAATATATACATCATAACTCTTTATGATAGTTCTATCTCAGATTCATGTTTATTTCTAACATTTAGAAACAAACAATGAGTGTATTCTTATATCTAGGTCATAGAGACATTCTCTAAGACTAAGGACTCTCCCACTGAAATTAACAAGTCTATCAATCCAACAGAGATTGTTGCAACAATCGCATCAATATCCATGTGGATAACTATAAACCTTTAAGATCAAATTTTCCAGTCTTCTAAAACATATGCAACCTATTGCAAATGTCTTCAGAAGATTGAGATACAATTATTTGACTTTATCTTATCAATGATTTATGTAGATTAATCCGATGCTCCATCCGAGTCCTTCTCTAAGGATTCTAGATAGACTTGATAGTCATACTATCAACACATCAACTTATTGCAGTATTGGCATTCATCCAACTCTTCGGATGACATATGGAAGTCATAGATGTATAGTCAACTCTTTGACCATACTTCTTACTCGGGTCCAACCCATGCTTCCACTGCGCTCCCTTTATCTATAAGCAACCATTGCTTAAGACTAAGGATCTCTTATGTAAGAGCATTTCAACAGTTATACATGCTTCATTAAATTCATACAATATGAATATTATGAAGCTTCATGAACGACCAGAGTATAGATAGTAGAATGATGACACTCATCATTTACATCCATCTAAACTCTTAAAACATAGGTTCAGGTAGGTACTCAAACAATTTGAATACATCATCTCTTATAGAGCCACCATTCAGCATGATGCAGTGAACCATCTCATTCATGTTAAATGTCAAGAGCACATATGTATGCCAGAATATCTTCATTAATTTTATAAGGATTATTTGACAATTACGATCATCATCGACATGTCACTTCAAAAGTACATCCGATGAGAGATCAAGACTATAGAGACATACAAACCCTAGAGTTGTAGTCCTATTATCTATTTAATTGTCATTCCTCAATATTATGAGGAAACTTGCACATTGCAACCACATACATTATGTGTCCAATTGCAAGTACAATATCTGGATCATGAGTCCAATCCATGATATTTTACTGGTTATTATTGAGTATATCATTGAGTGGGTTTTAATGAAGGATTATCTGAAATAAGAAATTTGCATAAATATATAAATATATATATATATATTTTACTTTGATTTAGATTTTTATATCAAAGTTGTCTTGTCTTGTCAACACTGAAATTTCATTCCCTTAATCACTTTCAATGTAAGAGATATACTTACCATTATATCTCAACAAGATCTGGGATCTCCTTCCTTATCTTTGTTGCATCCCAATAATATGAGAATCTGCAACTCGGATAAAAAGAAGCGGGAACACATTCCGCCTTGCAAGTCCAACTTGCATCTCCCAATTCGGTCTTTAACACCCAGGCCCACCACCCCTAAGGCGATGTTGACCCGTCGTTAATTGAACCAACCGTCAACATGAATAGTACTCGCTATACGCAATCCAATATCGCCCCAATAATATGAGGATCCGATATTGGGGTCACTACGTATACGGCCTTACTCTTTCGAGAAGCAAAGAGCCCGATCCAGATGCGCTTGCATACAGGAGCTGTCACTTCGGACAGGCGTCTCCTACATACAATCCCTGGCGACGGAACCCTTCGCCTTGACGGGAGACCATGGATGTCACTTATGTGATCCTCCATATCATATTCAAATTCTAATTAATCATTATGAATCATATTCATTATGATTAATTCTTCCAAGGAAAATAACACATCTATTTATAATAGAGTGTCTTAATTTTAATTGGATTCCAATTAATCTAATCATATTAAATTAATGATCCAATTAATATCCAACAAACACATTTTAATTGTTACTTGAATTATGGTATTATCTCAAATACGTATTATTTCGAATTTTAATAATTAGAAATACATCATGATTTCTTAAGCATTATACTAACCCTACCCGCTGTCATGGCCAGTACCGACGAGAGTGGGACGGACCACATACGTTGCAACCCGCAACCCCAATGCTCTCCGACTAGACACCATATCCACCTCGGGAAAGGATAATGCAAAATAGATCATTTTGTACTTGAGATGATCATCGGTTCTTCAACCGAAATTATACCATATAGTAATAATCAAAACAATTTTGATTAACATTATAATGAGATTTGCTAGACAAATCCCAAGTCCTATTCAAGCAACATGTTTGTTGGAATGTTGATCATGTAGATCATGTAACCAATCTTGATTTAGATCACATCTAATCATTTGTTGGTTAGGGCAAAGTCATTTAAGGACATAATTGTCATCAAATATTTCACAAATATTTATGCATAATTATTCCAGGAAATTAAACAATTTTAATTTCACTAATTAATTAAATGACAATCACTAGGTTCTTGATTAGGAAAGTATTTTCAGCAGTGACCCTCACTTACTAAAAATACCATATCTCAATCAATTTAAATCCAAATTAAGCAAAGTAAATTTCTAAAGTTTGCTAACTTGATTTACAACAGAACCAAAGTGATTTGCACGCATTTCAAGGCGTTTCAGATCCACAATTAACATCTTAATTACGTCATGATCCGCAGTCCCCGAAACAGTGGATACATGTTCACTAAAATGAGCATATCTAGAGCAAACGGAATCGAAATCACGCAAACTCAGATCCTACGGTTTCCTTATTTAATGGGGAATAAAATCCAAATATTATTTTCGTGTTTAAACAATTTAAACAGTGCCGAAAATAATATCAAAACAGAGATGCGAAAATGAAATGCAAGAAAACTTTCGCAAACCCTAATGAACCCAAGTCGTCCTCGATTTATGGATCGTATCCAAAACCACCGACCTAAGGCTCTGATACCACTTGAAGGATATGGTTAGATCCTCAAGCGCATCACGGAAGCGTGATCGTCGTATCGAATACGACGAAGAACGACTAGTCGCACTAGTTGTTCTATGCAGCGGAAATTAAAAAATTTTCATTTGACGAAACCACATGATCCAAGAACACTTCTCGAATCGTTTCGTCTAAACCACAACCAAGTATTAGGTTTACCTCTTGAAGCGTGGTTGCGATCAAGTCTCTAAACGAAGAGACCTCCTGTCTCAAGTCCGATCCGTCGGAGGAGACGCTTGCGAGCGCGGGGATGAACCGCGTGCTTCTCGCAATCCATGTTGATGATCCAAGCAGTGGATCTCCTGATCTCGACACACGAGACCCGACGTCTTCTTCACGAGCAAGGCATGCCGATGTAGACGGAGTTCCACGAGCAAAACATCGGGCAGCATAACGACGGTGCCGCGACGATGGAGAGCCTCTTTAGGGCATCCATGGTGGACGGCCATGAGAGGGAGAGAAAGAGAAAGAAAGAGAGAGAGAGAGAGACTTGTTGTCTCACTTATGTGCCCAGAAGAGCAATGGGGTGCCTCTCCTTTTATAGAGTTTTGGGATCCATAGATCTCAATCCATGTGTCAACACAAATCCAATGGTCCACATTAATTTGTGTTTCTTTCAATGGCCATGATTTGTTGCTAAAAACACAACAACAATTAATTTAATAAAAATCAAATATATATTAAATATAATTTGATTTATATCAAATCAATCTCCATTGGAGAGATAGGAAAGGAGGCAAGCCTCCTTCCATAAGGAGGGTGCACGGCCACCACATTCCTTATGGAATTGTGACCGTCCCCTCTCCTCATTAGGAAGGGAGCTTCCTTTTTCCTATTACATGAGATTACATTATCTCATGATTCTCTCCAATATTTGCAACAATATTTGTTGCAAATTATTTCACAAAAATAAATCCAATTTATTTTGCGAACATTGCAATCATGCCATTGGAAATTTGTGAATCATATTCACAACCCAAAACAAAATGTAAATTACATTTTCAATTCAATGTCCAATGTGAATCCAATTCACATTAACATTTAATTAACAAATGTAAATCACAAATAGCTCTCTCTTATATATTATAGATCACATTTATAATATATATGACTAATATGGATATTGCTATCCACATTATTCATATCCATGATAATTAAATCACATTTAATCATCTTGGATCTTTATTCTCTTGTTCTCAAATAATATGAATCACATTCACATTATTCACATCTTTGATAATCAAATCACATTTAATTATCTCAGATAACTCTCTTTATAATATGAATCAAATTCATATTACTCATGATAATTAAATCACATTTAATTATCCATTTTCTCAATGCTCGGATACATAAATCAACAATAGAATTATCCATGAACTCCTTCAAGGATAATGCGCTTTCTCCGCAGATACTTGGAGATAAGGACAGGGCGATTGTATTGTTCCACGTATAGTGACATGGATATTGAGATCATATCTCAAATCCAGATCGCGGGCCTCCCATAGATGCTTGATTAAATCAAGACCGTAAATCTAATCTTCTCATTGTATCTGAATCACATTCAGATCAATGTCCAACACTTGGACCAAGATCAGATCACTTCTCCACTGAGAGAAGTCACTAAAATCCAGACCCGTTTCATCTTCCCTAGGAATGGAAGCGTCATGGTTATACAATCGTTTATGATCACATCACCCTCAGGTATTCCCAATACCTGTACATCCTGCATACTGGAAGACTCAGACTAAACCCGAAGTATTGGATCAACTTTATACTGTCTACTTCATGGTTTTATCAGTAAGTTTCTCATTCGATCATTGGGAGTTGGTATCAATCATACACTTTCTAAAAGCGTATATCATACCTAGGTCTTGATCATATACTTTCCAAAAGTATATATCAAACCTACAAATTCAGTCAAGCTTCCAAAACGAGACGACCGTGCGCACGAAATTTGATTCTTCCCAATATCTAATGAGTGAGCTCATGTCTTCCGGTTCAGTAACTGAACCTGTATGATCCCTTTGAGAGATCGTATTACTCATATGCCCTTATATGCACACCAGCGCGCCGGTGTATAGACCTTGATTAGGTCATCAACCTATTGGTCTGCCAAATGTACATACTTAGACATATAGCAACACATCTGTCTCCGGTCAGAGGATGCGTGCCTATATCATGAAAGCATACGATATAGGACTTTGGTTATCTCGATCTCGTTAAGCCAACTCTTTGGCCTAACTAATCTGACACCTCCGAATCTCTATTCCTATGCAGAGGACCTGCATCAAGGGGTCGGTCAGATATCAGCCTTTAGAGATAAGGATTGCCATCTCCTACTCAGGCTGGAGATCATCTCTTAACAATCATTTGACGGTGCTTGATGAGTCCTCAATCTAACTCTTTATATATTCATCCAAGCACCAGCCTCTATGATTCAATAGTTGAATCAACAGCTGTATGATCATCAAGATGGCCATGGTACAAAACCCTAATTGTACTAAGGGACCTATTATGCAAATTATGTATTCTTTATTTCAGATTAAGGAGTGAATTGCAATAACATTTATTGCATAATGGCTCGCCGTGGGCTCAAATTTCCAACATCGGGCGTGCTGGATGATGGAGGCACATGAGCACTGGACCTTCACTGATAGACCTGCGGAAAAAACCTAGGCGACGGTAGTGGAGGGGTCAGTAACGGAAGAGGACATGGTAATGGCAGAGGAGGCATATAGATATCTTCTCCATCCTCTGAAGGAGTAAGCCTGTCACCTGTGGGAGAAAAATACATAATGGACTCAAAGAAGGTGACATCAACACTGACATAGTACCAACGTCGAACTGGATCAAAACAACGATATCCCTTTTGTGTTTTGGAATACCCAATAAACACACATTTGACAGCTCTGGGCGAGAGCTTGTCAAGACTAGGAGAGAGTTGATGAACAAATGCAACCGACCCAAAGACATGAGGCGTAAGTGAGAAAAGATCCGCCTCGGGAAACACAATCAAGAATGGGATCTTCTCCCCTAACACTAAAGAAGTCATACGATTAACCAAATAACAAGCAGTTAGAACCACATCTCCAAAATAGGACTGAGGAGCACGACTCTGAATCAAGAGGGTTCTAGTAACATCCAAAAGATGATGGTGCTTCCTTTCAGCCACCCCATTCTGTTATAAGGTATATGCACAAGATGTCCGATGCACAATACCGTAAGACTTAAGAAATTGAGAGAGTTGAGTACTACAAAATTATAGAGCATTATCAGAACGTATGTACTTGACTCTAGTAAAGAAAATGTTCTTTATATCATTAAGAAAAGACTGAATAATAGGACCAGCATCAGATTTGTTTTTAAGAAGAAACTCCCATGATAACCTTGAAAACTCATCAACTGCAACAAGATAAAATATGTGTCCCTGATGATCTGGGACACGACTACGACCCCAAATATCAAAATGGAGCAACTCAAACAAACTGTGACTACTTGGACCATGACGACTTTGGAAAGACGACCGATGATGCTTCCCAAGCTGGCAGGCCTCGCGCTGGAAAGTGGAGCGAGGAGAAATCTGTGGATGAACATGGACCGGCTTTTGCAGAGGAAGATGATCAAATCGCAAATGCCACATGTACAGAGAAACATATCCAGTGTGTAGGGAAGACGAGACACTGGCATACGGAGACTGCACAAGTCTATAAAGGCCCCCTTGCTCAAGGCCAGCTCCAATCACTCTGCCCGTGAGTATGTCCTGAAACACAAGAGCAGATGGATCAAATATGACACGACAATGTAAATCTCTAGTGATTTGACTAATTGATAATAAATTCATAGAAAATTCGAGAGCATAAAGAACATTAGGAAGTCTCAACGTAGAAGTCAGCTGCACCTCCCCCTGACCAGTGATGGAGGAATGTGTACCATCTGCTATCACAACTGATCGTCCAGGCTGAACATGACGAAAAACACTAAATTGACCTCTATCACCACAAAGATGATGGGATGCACCAGAATCCATGATCCATTTTGATAAGTTTGCCCTGTAGCAACTAGTAAAAGCATAGTCTGCCCGTGTAGATGTAGATGGTGAGGCGACAACCTCTGAGGATCCTGAAGGAGATGTAGTAGAACCGGATGTGCTAGGCATGATCTCTCTCAGTCATGCTACAAACTCATCAAATCTCTGATCAGATGCAGGTGATGGACTCCCGACCTGCTATGTCTGCTCTGTAACTCTGGCTGATGCAGGAAACCCATGCTTGTAATAGTAGGTTTCCTCAGAGTGGCCTGTCCTGTGGCAGTATGTGCACGACTGATGAGGTCAACCTCCTCCTCCTCTGTTACGGTTGGAATGACCCCTACCGCGATATGGTGTATGACTGCTTCTACCACGTGAAGCTGCCATAGCTGAAGAAGTCTAGGACTGTAAAGAACTACCAGAGGATATAGATAGTCTACTCAGCCTACGATACGCCTCATCCATTGGAGGTATGGTAGCATCAGTGAGGATCTGGGCACGAGCTGCATCATACTCTGTATCCAGTGCCGCTAGAAACACTCCAGTCATCACATAATCTCTGTATGTCTTGAGATGCTCTGGTGTAGTAGTCACGGGTATGTATCCATGTAACTTCTCAAACATACCCCTCAAAGAAGTATAGAGAGTGTGAAGAGGATGACCATTTTACTTTGATGTAAAGATATCATGTTGAAGCTTTAGTATCTTCGACTCATTCTTTGTCGGAGAGTATGTTGCGGCAAGAATGTCCCACATATTGCTGCAGGATGGCTCAAAATATCATTAGCTATCTCTGTGGATACAGTCCCAGATAGCGATATGCGAGCATACGCATCATTAGGCTCCCATGAGGCATTCGTCCCAGTCTTGCCACGTGGCTCCTCAGCCGTGAGGATGTGCTTCTTGCCATTACACTGCATCAAACTCATGAACTGCATGGCCCACAGTTCATAGTTGGTTCCATCCATTTTGACAATGGGTGTCAGACCTTTGAAGGTACCCAGAGATGGAACTTCCACTTTGTTGTCGGTCGTGATGACAACTACCTTCAAACTGGACTAGAGACAAGAGATATCGATATCTACACTAACATATAGGAAGATGGTTGTGGGTGTAGACCTATACCACAACCTCTTTCATTCCTCAAAAAGTCTTTTGGATAGCCAGAGTGTCTCTAGGGCTTCACGTTATACCCTAGGTACCCAACAACTCAGCAAGACGACTACACGAGAGCGGTGATCGTGGCTGTAGACGGCAGCTGCACGCGTGAACATGCGCACGCGCGCTGGGAGTAGGCGGCGCCCGCAGGAGCTTGGGTTGGGAGCAGGTGGCGCCCGCAGGTGCGATCGGCAGACGTGCGCGGGCTGGACACGTGTAGACTGGGCTCGGTGGCGACTGTATAGGAGAAAAGTTATATCCCATCTAACCCTAGAGCTCTCTTATATAAAATTAAAGCTCTAAGGGTAAATTACATAAACATGACAATAGAAATAAACAGTAGAAGAAAAATGATAAAAACAACATGGATATCGTAACAGTCTCCTTTGACCATTCTCCAGTAACACAGTTACATAATGAGGGTACAACAAGATTACATTCATGGTGACCATATTCCTTTTGGTGAAAGCTAATTTAAAGGTGGATGATTTGGACAGTTCAGAGATGGAGTCTTCTATGTGATAGTCCACGTTGAAGGCTACTACAGATTGACTATGTCGATGGTAGAGACCTTCAAAGCACGATTCATATCCACAAGATATACATCAAAGAGAAGACATTGCTTGCGATGAGACTTGTTCTCAATTGACTATGTTTAAACCCATCAGAATATTGCTAACTATAGCTACACAACTTGGCTTTGACATCTTCAAGATAGAAGTCAAGATTGCATTCCTCTATGAATACCTCTTTGAGGATATTCACATGAAGTAGCCCGCTTCATTGTTGAGGGAAGTAAGGTGTGCAATCTAAGGAAATCCATCTATGGACTCAAATAAGCTTCTTGTAGTTGGAGCATAAGATTTGATGAAATTATCAATGTTATGATTTCAAATAGAATCTTGATGAACCATGTGAAGCTTAGTGGGAGTGTCATTGTGTTCATCGTGCTAAATGTAAATGATATCTTAATCATTTGGAATGATATAATGATAATAATAAGTGTTTTAAAATCCGGTTATTCTGTAACTTGATATATGATCTCAAGGATACCTCTTGGATCTTAGTTCTGAAGGTGTTTAGAAGCATAGAGAAGAGGATATTGGGACCGTCACATTTGTGGTACACCTTGGACATATTCCATTCTTGGAAAACCCCAAGGAAGGCTTCTTTCCCTTGGGGCCTGTTTGGTTGCTGGGTTGGACTGGGTTGGGTTGGGGTACCCCTATGAATAGTAAATTGTACCCCTGTGAATAGTAAACTGTGAGGAGGATTGAGAGGGTTGGAAGGGGGTTGGAAGGAGGGGCACACCGCTGTACCCCAACCCAACCCAGTCCAACCCAGCAACCAAACAGGCCCTTAAGATATGGTACTAACCTATCTAAAGGGATTGCACCTCAAAGTGTTGATGAAGTAAATGCTTGAACTGCTTGCAATTGTGCATCAGTTACGAGAAGCCGAGTGTATGTTAGATGTGGACAAAAGCCAGATGTCTGCCATACAACGGGAGTAGTAAACTGTTACTAATCCTACTATGGAGATAAAACACTTAGTTGTAGTAATAACAATCTTCAAAGATGACAAGATTTTTGGGATAATGATCGCAAAGTCTTATCTTCAAGAACTTAAGATTTTATAGATAGTGATCTAAAAGGTCTTAACTGTAGAAACCTTAAGAGATAGAGATCTCCGAGAATAAGGGTATTCTGATAAGGATTATGGAAATGCCAATTATAATAATGATTGAGTTGTGGTGTCAAGGATACTATAATATTGAGTATTGGTTGCATAAGATGCAAGATTCTCACTGGATGCGAGCACTGTTACTGGGGGATATACAAGTGTCGTAAAAGGACTTGGCATAGTCTCTTGGGAACAGAGTGACTGATCAGCTTACCTAGCTATTTTCTAAATAGCATATGATTGTCACATGAGTGTGGGTTTAAAGATTAGCCCATTAATGGCTCTTTGGGCTAGTGGAAGATTGTTGGACAAGCGAGCCCACGACAATCCATAATGCAATAAATGTTTTGAAGAATAATTAATTTGCATAATAGGTACCTTAGTACAATTAGGTTTATGTACCATGGCCATCTTAATGATCATACAGTTGTTGATTCAATATTGAATCATAGAGGCTGGTGCTTGGATGAATATCTAATAAGTTAGATTGAAGACTCATCAAGCACCGTCAAATGATTATTAAGAGATGATCTCCTTTCTGAGAAGGGGATGACAATCTTTTCTCTATAGGTTGATATCTAACCGACCTCTTGATGCAGGTCCTCTGCATAGGAATAGAGATTCAGAGGTGTTAGATAAGTTAGGTCAAAATGTTAACTTAACGAGATCGAGGTAACCAAAGTCGTATGTCGTATGCTGTCACGATATAGGCACGCATCCTCTGACCGGAGACAGATATGTTACTTTATCTCTGAGTATGTACATTTGGCAGACCAATATGTTGATGACCTAACTAAGGTCTATACACCGGCGTACTGGTGTGCATGCAAGGGCATATGATTAATATGATCTCTTAAAGGGATCATACAGGTTTATTTACTGAACCGGAAGACATGAGATCACTTATGAGATATTGGGAAGAATCAAATTCCGTGCACAGTCGTCTCGCTTTGGAAGTTTAACTGAATTTGTAGGTTTGATATATACTTTTGGAAAGTATATGATCAAGACCTAGGTATGATATATGCTCTTGGAAAGTATATGATCAAGACCTAAGTATGATATATGCTTTTGGAAAGTATATGATCGATACCGAGTCCAAATGATCAAATGAGAAACTTAATGATAAACCATGAAGTAGACAGTATAAAATCGATCTAATACTTCGGGTTTATTCTGGGTCTTCCAGTATGCAGGATGTACATGTATTGGGAATACCTAAGGGTATTGTGATCTTAAACGATTATTAACCATGACGGTTCCATTCCTAGTGAGTGATGAAACGGGTTTGGATTTTAGTGACTCCTATCAGTAGAGAAGTAATCTAATCTTGGTCCAAATATTGGACATTGATCTGAATGTGATTCAGATGCAATGAGAAGATTAGATTTGCAGTCTTGATTTAATTAAGCATCTATGAGAGGTCCCAAAATATGGATTTGAGATGTGAGGTCCCAAAATATGGATTTGAGATGTGATTTCAATATCCAAGTCACTATATGTGGAACAATACAATCGCCATGCCCTTATCTCCAAGTATCCGCGGAGAAAGCGCATTATCCTTGAAAGAGTTCAGGATAATTTCATTGTTGATATATGTATCCGAGCATTAAGAAAATGGATAATTAAATATGATTTAATTATCATGAATAATATGAATTTGATTCATATTATAAAGAGAGCTATCTTAGATAATTAAATGTGATTTAATTATCAAAGATGTGAATAATGTGAATGATTTATATTATTTGGGCACATGAGAATAAAGATCCAAGATGACTAAATGTGATTTAATTATCGTAGATAAGAATAATGTAGATAGCACTATCCATATTAATCATATTGTAAATGTGATTTATAATATATAAGACAGAGCTATTTGTAATTTTACATTTACTAATTAAATGTTAATGCAAATTGGATTCACATTGGACAATTAATTGAAAATGTAATTTACATTTTATTTTAGGTTGTGAATGTGATTAACAAATTTCCAATGGCATGATTGCAATGTTCACAAAACAAATTAGATTTATTTTTGTGAAATAATTTGCAACAAAAGTTGTTGCAAATATTGGAGAAAATCATGAGATAATGTAATCTCATGTAATGAGGAAGAGAGAGCCACCTTCCAAATAGGAAGAGTGGACAGCCACTCTATTCTTATTAGAAAGGTGGTCATCCCCCCCTCTTTATGGAAGGAGGCTACTCTCTTTCCTATTTCTCCAATGTAGATTGATTTGAATTAAATTGGAATATATTGATATATTTTTAATTTAAATGAATTATTGTTGCAAATATTTTAGCAACAAATCATGACCATTAAAAGAAACACAAATCAATGTGAGCCATTGGATTTGTCTTGCCCATGGATTGAGATTCATGGATTCCAAAATATTATAAATAGAAGGGCACCCCTTGCTCTTCAAGGTGATCAAAAACATAATGCTCTCTCTCTCATTCTCTGCATGCCATCTCTCTCCCTCTCTCTTGTGGTCGTCCACCATGGAGCCCTAGAGAGACTCGCTCTCACCGCAGCGTCGCCGTTATATTGCCGGATTGTTTGCTCGTGGATCCCCGTCTCCTTCGGTACGCCTCGCTCATGAAGAAGACGTCGGATCTCGTGTGTCGAGATCAACAGATTCGTCGCTTGGATAATTAATATGGATTACGAGAAGCACTCGTTTCATCAACGCGCTCACAAGCGTCTCCTCCGTCGGATCGGACTTGAGACAGGAGGTCTCTTTGTTTAGAGACTCGATCGCAACCATGCTTCAAGAGGTAACCCTAATACTTGTTTGTGGTTTAGATGAAACGATCCGAGAAGTGTTCTTGGATCATGTGGTTTCATCGCATGAAAAATTTTAATTTTCGTTGCCCAGAGCAACTAATGCGACTAGTCGCTCTCGACCGCATACGATGCGATCTTCACGCTTCCCTGATGCGCTTAAGGATCTCACCATATCCTTCAAACCAAATACTCCAACACTCCCCCTCAAGCTTGAGCATGAAATGCTCAGCTTGGACAAACAGAATGAAATCTCAACTCTCGCTACATGATACTACAGACAATATCAACTCAACGCATACAACTGTTTGTTGTTGTCGACGATGTTGCTTCTCATGTCGTGTAGGTGAGAGGGACAAACAAGCTGGAATGTGAGTCAAATTGAATCTCATCACTGGAGAGCATGTGCGTTGTACTGCGCCTGTCAGAGTCACTGCAACTGGAAATGAGTCTCTATACAGAGGACTCTGGCTCTCCACAACATGTGGACAACTGCTCCATCTCTGAAAGGGTCGAACTGAAAAGTCATGGAGTGCAATCCTCGTCGGAGTCCACAGTCATTGGAGAGTAGAGTATGAAAGTCTCCTCATAAAAGAACTGTGTCTCTCCCATCTGGCTCAGAGAATGGAATCTCTACTTTGGAGTCTCTATGAAACCACATGAAAACCCTAGCCCACATGGAATAGGGAATGAGATCTCTACTTTGGAGTCCTTATGGATCACATGAAACCATGATCGAAACACAAAAGATTGGACTACACAAATGATGGCACATATGTGCACATCTGAAAAGAAGACCACATACATTTGTGTGTCTGAAACTGAAGATTCAGAACCAATCTAACGTCGAGTCTAAATATCTGTAGAGTTTGAACAATCTGGCTGGTCTGGAATCTGACATCTGAATCTGGAACAGATCTGTGATTATACACCATACTCCCCCTTTCTCCCATACTTGTCGGAAAACATTGGCATCGACAAAGTTGGGAGAAGACAATAAAATGGGGGAAACAAAACATAAATAAGTCGTCACACATTTTTTTACTTTTCTCATTCAATTTCTTTTTCCTCATTTTTTTTGGTTATTTCATTCTTATTTTTATTTTTTAGTAGTCGTCACTTCCTTCTTTTTTTTCAAATAAGTCGTTCACATTTTAGTCTACCTTTGCTTCTTCTCTCTTTTTTGGAAAAAAATTCTGTGTGCGGTTTTTTTATACGCGTCCTTTTTTCTTTTTTGCATTTTTTTCAGCTCAATTTGGGCCTAAAGATACAACCTCCCTCTTCTTCTTCCTTCTTTTTATCAGGGCACTTTTATCTCCTTTTTTTACACATATTTTTTAAAAGTTAGAGCACATCCACTTGGGCCCAAATATGATCCCCCTATTTTCTTCTATTTAGGGTTTCCAGTGGGAACCCTCTTCTTCCTCGACACTTCTCATACCGCCACCCCGATGGGGCATCTTCATCGCCTGGAGGATCACGAGAGAGGGGGGGGGACCGCCGCAGCATGTGTTCGTCGGGGTCCAAGGAGCCTGATGCTGGTGATGGGCGTCGTCGTCAGGGAGGTCTTCATCGCCATCAAGAGAATGCGAGCTCAACAATGGAGCATCGTGTGTGTTTGTCGATGAAGAGGGTTTGCGTTAGAGTTTGTCATACATGGGAGCTCGCGATGCGCGAGGAGAGATGGACTCTTACTTATCTCATGTCTGTAGCCATGAAGGCGATGAAGGGCTGCCACCTAGAGATCCACGACGATGGGACTCGGAGGAGCCGCTGAAGATTGCACGTGGAGAGGTCGCACGCGATCGAGAAGAAGTCGTCCCTCGATAGGTGCAGGGTTGCACAATGCATACTAGCGACTATTGAGCATCGGCCATCTCATGGGTTGTCTTTCAGTATCACGGCTTGCAACATGACGAGATTGCTTGTAGACATAACCAGGATGTTTAGGGAACAAGGGCTCACAATGACAATGGTCGAGATCGAAACGAGGGGCGAGATAGTCACAGGTACTTTCTTCCTTATGTATGCATCTAAAAGGGAGGTGAACCCTCATATTCTGGAACTGGTAAAAAAGGTCGTTGGCGGGATTCTCCCTTTGCTCAGCATCAGCAGGGCTACTATCCTTATTTGTCGGGAGCAGGAGAACGACCTATACTTGAGGAGGATGAAGATGTGTCACATCCTCTTTCGTTGGAACCAGCGGCAGTAACTTCTTGCCGTGGATGTTCTGGAGCAGGGTTCGACTGAAGATGTGTTGCTTGGTGACGGTCGTGTCGCTTGACCTAGGGCTTTGTGATGAAACCATAAAACTCGAACAGATCATACAGATCCTCGAACAACCGATGAATATGCATAACCTAAATCGATTCTTTGAACAAATTATGAACATAATGAAAAACCTCGAGAATCGAACCCGCTCTGATACCATGCTAGAAAATAGGAATGCGGATGCGGTATGATAAACAGAGCATTAAATCAAAAAGATAAAACATGAACTCACAGATTTTACATGGAACCCTACTCCCTAAGGAGCGGGATGAAACCACGAGAGAATGCCTCAAAGGGTTGATAGTCTATTACTTTTCTCTCGTCCGATACATAAGGTGAGGGGCTTCTTATACAACCCTCACTAAGTCTCCATATCTCACAATAGGTAGATGTGGACTAAAAGACTTGGATGTGGTAAATGGATCCTGGAGTGATCCATTTACCCATCTCCCACCTAAATGACGCATAACCAAAAACTCCAACGTTTACTAAAGCAACAATTCGAGATAAACAAAATTGTTAAGTCATTCTTTCACTTCATAAAAACTTTTTTCTCTATGTGTGTTAAGACTGTTAGGATTGGCGATGCTCGAGTTTGTTCAATAGGACTTGACGACATTATTTCCTACTTAGGGTACTCTTGATAACACCTCTCGTTTCATACACCTCACAATAGGATGAGATAGAAGAAAGGAAACTTCGTCATCTTCTTGGCATTTATCCTACCATTCTTACTCACATGAAGTTTCCCTGAATCTAGTGGGAGATGATGTTCTTATAGCCATATACCTTATTAATCGGGTACCCTCTTTAGCTCTCAATGTGGTACCTTATTAATTGGGCACCCTCTTCAGCCACATACCTTAATTTTGACGAATACGAATACGAATATTTAATTTTTGACAGATACGAATGCGAATGTTTATTTTTTTAAGAGTTGATTAGTGCAAATAAATACTATATGTTTAGGGCATGTTCACAATTAGTCCAGTACACATTAAACTTTTGGGTGGGAGTAAAAAATCTCCACCATTCGTGAACTCTCATTCTCAATCTCATTCTCCAGTATGTAATCAGCCCCCCTTCACCAATACGAAACCCACCTCTTCGGCACCACATTCCCTATCCGAAACCCTACCCCCGTACATCTTCACCCCCCTTCCCCAATCTGAAACCCTATTCACTCACGGGACAAGCACGCCATTCGGTTGCTCCATTTGAGCCGCTCCTTCGCTCTGACATCCGATCGTTGCTCCGTTGCCTTCTCATTACAACTCGATTTCTCACTTCATGTTGTTGTAGTTGTTACTTACCTCCTCGCCGCTCGGTTGCTACTTGCTCCGCTTCCATCTTGCAGTTTGTGTTGCAATAGTCGGCCGACTTGGCCGACTATTCGGTCCGACTATGAGGTGTGGGTTGGTTCCCGACTGAATAACCTCTAGACAGCCTAACCGAATAGTCGGTCTGATTATTCTGCCGACTATTCGGCCGAGTGGTAGTTAAATGCTCTAATTTTTTTTTAAATTCTCAAGTGTTACCCTTTGTCATGATATTATCAAAAATGTCAAAGCTATGTATATATATGTTGTTAATGGATACTTTTATATTGGATTCTTGTTTATTGATGATAATATATGTATAAATATATACAAATATATGTATTAAAAATTTTATATTAAAAATAATTAAAAAATACAAAAATAAATAATTATGAATAATCGGTTGAGTATCGATTATTCTCTATTCGGTGATCTTGTCGACTGAATACCGCATACCGACTTTTGCAACACTACTTGCAGTTGTTGATCTTCCGATAGCTGTAGTTGTTGAGTAATTTTGAGTGGTAAGGAAGTAATCAATATCGATTTTTAAGCTTATACAAAATTGTATGCAAATTCGATATTATGTGTGGATAGTCAGTTTTTTGAGATTGTGATGTTTTGGTGCAAATGCCTTCCTTTATCCTAGATTACAAACATCGTGTTGTGTTCTCTCCCACACAAGCAGTAACAGCTTGTTGTGTTTATTCCATTGCGAAGCAACGAATGCTGATGGTTTTATCCCTGCACTTTAGATCATATGCTGCAATTAACAAATATCTTATTTACAAAGAGTTTACAAGATATGTGTCTGTTTTATTACAACCACATATTCGCAACTATCCGATCATATTTCTAGGATCTTAAACCTAGAATATGATGAGAAACAAGATTTAATAATAGATAGAAACAAAAGATTAACTTAATTTAAGGCATATTGTGAATGCATTGAATGGTTACAAAAGTATCATATATGTGTTGTACGAATACTGAGTGATGTTTTCCGGCAAATAAGCTTGGTATTTGGTAAGCTACTTTTCCTGTCTAGTTTTGTTGTGTTACTTTTTTTATTATCAAAATAGTCAATGCACTTATTATATATAGAAGTTTACTTTGAACCTAATGTTCTTATATATTTTTAATAAATTTGGTTATCTATATTATACGTATATAAATCCGCATTCGTTTGTCAAATATTTGTATCTGAATTGCCAACATTCATTTTGCATTCGTATTCATATGTTGAGGATATGATTGTTCATTTTATTCATTTGTATGATTTTCTATTCGTATTCGTATGCGGATTTTGAAGAGGATAAGAATACGATAACACCTATATTTGTATCCGTATCCGACCGTTTTCATCCCTACTACCCCATCATGATGAACCCGCCAATCATAAAATGTATGCATACAAAATGCCTGGCAAAGTTTCTCAACTCATAGAAGACAGTGGCAACTGGAATATTCAATTATTAACTAAATATTTCAGCCTAATGATACTGCAATAAATACCCGCAATCATCGCAAAACAGAACACTGAGTCACTCATATGGAGACCACATCCTAGGGGGACTTTCACGGTCAAATCAACCTACCAACAACTATCTCAAAACAGAGGCAGAATGGATGCTTAGGTTCTTAGCAAAATAAAATACATATGAGCCTGCAAAGTGATGGATCCTCGCATAAAACTTTTCACGTGGAAGTTGCTCTCATAATGTTTGCCAGTAGACATAAGATTTGTGCAAAGAATCCGTGAGTATGACATCACTTGCCTTGTTTGCCAGGACCAGGCGGAAGACGAAGACCGTCTTAATAGGACCTTCCCATATACATGTGCCTTATGGTTTGGCATTGGATGTCGTGCAAATCCTAAGGCAACATAATCAAATTTTGATTCAGATTTCCAAAATACAGAACCCTTTTTCCCCCTCACCTGCAAGCTGATACATGTCATATTGTTGCAAAGATATAGATGTAAGCATAAAGCCTCGCCGTCTAATCCAATCCTCACTATTCATAAGCTAAAAAATTGAGATAAATAATGTACCATGCAACATGACCTAGCAAGCATGGCATGCAAGACAGAATGGCCGCTTCCGCACATACAAATTCCTTGGTTCATGCATCAGAACAAAGCCCTCAAATCAAAGTCATCATTGATGCTACTTATGACATGCACAAGGTTGCTTTTGGCCTGGTGCGTTCAAATAGTAAGGGTATCATCTAAACAAAATGCAATACATTCACAACCTATATAGCCCTGAAGAAGTCGAATCTCGGGATATTAAGGAGGAAATCAAATTGGTAAATCATTTCCATGATCCATTTACACCTTAACGGGTTTTACCCATATAGGTGGATCCTCGAGGGTCCATATACAACACTTGTATATGAAGTCTACCTTAGACTTTTATTGCTAACATCCATCTTTCCATGACACGATCTTCAGAAGCTTCATCACATGACGTTAGATCATTGTCAGACTTAACTGACACATGGAATACATCCTCAAATTAATGGAAGAGGTATGAGTGTTTCATTTGTCCTCTAAGTTTCCGATTTCAGGAGCCTCATTATCTTCTCAAGATTAAATGAGTTCATTCACTTCATTTTCATTTTGATTCATAAGAGTCTCATCTTCTAGGAATCACATTCTTAGAGATGAGATCTTTTAAGAATCTCAAGGTCATATCCTAATGAAGTAGCACTCTTTGGTGCTAGATTCCATCTTACTTGCATGGAACCTTATTAAGGATATATATTGTAGTCTCTACTACATATATACCTGGAAACTAAGAGGTAATTATGCTAAAATTCATTATTGATCAAATCATGTCACACATGATCAATTGTATCTCCCTACAACTCTCTTGAGTTTAGTTGCATCAGAAGGAGTGACATAGGAATGATATTCCTTTCTCCATAAGGTATTCCATGAATTCATCTAATAGCTACTGACTACCTAGATTAGATCAAATTCATTTTCATCTTCCTTCAAACTTTGGTTTCAAACAAAATTATGAAATCTTTGAATATTTCAAAGGTTTCTAAGGTGAAGAGAAGAAATCTCATATCACACATAATCATCAATAGATATCACACATCCATAATGTTTATTATGATATAGATAATCCACATACATCAATAAGTATGAGAGCCTGAATACCTTAGCATCTTATACCATTCCCAGAGAAGGGTGAATTGGACAATTTCTACTTTTGAATACAGTATTCACAAATATGTAAGATTTGCTATACTAAAGAAACATGAAGGCCGGAGAGAAAAAAAGGGCCAAGAGAGAAAAAAAGAAAGACCGAGTGAAAAAAAGAAAGTAATTTGCAGAAAGAGGAAAGCCTAGAAAAAATTGGCTCAAAAAAAGGGCTATGTACAAAAAAGCTGTACACTAAAAAAGGGAATGATTTGTGAAAAAAAGAAGAGAAACACAAAATTCGCATGTTTCTTAGTTCTTACAACTTGATTCACACTTTTATTCTATCAAGTATGGGAGAAAGGGAGAGTCATAAATGAACATATTCTTGAGGACTTCTGGACGTCCATGACTGATAGACCAACACTCTATACTGCTACTGCTATCATCCATCTTCATAGATCATCGACTTCTTCGTCGGTGTGTCTCTATCCCCGACTACTAATCCATACTGGTCTTTCTTCTTCTATTGTGATTCTTCTCCAGACACGACATAGGTACATTCCGGTGACCTGATATCACAATGACCACATGCATGGTAGAGAATACATTCCGATGATCAAAATGACGCAGACCCATCATCGAGTGAAGTCCTCTACCAGCAGTGGAAATATGTTCTTTGATGTATCATATGAAGATGTGATATATACCTTTTTTTGTTGCAAGTTGCAGTTTTCTCAGCCCTAGTTTGAGGGGGAGTGTTGGAGAATGTAATAGAATGGTAATTTGATCTCTCCAGGATCTAATTATCACCCACTCATGTTTAATCCAACATCTAATATCCGTGGGACTCTGGTCTATCTATGTGGCTATATAAGGAGCCCCATACCCCATGTACTCATTGAGAAAGTTCAATATAGAATATCCATCCCTTTTGTGGCCTTCTCCCGTGGTTTCATCTCACTCCTTAGTTCCTCGTAAAATCCCAAGATATTTATGTTTGTTTTCTTATTTTTGATTCCGCTTATGCATTTCTTTATTTTCAACAAGTCTTATATGCTAGCATTATAAATTGAAATCCCAACAATTGTATGTGTTGGGATAATACCTTAATGAGATGGCATCATCAATAGTAGGTTCACCAAATGATGTATGAAGAAGTGGTGCAACACATGAGGGAACCATAGTTGCATTGGCCATTATGTTGTGCCCAATGTGTTCATGGCTGACAATCAAGAAGTAGGAACAACTTAAAAACCTTACCATCAACCGAAAGAATAGAGTGAGAGATATGAATAAGGGTTAAGAGAGAAAGGAAAGCATGAATGTAGCATAGAGATATCAAGCCAGACTTTTGGCGAAGGGGCGAGACGATGTAGCAAGAGAAAAATCAAACTATATTCCCACACAATCCATTATTATCATAACCACAGGGTATTCCAAAAATTAAAACAAACTATCCCAATAATATAACCAATTAGACAAAAAGATTTGTTGATTACAGACGAAGATAAATACTGGAAAATTTAAGATTCAAGATTTAGACTTCAACATTGATGGACTACACAAGTTTAAAATCAGTGTAATATATTAGCAATGTAATAAGAACAGGATCTTCCAAGATTAAAACATACCAGCTTCTCCAAAGGCTTCATGAATTTCTAAATGCAAAAAATGGACAATATCAACAAGCTTCTCCATTATCTGCATAACAAAAAAGTCAATTTCAACGTAATGTAGAGGGGGAAATGGAAAATTAAATAAACATAAGAATAACCTGTGCTAAAAATAGCATCCAATAATAAGCTAATCTTCAACCTAAATCCCGAAAACCAAAAAAGCTATTACTGAGACAGTCAAATTTCTGGGACGCAATCTAGTGCTCACTCGTAGATGCACCAAATAAGTCAATTTTATTGTTGATCATTTTTCCTTTTTTATTATTAAATTAATATTGAAAAATAGGTAGTTTAGGGTTGAAGCTCGTAGATGTTTTCTGTATACAACAGCCATGTAAGAATTTGAATGTGAATATATATGCACGGAACAACATTTGCAATATGATGTTAAGCTGTGGAGCACTAGACTCAAAATGGACCCTCCCCCCAATAACGATAGGCAAACCAGGAAACAACAAAAGAATCACCACTTTTTCTAAAACATCTAGTGAGAAAATGTTGCGATCTCACTTCAGCAGAGGTGATGAGAAGTGCTATTTACCCATCGATAGCAATCCAAAGATCTTCTGTAGCATCAAAAGGATGGAACTTGGAAGTTCTCTACTGATCATTCTTAGGCTTTAAAAAAAGAGGTTTTAAAACCAACCGAAGAAAAAGTGACAAGCTCAACGCAAAAACGGGTTGATCCTAGTTCCAGCCACAACTTTTTGTAAAAAAGACCAAGAATCCATTTAACCTCTGTCTACAGATAATGTGGCTCGAGTACCAAGAATGAGAGGATTGGTAGTTACACTAGGAATGCTGCTAATTGATATTGAAGAAACACCAAATTCAGAAATACTGGAACAAGACCGTCTCTGTAAATAAGGCATCAAAGGCACCGTTTGATAATTAGAGAAACTAACGCAGTGAGAGAATACAACCAAGCCTTAACCACCATGGGGTTGAGTACATGGATTCACTGGAAACATATCTGATTTGGATCAACTCGAACTTATTTCTAAATAAACTAAATCATTCTTGATAATTTTCTTTCGATCACTTCTTTGGACTTCCTAGTCCCTCCATGCCTAAACCACCTTAAAGGAGATTCGGTGTATTTTATGCCAGCAACTCAAAAATATTAATTTTTAAGGAAGCGACAGCATGCATACAAAGTAATGCACATCCCTTTACCATTCATTAATTAATTTACGCAACTTACAAGAGTCAGGACTCGAGACGAATTCTGGCATGATGTGCTATATTCTCTCTATATATATCTTTACGAAAGATAACCCAATTTTGAGCAAGCCAAATGGACCATAACCAGGCACATGGCCTGTGTTGCTCAGCCTTCGATCTATCATTTGCAGCAGCAATATAGTCCCAGAAATTCTCCAAAGATGAGAAATCAACCCAAGGGATGGCAACAACCTCTCCCACAAGCTTTCCAATACCACCACAAGAAACAAATGAGTGATTCAGCTCATCTGGTCCGCCATCATAATGGGGTAACTGACAGCATCCGTCCTCTGGTGCAAATATTTCCTTGCGAAATTTAACTTTAGTAATTTTTTTGAATGGAGAAAGGGTGAGGCATCAAGAAGACGGCCACCCAAAAACTTTCACATATATTTACAATTCTAAAGTATATAGTTACAAAGACCAAGGTTCTGGAAGCACTTGGCACGTTTCATCACATTCTCCCCATACATCCTCTCACCTTGGAATATGACCCCATTCCTCGCCATCTTAAAAGCCCACAGAATAGCCGCGATCAAAATCATGTCAAATCCAAACCTGGAACCCATCTGGTCAATCAAACTCCCAGAAGGTCTGTTTGCATGTCATCATTACCGAAAGCAATTGACACCAAGATGTCCCTAAAGACCTTTGTATATTGGGGCGATCACCATCGAGTGACTCCCCCTTTTTTGAGTTTTCAAAAAAAGACCTTGCAATAAAAAAATGGATGATTTTTAGGCCAAAAGAGAGGGGAAACACACTATGTTATTTTTGCAGTAAAAAAAACTGATGATTGATGTCCTTTACCGCAAGCACACCTCATCCGTACTCTGGAAGAAATTTTCTCTACAGTCAACAGTGAAGTCGATCCCTCCTCATCGACCAAATGAAAATCTGGATTCTCGACAGCATTTTCCATCGCCAAACATGCATGTACTCTGCCGAAGTGATCCCCAGATCGAAGACTGCTGTTGAAGCTATTTAATTATCTCTTCTCTTTAATTTTTACTTATTGAGTTGTGTAACCCTTCGGGGTCTCTGTTGGAGTATTTGGTTGTGCGTCATGAGTTGTATGAGAGTAAATGGATCCCTCCAGGATCCATTTACCCCATCCATGAGTTTAGTCCCACATCTACCAGTGGTGGGACTTGGAGGCTCTGTGGAGGCTATACAAATAACCTCAAACCTCCTGTATCCATTGAGAAAAAGCAATGAAGCATATGCCCCTTTGAGGGCTTCTCTCCGTGGTTTCATCCCGCTCCTTAGGGAGTAGGATTCCACGTAAAATCTTTTATTCCATGTTTACATTTCTGTTCGTATGCTCTGTTTATCATTCCGCTTCCTATTTTCTAACAGGTATCAGAGCGGGGTTCGATTCTCGAGTTTTTATGTTCTTATTTCCATTCGAGATTCATTATTGATGTTGAAGATTTATTTTCTAATATGATCCGAGATCCGTCCAAATTTAAGAAATTTTGGGCTTTTCGAAACCCTAATTTCTGGGTTTTGAGTTCCAAATATTTCAGAATCACCTTCAAGGCGGCGACCACCACATTTTTTTCTATGGAAACTTATTCTTCCAATTCCAGAATCGCCTCCAGAAACGATGGAGCACCTTCCAACAATCGGTTCTAGGGTCCGTAATAGAACCTTGATTTTTCAAGACTGCACATTCATAACCCCATTCCAGCCGTCGCACAACTGTCGCGCAGCAGGCCTTCAACTCCAGTGTTGCCTTCAACTCGCGATTGGAACGCACATCTGCAAGGGTGCAACTCGCCGCAACAAAGAATTGTGTGCACCCCCTGTGCGAGCGACACATCATGCTCCACACGGAGCCCATTGTGACCCATCCACGATCATGCGCAGGCGATCATCTCCTGCGCGCGAAGCCCTCACATCCCACTGGTGGCGCACTCCAACGAGAGGATCTCCAACAACGTCACACTCCATTTGGCGGCACCCTACTCCTCCGGCAAGCCTTGAGCGCCTCCAGGCGGGCGGCAACGACTCTCTTCCCAATCAGATCTCTGGAGGTGGCGAGGTGCTCCTTCTCCAGCCTTCTCTTCCACTCCCAGCGTCGACATCAACCGATCTTTGATTCTCCAGGTCGCTAGATGTCGAATCGAACTCCAACATGCTCTAAAGTAATTGTCTCCACTTGAGCTCTAGGGTTTAATGCTATATAAGAAATCCCATATCCCTTGAACAATATATCTCTATCATTCTCAACAATTTTTCCACATGGTATAAGAGCAATGGTCTAAGAGTAGGGCTCATACCCAGTCATCATGTCGCTGCCACAAGCCCTTGCTCAGCACCGTCGTGGTTTCTGCACAACTCTAGGATCTTGCAAGGCACTTTCCCAGTATCATTGAGCCCTCTAACACCGCTGATTTCCCTTTGAGCGACATCAATTTGTAACATCCGGATCCGCATAAACCCGAATCCGATCTGATTTGGATCCGATTAACCCAATAAAGTTGTTAGTCAATGATAACAAGGTTCAGAAAGTCGGTATGCGGTATTCGTTCGGTCAGGCGGTTTGAAGCGAGTAAGCAGGCAGGCGGAAGTATATGCGGACTATGCAATTTTTATTATTTTAATTAAAAATAATTAGTAATATAATAATAAATTCAAATACTAGACATTTTATTTTTAAAAAACATAAAATGTAAGTATTTTAATGCGAAGATTTTCAACCCAAGGTCGAAAGCATTTCCAAAGTTGTCTATTTAAATAAAAGAGCGAATCATAAGAATCATAACAAAATATCTTACTATCTCTGCCCAATCCTTATCAATTGTGTATATGTATTCACATGAAAGGTTCATCTTCCAATCTAAGCATACTTAAAATCATGAAGATAATGTCAAGATTAAGTGGTTGCGCGTCGCCCAATGATAAAACTTTCATATATCCATTTAAATCATTTGTTGGTTGAGCAGTGCTAGTGTCTCTTCATCCGAAAATTCAAAGTTCAAATCTCACCAATTAATCGTTATTAAACAATATCATACTTTGATGTAAGAATCCGAATCCAGAGCAGTGGAGGGAGAGAGCGTAGAGGAGCAGCTTGCCTCGCCTCGCAGACTCGCAGTGAGAGAACGCAGAGGAGCAGCCTGCCTAGCCTCGTGAACTCGCGGAGGAGAGAGAGGAAGCAGCCTGCGTCGCGGACTCGCGGTGAGACCAGCAGCCTGCGTCACGGTCCTCTGGTCCTTCGCGATGGCGGAGGAGAATCTCGAGGGAGGGCGGAGGAGAATCTCCACTAGGGCTTTTCTCACGACGGCGGAGGAGAAAAGGGAGGCGCGTAGGGTTTCTTTTGCGAGAGGGTATTACGAGGTTTATGATTTTCAGAGAAATAATCTAGCAATAAATGTAGGGGGAGCTCTATTACAAATTCGGGCGCATATGCGGCTGCATATACGGCATACTCGGGGTGCATATGCGCTTTGAATGCCTTCTGAACGCATATCAAATACTCAGGGCAGTTAATTGCCCGAGTACGCATATGCGGCCGCATATGCGGCCGCCTAGGCCGCCTTTCTGAACTCTGAATGATAAACAACCTAATTCGATCAATTAATCGAGAATCAAAAGTCGTTCAGGAGAAATCGACCAAAAATCGGTCGCATCGTTATGCGTGATGTGAAAAAGCCGTGACACAAATTTGGAAACCGCGAAATAAACCGAGACCACCCAAAAATCCGATTCGATGAAATAAGATCAACGAAATCGACCGTTCGTCGATCGGAGGTCGTTTGATATTTTAAAACCGCTAAATTTAACCATAAACCAAAATCAAATCGCGGAAATTTCGGGAGTTCATTTACTGAGTCGAAGTATATGAATATTATACTCATTTTTGATTGGCATTCAAAGACGGTCATAACGAGTTATTATACATCGAAATCTTACACTTGATGTGTGAATACGAGTGACTTTGGGTTCCTAAATGAAAAAAAATATTTTTTTTTGTTTTAATTTCTGCTGTTAAACAACAGACAATAGCCAATAAACATATGGCCTTAAACTTCCATCTCCACTTGGCACCAAATTCTTCCCCATGCCACAAACAAGTCTCACTGTCTTGGTTATATAAACACAAACCCCTCTTTTATTTATTCTCAATTTTCCTCCAAAACCTCCGGCCGAGGAGTTCTTTCTCCTCCATTTTCTTCTGTCGTAAGTGGCTATTGTAGCAGCCATATTTCTACCACCATTGCAGCAACCTTAACTGATGTGGCTGCTAAGCTCTTTGCCATTAGAGCTTCTGCCAGGGCCATTCCTGCTGCTGAGCTGCTCTTATACAACCAATCAAGCTTCTGCTATTCAAGGAGCTGCAGTACTGAAGCAGGAAGTCGTTGCTCTTGGAAAAAATTGCATGTTTTGATGCATGCAAGATCAAAACCCAAAATAGGTACAATCTTCTCCTCTTCTTACTGCAATCCGTGGTTTTGTACAACTTTATCCATCTTTTGATGCTATATATGTAGTTGAACACATTGATTTTTTTTATCATCCAAAAGTATAAACTCCATGAATACTTGCGGTCATTGTTTCCCAAATTGAACATGCCTTAAGTTTTTTTTACTGTAAATACTAGAAAGCGATTTTATTCAATATGTTATTTTTTAAATTTTGTCAAAATTTTATCAGATTATTTCTTCAGATTATATTTGAGCAGACATTAGATGTGAACAGACTTGAATAGAACAGACTGTTTTTTTAAATTATTTTGAACGTACTGTATTGTATTAAATACACTATGATTTCTAGCTTAATAGTTTATTACTCTCATATTTTCTTTGTGCATCATCGTTTTTATGTACACACAGGATGCTTCTGTGTATAATACCTTTCAAACATTGCAGATTTTGCTTCAGTTTCCTTCGGTTCTATTTTAAAATACTCGATTTTGATATTATTTTTTTTTGAAAGCTCAAAAAAGGGGGAGACACGCGATGGTGTTCACCCCAGTATATTATATTTAAAAAGAACAAGATACTTACATCGTGAGAGGGGGAAGAAGGGAGGAAGAGGGAGTGACCAACGCAAAAACAAGGAATGCGACAACCGGCCCCGAGGCCCAACTAAGTAGACCAGTCAGCAATTAGGATGGTAGCCGCGGCAGTTACATTCTCCTCGTAGAAGCGCGCGCCCGCGAAGATGGAGTCGTTGCGAATGGATTAAGACCGTTACGAATGGATTAAGTATGAATTTATATAAATTTATTCCCATTCTCTTTTGATAATAGTGTTCCTTTACTCCAAACTTATTTCCTATGCAACTGATCTCATCTGTGTTGGACCATGGACCGATCATAAGAAAGATGAAATCACATTAAGGGCATTATCTCATGTAATTATTTCATCGGAAAAATATATCATGAGAAAGGACCGACAATTGAACTGGTGTTGCCTCCTTCCTTGTCTAATGTTCTACACTAATTTTCCATGGGTAAAGAATGTTGAATACCATGCACTAGATCATTTACCAAGAGTCACCTCATGCAATTGATGATGAAGATATATCATAAGATGATGTGAAAGTTGCATTTATATCTCCCCGGAAATAACATCCCAATCTATCCAAATCTGTAACATCAACCATTATGAGTATACTTGCGGAAACTTCTTGTGTACACTCAATACCTATTCCAGTAAGCTCTAGTATTACAACTCCCCATATCCTCCCCGTATCATTACTATTATCACACAAAGCACTGACAACTGGCAAATAATGGGTACATTACCTTCTTTAAATTTTATTAGAAGCGACTCATCACCCATCTTAGCAGAATTATTTCTTTAGAAAACCTGTCATCTGTGGGTATCTTTCTGGTCAGTAATTTGGGAACCAAAACTCCCAAAATTATATGCATCGCCTTTGGTTAATGCACTTTTTGCAAATCCATACTTGGCAGATTTAAGAATTTCCAGTGAATATACTATTCAAATAGTTGATCCATAGGGGAAATTAATTAAGAATAGTAGAAACAAAAGAAGTGGGTATTAAGATCAAGGAGGATGACCAAAATCTTAAAGAAATAACTCAGAAATGATTAAATCAATCCATGATAACATGGGATCATTTTTCCTTCAAGTATAATATACTATTCATAAGATCACCGTTGACAAAAATTGATGTCAAAATACCTAGATTTGTAAAATCAACCATAGAAGAGAATGAGAAAGGATGGGGTAGACGAACAAGTGAAAACATTGATGAATCAGTTATATCAATAAGATCACGATTAAAAGATCTAAACAGTACAATCAACTACCACAAAGATTGAGAAAGAATGAGGAATCAAGTCAGTAGTGGTGATTCGTCAATGACTCAAAATCAAGAGCAACAGTTATGGTAACCCTTACACATGACTGTGCGAGGGTGCGGTGACCCTTAGCTGGGAGGAAGATAGGAAGCCTAGTTAGGGCAATGGCCTCTTAGTGCGTGGGTTTAGGATCTCAGTCTTTTCTCGATTTTTTCGCGAGCGTTCACAGTTTTTACGTCTCTTTGGGATCCACAGATTTCTTTTAAAGACCAGTTTCGCTGACCCTTGTTCTTTAGGGTACCTATGCAGGAGGGCCCTTGGTTTTAGTTTTTCGAGCTCATTTGCTCGTACCGGTCGGGCCGATTTTTCTTTTAGAGTGACTTTTTCGGAGAGTCCCTCTCACCCGTCTCTGGGGTGTAGTTTTGGAGTAGACCTTTCCCTCTATTGGACTGCACTTCTAATTAGAGGGCGAGACGGAAGAGCCTTTTGTAGGCTACCTCACCGCTTGAGTTTTGTTTATTTTTTGCCAGCAGACTTGGCGATGCTGCATCTGAATCATCCATGTATACATATGAATCCTTTATGACTAATCTGAATCAGTTACAGTTGAATTTGGAGGAGTTACATTTGAGATTGGATTGAGTCACAAATGAATTTGTCTTAAGTTGAGATGGATTATAGTTAAATTGGTTACAATTGAGTTGGCTACATGGGAGCTTGGTTACAATTGAGTTTGTTGTAGTTGAGCTTAGTTTCCATTAAGCTAGTTACTGTTCTGCCCGTAATTCCTGACGAAGAGAAAAGACCAATTTATGAAAATCATCCTTATCAGAATACGAGCTACTACCACAGTTGTTTGGATTAGCTAGTGGACGTGTTGGCAACTTAGTTAGGATGCATTTTACTCCACTGCATGCCTACGGAGGTACCCCAATCCTAAGGCTTCCTTACTACCTTAGAGTCATAGTGTGAGGTCTTACCCAGACCAAGACCACAGACTATCCATTAAGCTTGAGAAATTCAACACGAAAATAATCAAAACACCTAACTCATCATAAGCATTTAATAAAGACAATGATTATATCAGAGACTCATCATTCACATTCCCAAGACCCATCAGACATATATTATAATTAATAAAAAAACAATGACTTAAATATGGATCATATAATATTTGTATAAAAATGATTATTATGGGTAATTAATGTAGGATGAGTAGAATGGGCTTTACATACTAAACAACTTGAAAGCCGGTTTCATTGCAAGTAGCTTTAAATTTTAATTGTCAAACCCAATTGACTTGCTTTCTTTTGGAGCCACTAAATTTTCTGTTATTTCTAATTAATAAGATTTACTCAACATTTGTTGATGTTCTTTTCTCCCTATTACATGGATTGCAGACAAAATACCTGCACCGTGGTATTGGGAGAGTTGAATCTCAGCTTCCGCAGTTTCATTGTCAGGTACGCATGCTATAATTTTGTTCAAGGTATTATATATGCTTTTATTTCTCTTCCGATACAATTGGGATGCATGTACATAATGCAATTTCTGTTGTTACATGTTAACTGCTATGGAAATTTATGCAATATAATTGTGACTTATTGTAGTTATGTGGTTTACTGGTTAAACGTGAATGTCATTCGAAAACTAAACGCAAATTTTTTCCTCTAATTTTTAGTACTCTAATGCGATCTTTAGCGAACATGATAATACGAATGATGTGTAAACGGGTATTCTAGATCCACAGGAGCGGGCCTCACACAACTGCACTTCCCAGCAACCCTAGATTATCGCCAGGCCATTCAGGCCTTATGTGGCAACATCATTGCTGCCAATGGCCTGAGCGGCACCATCCAACACTGTCGGGACCTTCTGGAGACAATACGATAGCGCCACAGTGACGCTACAGTAACACAGCTATAGTAGTGTTACAGTAATGCGCCTACAGTTGCCCTGCAGTAATGGCCGGAAATCTGCATCTCCTTGAATAACTGTTGTAATTTGCATACGCTGTATCGCCTTTTGCAAAATTCTGGATCTACTATCACCTCCAAAATTTTTGGAAACCCAAAATTCTGACCAAGATTTTGGAGCTATTCTGAACCCAAAAATTAGTGAAAATTCAGGAGCTAAATTCTAGAGCCAAAGATGATGGACTGAAAGTTCTGCTTTGTTGGATTTGTTAGTGTTGAAAGCACGGTAAATACCTGATCTCTTGAAGAGGGTTTTTCTGGAGAAAGTTTTGAAGCTGCATGATATTTTGTATCTATGATTATTGCTGCAAGTTCTACTAGTTGCGCCTGGCACAAGTTCTGATGAAGTCCAAGCAGCGTGAAGGTTATCTTCTCAGAAACAACCTTATGGCTCCTATATCTGCTAGACTTGCCACTGTTATGGCTAATATGGTATCCACACCTACTCGTCAACGGATTATTGATTCGGGGGCATCAAACCACTTGACGAGTGATGGGAACTCTCTTTCTTCTACTCAGCCATCTGTTTCTGTAGGATCAATTAAAGTGGCCAATGGATATCTTTCTCCTGTTACCATCATAGCAAAATAGATTTCTCCTCCAGATTTAAATTCTTTGGTGTATATTATGTTCAAGAGATTCCTCTAAGTTTTTAGTCAGTTCATAAATTACGCAAGGAGCTAAATTGCCAAGTTATTTTTTATCAACACCATTGCTACTTTCAAGACATTCAGACTTTGCAGATATTTGGTGGTGGCTAGGAGAAACATGGACTTTAATATCTTGATGTATATGAAGACTGTAGAGATTTGCTTCTTTATCTTTGTTATTTCCTGTTTCTGTACTGTTTCCTAATTCCTTATACTTGTGAATATCTTTTGTAATTTACCCATAGGCTACTATCCTATATAAAAGAACCTAGGGTTCATGGAATAAACAACTCTTTCTATTTTCCAAACATGGTATCAGAGCGGCAGTCCTAGACCGGAGCTCCTATGCCAAAACCCTAACCCTAACCTCTACCACAAGCCCTTCTCGCCTGCGCCGCTCCTCGGGCCTCCTTCACGCGCCGCGCTTCGCCTCCCTCCATGCGCCTCGGGCTTCCCCGCACCTCGGGCCTTGGGCATCGCCGCTGTGCCTTGTGCCTAGGCCACCGCTGTCGTGCCCTATATTTACGCCTAGGCCACCACCGCCTAGGTTTCTAGGCCTCGTTCATCACGCCTAGGCCACCGCTGCCTAGGTTTCTCTAACCTAGGCATCTAGGCCTCACCGTTGCCTAGCCTCTCGTCAAGTCTTCTTCTTAATGGGTTTGGTTTCTTGAGTCTACACATGCAACCGAACCCGTGAATGTCAGTGTAGACAACAGTCTATTCAGTCTACAATCCTAGTCTCATCCTATCATCATGTCAGAAAGCAAGGCCGATATTCCTGCCAGAGGCGCCTTCAGCGATCCTACACCCATTGTGAAGATGGATGGGTCAAACTATGAACTGTGGGCTATACAGTTCATGAGTATGATGAAATCTACCGATAAGAAACACACTCTTACCGATGAAGAGCCTGCTGAGAAGACTGGGGTTAACGTCTCATGGGAGGCGGATGATGCATACGCCAAGGTCTGGCTATCAGGAACATTAGCAATTGAGATTGCTAATGATATTCTCCATCAACCCACTGTCAAAGCAATGTGGGATATTCTTGCGGCTACCTATTCATAGGCAAAGAACGAGACAAAGATTATACAACTTCAGCATGATATCTTCACAATCAAACAGAATGGACAACCTCTCCACTCACTATATACATCTTTGCGTGGAATGTTCGAGAAGCTCTATAGCTTCATGCCTCTCACATCGACCCCTGAGTAGCAAAAGACCTACAGGAATGCCACCATGGTCGGACAACGCTAGATCTTGAATATGAGCCAGCCCGTTCCCAGATATTGGTAGACTTTATAATTCCTCCTATGGAGGAAGATTTTCGTAAACTTAGTTGGATCAATGTTCCATCGTCTACTGCATCTCAGACATCTTTTGCAATGGCAGCCTCCCGAGGTGGAGGAGGCCCTTCTCAGTTTTGTGGATGAGGACCTCGCGGCAGAGGAGGTTGAGTTCGTCAACCATGTACCTTTTGCCATCGTCCTGGACATACAGAGGATACATGCTACTCCAAGCATGGATTCGCTCGCTGCCTCTGCTCGAGTATCTGAGCAGATTAAGCCTCCCGCCGCCTCTTCTCTGGATCAACGTTTTGAGGATCTTGTAGCACGATTGAGGGGCATCATACCTTCTTCTAGTCATGCGACATCTCCATCGGCCCCTTGGAGTCATTTAGATGTAGATGCTGCAGCCTCCTCCAGTACTGCATGTAGTACTTATGCACTCACTAGCAGTGGTAGACCTGATGCTATAGAATGGATTATGGACTCTGTGTGGCGACAAGGGTCAACTCACAACATATAGACAGGTTCCTCCAGGAAGAACTGTGATCATTGCAGATGGTACTCATTACCCGATTACTGGACAGGGGGAGATTAGTTTGATACCCTCTAATCCTCTATGCATCTGCAGAATGTGTTACATGCACCTGATTTCTCTATGAATTTGTTGTCCATCAGTCAGATTACAAAGAATTTACATTGACGAGCCATTTTTGACCCATCTTCTTTTATTTTTCAGGACATCCTTACGGGCAAGGCGATTGGGTGTAGCCGTGAACAGGGCGACCTGTATCGTGTAGTTTGAACTCCCTATGCTGGAATCTCCTCTCTATCTACTACACATGTCTTTCCATTTACGTGGCACATGCGTTTGGTCATCTCCCACTTCAGACGCCATGTTCTGCCGCAAATCTTGCCTTACGCGTCCTTTCAATGTGAGGCATGTCAGTTGGGAAAGTATCACCGCTCTATCTTTCCCAGTCATTAGAGTCGAAGCAGTAGCTCCAATTTTGAGTTGTTTCATATAGAATATTTGGGGTCCCAGTCTTGTTCCTAATCACCAGGGATATAGGTTTTATCTAGTCGTTGTTGATGATTTCTCTTGTCTGTCTTGGGTCTTTTTGTAAAAGAATAAATCTAAAGCTGGAGATGTTATCAAAAATTTCTTGATCGAAGTACAAAATGCCTTTTCTGCCTCAGTAGAAATTGTTAGAACTGATAATGCCTTGGAATTCTGCACTCATTATCTCTCCAGTTGTTTTTCAACCAAGGGAATTATTTATCAAACATCACATGCCTATACTTCACAACAAAATGGTATTACAGAAAGGAAGCATCGCTACTTGCTTAATGTTACAAGGACACTTATCATTCAGAGTCATTCTCCCCATTCCTTTTGGGGCGATGTTGTTCTAACAGCTTGTTATCTTATTAATCGCATGCCCTCGTCAGTCTTGGGAGAGAAAATTCCTTTCTCTTGTCTTTCCTGAGAAGGAATTGTTCTCCCTCACTCCTCGAGCATTTGGCTTAGTCGCGTTCGTCCACCAATTGTCCTCGGGTATTGACAAGCTCTCTCGTAGAGCTGTCAAGTGTGTCTTTGTTGAGTACTCTAGAACGTAGAAATGATACAGGTGTTATGATCCAATGCGCATGAGGTATTACTTTAGTGTCGATGTCACCTTTTTTGAGTCAGCGATATACTTTTCTCCTACAGGTTATCGGTTGACGTCTTCTGATACCGACGATAATATATACATGCCACCACCACCATTACCTACCAATCCACCACCACCACCACCATTACCTACCAATCCACCACCACCACCTCCTTCACCACCATCATCACCACTTCCGATGCTACCTCAACCTACTATAATGGTCCATGTTCCACCTTTGTCTCACTATTACACCCGTCGGCCTGCTTCTGCTCATGGTCGCCGCTCATCATCTAGTACGCATGAGGTATGTTCTGATAATAGGTCTATTGGTCTGCCGGCGCATGACTCTTTACAGGAGACAGAGGTAGAGGTTGCAGATTTGGATCTGCCTATTACACTTCGGAAGCCGAAGCGTAGTTGTGCATCATATCCTATAGCATCCTCGGTATCCTTTGATCGCTTAACAGACGACTTCAGAAATTTTGCGGTTGCCTTATCAGAAGTGGATATTCCATAAAATTATGAAGATGCTTTGAAGGACGGTAGATGGCATTTGGCCATGGAAGAAGAGATGGTTGCTCTTCAAACGAGAGACACGTGGAGCCTTGTCCCAGCTCCCACTGGAGTCTCTACAGTTAGCTGTAAATGGGTGTTTACAGTTAAGCAGAATGCAGATGGTACCATCGACAAATACAAGGCGCGCCTGGTTGCGCGGGGGTTCACACAGACGTACAGGGTGGATTATCTCGACATATTCTCACCAGTTGTTCGTCATTCCACCTTATGGATTCTTCTCTCTGCTATTGTTATCCGCAATTGGCCGTTGTTTCAGTTAGATGTCAAGAATGCATTTTTGTATGGTGATCTTCAGGAGGAAGTCTACATGCAACAACCATCGGAGTTTGCTATTGAGGGGGAGTGTGCACAGGTGTGTAGACTTCATAAGGCGATATATGGCCATAAGCAGAGCCCTAGAGCTTGGTTCCATAACTTTCAGACTTGTTTGAGAAACAAGGGTACAAACGCTCGAATGCAGATCATTCCCTTTTTATACAGAAGACATCCAGAGGTATGGTTGCCATTATGGTATATGTTGATGATATTCTTATTACAGGAGATGATGAACAAGGAATAAAAAGGGCAAGGAACTTTTGGGTAGTGAATTTGTCACAAAGGATCTTGGAGTCCTTAGATACTTTTTGGGACTGGAGTTTGCCAGAAATCAACAAGAGCTTGTGATGACCCAAAGGAAATACGTTACTGATTTGTTAAGTGACACGAGAATGCTTGGATGTCGACCTACTACCACACCCATGGATCCAAGCATGAAACTATATGATGATGAGACTGATGAGGTGGATAGAAGGGGATACAAAGAGATGGTAGGAAAGCTCCTTTATGTTACCATTACTAGACCCGATATTTCTTTTGTTGTTAGCCGGGTAAGCCAATTCATAGAGCGACCATGTCAGATTCATATGGATGCTATGATACTCAGATATCTTAAATCCTCTTCAGGTGGATGTCTACTATTCAGAAAAGGCAAGGAGATTACCATCTCAACATGTGTGGATGCAGATTATACAGGGTGTTCGAAGGATAGGAATCCACTATTGGGTTTGCTGTATATGGAGATTCACTTATCTCATGGAGGAGCAAGAAGCAAACTGTTGTAACCAGATCTAGTGCTAAGTCTGAATATAGGGCTATGGCCCAAGCTAGTGCAAAAATGATGTGGGTTAGAGTAGCCATTACAGATCTATGTATAGAAGTTCCCATTCCTATGGCACTTGAATGTGACAATCAGGCGACTATATTTATTGCAAATAATCCAGCATTTCATGAGCGCACCAAGCACATCAAGGTTGATTGTCACTATATACGAGATATGATTCAGAAAGGCTTTATTTCCACATCTCTTGTCAGCTCAGGGAATCAGACAACAGATATCTTCACCAAGGCCTTACTCAGAGGATCTTTTCAGAAGTGTTCGTCCAAGCTGAGCATGATCGACATCTATGCTCCATTTTGAGGGGGAGTGTAGATATTTGCTTCTTTACCTTTGTTATTTCATGTTTCCATATTGTTTCCTAATTCCCTGTACTTGATGTCTTTTGTAATTTACCCATAGGCTACTCTCCTATATAAGAGAGCCTAGGGTTCATGGAATAAACAATTCTTTCTATTTTCCCAACAATGACTAATCGAGCATACCCGAATATTGCCAGTCGACTCGAATACCCTACCGAGTTGACTAATCGAATCGACTAATAGATTAGTCGACCGATTTTTGCAACAATGATTACTGAAGATCCTTATCTTTGACATCTACTCCGTGGACATCCTTCTGCGAGTGCTCTTTCGCAGATGTTCCCTGAAGTTAGTCATCTGAAAACATTTGAACGTGAGGCTTGTCAGTTTGGGAAATATCACAAGGCATCATTTCCACGAAGAAACGATCCACGAAGGTAGCCTCCGTTTGGACTTGCTCATTGTGATGGTTGGGGTCCTTGCCCAATATGTGCCATTGCAGGACATTGATACTTTGTTGTTTCATTGATGACTATAGTCAAACTTCATGGGTCTACCGTATAAAGGAAAGATCGGAAATCAACAATGTAGTTAAATTCTTCTTTACAGAGATAAAGACTTTTTTCTACTGGAATTAAAATATTTCGGCATGATAATGCTCTTGAGTTCATGCAAAAAGATTTGGAGTTTCTTTGGTTCTCAAGGAACTGTACATCAGACATCATGTCTCCACACCTCACAGCAGAATGGTATTGCAGAAAGGAAACTTCGTCTTCTCCTTGATACTACACGTACTTTGCTTACCCAAGTGAATGTCCCCAAAACTTTTTAGGGTGATGCTATTCCCACGGTAACTGATTTGACTAACCTAGTTCCCTCATTCATATTAAGATGTTCCATTCCATTCTCATTGCATTATCCTACTTATTAGCAAGGTTGCAGAAGTCGGTAATCGGTACTCAGTCATCAAGGTCACCGACTAAGGATTAAACGACAGCCGAGAAAGTAACCAGATTTCATCGAACATTAGTTGGTTATAAATTTATTTAATTATTTTAAATATATAAATAAATTTTTAATACATATACTCTCATATTTATGCATAGATTTAACAATGTTCATATTTATAAGGGCTTAAAAGATAAGCAATTATAGTCGGAGGTGTAGCCATATACATAGTCACAAACTCCCAACTTACTAATTAACAAAACCCTAAAATAATAGATGTACAATAAAACACTCAAACAATGAACAATAACTATAAAATGAAAATGAACATGTAATAGATAACAATCAACGGATAAAACAACTATAACATTGATGCATAACATTCATACAATAACATTGAATTAAGCAACATGTAAAACAATAGGTAAAACAACACTTTCTTTCTACACTTCTTGATATAATAATCAAGTAAATAAGTAAATAGCAATAGACACATGCAGAACAATCAACATGTAAAACAATTAGGTAAATAACTATAACAATAGGTAAAACAAGACAATAAGTAAAACAAGATAATAGGTAATCGATAGATAAAACAAGACAAGACGTAAATAACTATAGCAATCAATAGAACAACGGGTAAAACAACACTTCTCTTGCTACTGTACTCCCACACTAATACATAGCAATGAGACACAATAGGTAAAACAACAATAAATGGCAAAAGATGAATGCATATGTTGATACAAAACAACAATAAAATGGTAATGAAAAATGGATAAACAAAAAACCCTAACGGGTACATCGGTCCTTGTTCTTGGAGGAAGGATGGGGAGTTGGAAAGGAGAGGAGAACACGGCGAAGGACCAATGCATAGAGGACTCACGGCAATGGCGCCGACGATGCAAAGGAAGTGGTGGCAATGACCTTCGATGGTGATGGGAGGGGTTTCTAGTAGGCAGAGGACTCGAATTCGATCATTTTTTTTTAAAAAATAAGAGTTACGGGAGAATAGTAACCTCTGAATCCCCAAGTCAGGTATTTGGACGCTCAGGTGTGTTTTTACGGATCCAGAATCCTTATAGAAAAAGCGATCACTTACTCGACCGATTAAACCGATTAGTCGGCTGACCAATAGGTTCTACCTAACAGTGTTGCAAAAGTCGGCCCGACTAGGCGACTTGGGTGGGTACCCGACTCAAATAGGCAAAGTCCGCCTATAATCGCTTGAACCCGACTAATCAGGCGTGTAGTCAGTCTAGGTCGCCGATTAGGCAACCGACTTTTGCTAAGGAAAACCCGATAACCGGATCTGGGTTTAGAGATAAGGGGTTACTATTAGAGAATAAACCCACATTCAACTCGACCGACCTCCCCTCACCCCCCTAGCACGCGATACCCTACCCTCCTAGCCTCCAACGTGTCGCCTCGCCGCCTTCAGTGCCTCGTCATCGCTGCCTCCTCCATCGCCTAGCCCGTCACCCCGATCGCCGAATCACTATATTAGGTCAGGTTTATTTAAAAAACATGTTTTTGCTTCTATTTTCTCTTCTATTTTTCTTAGGTTGATATCGTTGAACTTGGATGTTATTGTTAGCAAATAGCAATGTCAGGTTAGGTTTTCTTCAATTTTTTTTGTTTTTGCTTATGTTGATCTTAGATGTTATTGCTTAGATTTACTTAGGTTGAAAATAAATGTTATTGTTAGGATATATCTTCTCTTCTAATTTGTAGGTTGATCTTAGTTGTTATTGTTTAGATTTTCTTTTCTAGTTTTTGCATTGTTAGGTTAGGGTTTCTTCTAGTTTGTTAGTTTATTTTAGGAGTAAAAATTTAATTTTTCAAGATGAAGGCATGTTGGGTACCTTATATATAAGATTACTTTATTGTCTTATTACGCCTTAAATGTTCATTAATTTAGATACTTTTTGATTTGCATGATGGTTCGATAATTTAGGTACTTTAATTTGTGAGTTTATCTATCTTTGTGTTTGTTGATTGGCTAACTTGTAAGTTTGATTAGCTAGTAACTTGTAAGTTATATTAGCTTTGTGTTTGTTGATTAGTAACTTGTGAGTTTATGATTATGTAGATGGCTATACCTCCAGCGAACGTCGCTTCTGGTAGTAACTCATTGTTTTATGTGTCACCAGGATCAATTGATCCTGCATGGCAATATGGTTACTGTTGGGAAAAATGAACAATATGTTTATTCCATAAGACCTAGGCTCTCTTATATAGGAGAGTAGCCTATGGGTAAATTACATAAAGCATACAACTGAAAATAAAAATAACGAAGGGATACATACACTACTATATGCGTTAACACTCCCCCTCAAGATGGAGCATAGATATCAATCATGCTCAGCTTGGACGCACACTTCTGGAATGGGCCTCGTAGTAATGCTTTGGTGAATATATCCGCAGTCTGATTCTCTGAGGTAACATGAGATGTAGCAATGAACCCCTTCTGAATCATGTCAGGCGTACACGCCCTAGGGCTTAGCACACGTACACGCGCGCAAGAAGCACGCGCACACGCAACTGGTTCGCCCTAACAACTGGATCTCACGTGCTTAGGGCGCAGGCGAGGAGATGCACGCGCACAGCACAGAGGAGTGCTGGATCACGCAAGAGGGCTACAGCGCGCAGGCGCAGTGGAGGCGCGCTCGCGTAGTGCACAGTAGTGCACAGTGCACAGAGGCGCAGTGCAGGCGCAGGAGCGCTGTTTGCGCAGGGGCGCTCGTCGCGCAGGGAGAGGCGCAGGGGCGCTCTTCGCGCAGGGAGAGGCGTTGTTCGTGCCGGGGTGCAAGCGCGTAGGAGCAGCAACACCGGCGCACGAGGGTGCTGGTGCGGCTGCGGTGAGCCCCGGCGGCGCCGATGAGATGGAGAGAGAAGGAAAGGCCGGCGGGTGGGGAGGGGTAGGGTTAGGGTTTCGAGAACTCCGGTCTAGGACCGTCGCTCTGATACCATGTTGGGAAAAATGAACAACATGTTTATTCCATAAGCCCTAGGCTCTCTTATATAGGAGAGTAGCCTATGGGTAAATTACATAAAGCATACAACTGAAAATAAAAATAACGAAGGGATACATACACTACTATATGCGTTAACAGTTACCTTTCGAACCGTGCGGATCCGAATACGATTACTTGCAGATTGTGCAAGAAGGTTGTCAAGGGAGGTGAGTACATGTTCAAGCAACATATAGCACACCGAAGAGGCAACGCGGTTGCATGTTCCAAGGTGGATGAAGAGACAAAGAAGAAGATGGTTGCATACCTTGAAGATGTTGCCAGGAAGAAGAGCCAGAAAGCCACCAATGTTCAGGAGATGAGAGAAGAAATTGATATCACTGGAGATGCGGGTTCGGCAAAGAGATCATGAGTATGCGACTCCTTGGAGCAGAATGTCACAGTGGAAGGGTCATCACGTCAATTACCATAAAAGATGCATTCTCCAACTCACCCCGTATATAGCCAACTGGGCATATATATCGGCAATTCCTTTTAATCATGGAAAGAAATATCGCGATATGTCGGTGATATATCGCCGATATATTGATATTGACATGGGACCGATATGGGCACCGATATGGCGATGTATCCCGATTTCCAGGCATTTTCTTCACAAAGGCTCGTCGATATGGGCGATATTTCAGCGATATATCATCGATATATCGTCGAAATATCGTATCGATACGATATCGATACAATCTTCCATGCTTTTAATGCATTGACGACAAAGCCCTTCATGCAGATGATAGAGGATATTGGGAAGTATGGACCTGGACTAAAGACTCCCACGCGGTGAAGAAAACGCATGATGACTTGCAATGTCATCATGATATGTGGAAATCGATAGGATGCTCTTTGATGACTGATGTGCAGACGAACATGCGTGGAAGGAGCATCATCAATTTTTATATCAGTTGCACCTCGGGGACTTCATTTTTGTAGTCCATAGATGCCTCAGATGAGGCTCACACTGCATAATACATCTTCAAGTTGGTGGATTGTCTTAATGAAGTGGGTGCGGATAATGTGGTTCAGATTGTGGCGGATGATGCATCAGCCAATGTAGCAACGAGAAGATTGCTGCTCACCAAATACCCGCGGATTTGGTGGACTCCGTGTTCTGTGCACTCCATTGATCTTATTTTGGAGGACATCAGCAGAGAGACGAAGGTAAGGAGTGCAATCACAAAGGCGAAAAGATTTACGGAGTTCATCTACTCTTACACCAAAACTCTAAGCTTGATGTGCAAGTTCACCAGCAAGAGGGACATTGCAAGGCCCGGACAAACAAGATTCGCAACCACATTTCTCACTCTTGAGAGACTAAATGAGAAGAAAGACGGGCTTAGATTGATATTTTCCTCAGAAGAGTGGAAGAAATGCAAATGGTACAAGACAAAGAAGGGAGAAGCATCGAGTTCCATTGTATTCAGCCTTACATTCTATAACCACACCACGCATGCCGTCAGAGTTTTCACTCCATTTGTTCGTTTATTATGTGTGATTGATTCAGATCGAGGCCCATTTATGAGCATTGTCTATGGAGGGCTTGAAGAGGCCAAGCATGAGATAATTGCATCATTCAATGGCATGGAACTGTCTTACAATTTTTTGTGGGTGCCATTACCTACAAGACCAAAGGAAGACTCGATACTCCATTGCATCTAGCAGCTTATTACTTGAACCCATTTTCTTCTATACTGAGTCTTGTGGTGTTCAGATGTTGTGGTGAGGAGAGAGTTTAAGGAGTGCATGGAAAGATTTTATCCAGATTTGGATATACAAGATGCAATTACTAGGGATGAGCTTCTGTCATACAAACTTGGTCATGGAGATTTTGGCAAACCTTTAGCTGTGAAGCGGAGGATGACAAATGATGACAATTATGATCCAGGTATTCTATCCCCTGGCCATTTCTCTCTTTGACAAGCCTTCTTTATTATATTATATTGACCAAGTCTCTATTTAAATAGCTAATTGGTGGTATAATCATGGAGATGACACGTCGCATTTGAAAGCCATGGCCATCAAGATCTTGAGCTTGATGTCTTCATCCTCCGAGTATGAGCGTAATTGGAGTACATTTGACTCGGTAATGACTCCATTCCACCCACCAAATTTGATTAGCAAATTAGTAATTGATATAAATTTAAATTTTATATTTTGGTCTTCAGATCCATACCAAGAAGAGAAACAGGTTGGAGACGAAGAAGCTGAATGATTTTGTATACGTGTGTTTCAATTCAAACCTGCAAGAATGTCGAGTTGAGAAAGAAAGAGATCCCCTCTCATCTCGTGATCGTGCACACATGGCTGAATGGACCGGAGGTGTCGATGCTCATGACGAGGAGGTTTTTCCAGGCAAGGTTGCAGAAAGCGGTAGTCGGTACTCGGTCGGCGGGGTCACTAATTAAGGATTAATCGGCAGTCGGGCGACTAATCAGATTTAGTCGGTTTTGAATTTTTAAATTATTTTAAATATATAAATCATTTTTATACATATTTGTACATTTTCTATACTTTTATAATGAAACAAAAGAAGTAATTGACTTTAAATATAACATTATTGCATATTAGAATAAGTTTGCTTATGCATTAACATGGATTTGTATATTTTCTATACATACATAATGAAACAAAAGAAATAAATGACTTTAAATATAACATTAGGCATATTTAGAATAAGTTTGCTTTAAAAAAAGTAAAAAACAAAAAAAGTATAAAGGCTTGTTGTAAAAGTCGGCCGAGTAGTCGCCCGACAAGGCCGACTAGTCGGGCGGACCGAGTAATGGCCGACTAGGTCTAGTCGAGTCGGCTACCCCTCGACTCGACTAGTCGGACCGATTAGTCGGCCTAGTCGGCCGATTTTTGCAAGCTTGTTTCCAGGTTTTGTATTGACATGGGGTGTTGTAGCACACACTAGTGGTACTAAAGAGAATTTGGAACCGATAATGAGCCAACGAGGCGAACATGGCAAGGGAGCTTCATCTTCAAGATCCAATGCTACACCGATGAATGAGAACGAGGATGAGTTACATCTTGAGAATATAGAAGAAGAAGACAACGATGATGATGATGAAGTGATGAAGATGAAGAGATGGGCTTGGACGATGACATTGAGGATTGAGTCGATGGACTTGTCTCACTTTCTATTTGTATTATTTTTTTGGGCATGTTGTATGTGTTTTTTAACATTTGCTTGTGCTATGTACCAAACATTTTGTTCTTAACTTGCTTTATTTTTTCTTCTCTTGCTATAATTTTTTAAGACCATACGAAGGGATCTTGGTTTTATGGATATAAGCCCGGGATTGGCCCAAGATAGATCTGAATGGAGGCGAAGAATCCATGTAGCCGACCCTACTTAATTGTGGGAAAAGGCTTTGTTGTTGTTGATTGCTAAATAGTAAATTTCTAAATATATGAATATAAATGAGATTATATGTATTAAAATTTGATGTATATATTAAAAATAATTAAAAATTCAAAACCAACTAATGCCCGACTAAATCCGATTAATCTCCCGACTGTTGATTAATCCTAAGTTAGTGACCCTGCCGACCGAGTACGACTGCTGCTTTGTGCAACCTTGCCACCCAACTAACGACCGATTTGGCCTAGTTGAGTCAGTATCCTACTTGACCGGATTAATCGGATCGACTAATCAGGTTAGTTAGCCGATTTTTACAACAATGGTGATAAGTCATTTCCGCTACCTCTGTGTTTTTTGTTGCATTTGTTTTGTTTACAATTTTCATGCAAAGACAAGCTTCTTCTCATGTAATCAAATTTGTTTTCTTGGGGTATTGTAGAACCAAACAGGGATACAAATGTTATGATCCAGTTGGTCATCGTTATTTTGTCTCTGTATATGTTATATTTAGTGAGAAGATTGATTTATATACTGAAAGTGTTGGAGATATCCCCTTGGAGTTCCCTCCTCCACTACATGTTTATAAAAGAAAGGAGAAACACGCATCTGAGATGATTTCTTTACCCATTCTACTTGATTTACAAGATGATGACCATGCAACCGATGTTCCCTTGCCTAATGATACTTCAGATGCTACGAATACGAATGTTCCATCTTTCTCTACTGAGCTTTGTATTGCCCTAAGGAAGCCCAAAAGGCAACGTACTATACACCCCTTATCACATTTTACTTCCATTAATACTCTACCTAGTTGTGACAAGCAGTTCACTGATGCTCTTATGGCTACTAATACTCCTTGTGATCATCACAGTGCACTTTAGGACCACGGCTAGAAAAAGGCCATGGACAAGGAGATGGATGTGCTTGCTTCTAGAGGCATGTGGGATCTTGTGCAATATCCTCAGAACATCAAGCCAGTTGCATGCAGATGGGTCTTCACCACTAAACAGTCTCCCGATGGCTCTATTGATCGATTAAAAGCTAGACTCGTGGCAAAGGTACTCAGACCTATGGTGTGAACTACTTCTATTATGGAAGAGTTGATAGGTCACATTCAGGATGAGATACCTCGGTGTATGTTATTCGTTGATGATATTGTGTTGATTGATGAGATTAGAGATGGAGTAAATAAGAAGCTTGAGGTCTGGAGGAATGCATCGTAACTAAAGGATTTCGTATAAGTAGAGCTAAGACTGAATAATGGAGTGTACTTTTGATAGAAGCAATGGTGAAGGAATCGAGGTGAAGACTGGTGATGATAACATTCAGAAGAGATATTCTTTTAGATACGTGGGATCTATTTTGCAACAGGATGGGGACATTGATAGAGAAGTTAATACATGTAGGCTAAAGTGGAGAGAAGCCTTTACTGTTCTTTGTGATAAGAAAATTCCTTTGAAAATCAAAGGGAAGTTTTACAAAGCAGCTGCGATAACTGCTATACTTTATGGATCTGAACATTGGCCTGTGAATCGCAGACATGTGCTGAGAATGACAGTAGTAGAAATGAAAAATGCTAAAATGAATGTTTGGACGCACACATAAAGATCAGATTCAGAATGATGCAATCGGAAGGAAAGTTGGTGTAGCTCCGATCGATGATAAGATGTGAGAAAACCACTTAAGATGGTTTGACCATTCGCAAAAGTGGTCGACCAATGCACTAGTTAGGAGATGCGAGTTTTGAGATGTTGAGCCGACTAAGAGAGGGTAAGGAAGGCCCAATAAGTGTTAGAATGAGCCTATACGAAAGGATCTTAGTTTTTTATCTAAGTCTGAGATTGACCCAAGATAGATCTGAATGGATGCAAAGAATCCATGTACTCGGCCCTACATAATGTGGGAAAAGGCTTTGTTGTTGTTATGTTAAATTCCACGTAAAAATTATACTTAAAAAATAGTTATCTTACAAAAAAATGAATCATGGGTATCCTCAGTCAAGTTAAGTTACGGGTTAATAGATTTTTTTTGGTCAACAAGTAAATCGATGCTTCCAATTTTCCTACATCTTCTACATTTAAACATCTAGCGCTATTACTCCCCATTCCAAGATAAAGAGAAAACTTTGAAACGGAGCTGGACAATATCCAAGTTTCTTAACACCCTTACAAACCTTATATAGTTGTTTTGTATTGTGAATATAATGATACTAGTAGACGAGAAGGATAAAATAAAAAGGAAAGAGGGGAACTAAAAGACGTTCGCTAAATAACTTGGCAATGTTAGTGCCTTCACTTTGCTGCAATATTTGCGGGGCAACATTGAATTTAATCAAAATCCAAAGACTAAACGGTATACTGCCCATGGCTCATAGAAGTGTTTTTGTAATACTCACAACCAATAAGGCAAAAAACTTAATAATTTTGTACAACCTACCTACCTCCTCCAAGATTCTGGACCAAAGTGACTTCTTTTTCAAGTTCTTTACATGCTTCTTCTGGCTCTTTAACTCTTGGCGCAGAATTTGAAGGTTATCTCCTGCAACGTGACAAGAAAAAATAAGCAAACACAATATGCAAATCATTGCATCATCGTTCTGACAAAATTAAAGGTAAAGATGCTGGTTGAACTATGATTGTATCACAAAGAAGTAAGTGAAAAACCAATGGAAGAATACATTATTAACTGTGATAAATACTACTAAGTCAGTGATGATAAATAACTTTTCGAAATTTTAGCCTCCCTAGATATCAATGGAGAAGCTATGCATTTTGATACCTCCTGATTTATAATATACTCCAGAGCTGATTCAAAAAATAATAACCTAATTTGAAGCAATTTCTATGCATCACATGCTACTATATTATATAGTTGAATGACTTTAAAAAACGTATAACATATAAATATGAAGATGAATGAGTAAGAAAATTATTATTGAAGAACAAATGAGAAGATAAAGGAGCTTTGACAATTTTGTTATTCTATAATTGGAAAGGTAAAATGTATGTGATACCATCAAAAGATGATGATTCCAATCCCGCTTGTAGAGATTGCATCAGGTAACCATCAGCCAGCGTAAAAATAGAAGGATCTTTCAACATGGATTTGAGTAAGAATCCATGTAGCCGACCATACTTAAAAAGCAAGAGAAGACTTCGCCATTTAACAAAGGAGACTATTAAGGTAAAAAGCAAGAGAAGATTTGGCCATTTAACAAATGAGACCATTAAGGAGTTTTGAGAAATTGTTAACCATCAACAAACATGAGTTAGAACCGATTGTTGAAAAATGATATTCAGGGAATAAAAGCGCAAGGACCAAAGCAACAAAACACTGAATTTGTGGTTCAAGATGAAGATTTTTTTACGTGGTTCAGAATGGGCAGGATGACTGTCCAATATTATGGGAGAACCGGCTAAATAACCATGTTATCTCATTGATATTTTGCAATACAAGGCCCGATATATAGGGCTCACTCACACCCAACTCACCTACGATATACAATGTGGAACTAAACACACGATCCACATACATTTTTTGAGTAATGATGGGATGGACCTCCATTAGAGACCCATAAAAAATATATATTAAAATAATAAAGTAATTACAAACGCCAAATTTCGAACAGGTCTTTGGTATGCCCAAGTACATTCTCGTAATAAAATCCCCCTCCCTCAAAGGCGACGTTTCTGGCTAGCCATATAGCAGATGTGTTCGCAAAACTTTATTCTTCCTTCCATTGATCACGTCCAATACCTACCAATCTAAGTCTAAAAGAGCCTATCACTCCACTGGACGCCAAGAAGGTCCACATTAAGTCACGAATCCATCAATTGAGGTAATTGAAAAAAGAGGCGATCAACATCTTCTGCCACTCCACCGCACCTTCTGGATCCCTCATCTTTTCCGAGAAAAAGCATGCTCGCCTAGATCATGTCATAACACGCTCTCTTTTCAGCAACCACATGAACACCCTTACCCTTGTAGGGATCTTCTATCCCCATATCCTAGCACAGTCTCGTGATGTCTCCGCATAAACCGATGTAGCAGGAACAGTTGTGGAAAGAGAGAAGATTGATGGTATTCCACTGTGACCCTATGACCCTCTTATATAGAAAAAAAGCCCTACAGGAAAATTACATAAAGTAGACAGGGAAATAAGAAATATGAATAAAGGACAAATAAAAACAACTATCTCAACATTCCCCCTCAAGTTGGAGCATATATGTCTATCATGCTCAGCTTAGAACAACAACAATGGAATGCCTCTAGCAAGTTCCTTGGTGAACATATCTGCAGTCTGATCTCTTGAAGTCACATGAGAAGTGGAGATAAATCTCTTTTGAATCATATCTCGAGTGTAGAGACAATCTACCTCAATGTGCTTAGTTCTTTCATGGAAGGCTGGATTATTGGCAATAAACAGGGCGGCTTGGTTGTTGCATTAGAGGTGCATAGGAAGTGGCACCTCAATAGTCAAGACAGTCAAGACGGATCTGACCCATACCATCTATGTGCTACATTATGTCGTAGCTTTGTATTCTGATTCAGCACTAAATCTAGCAACAACCATATGTTTCTTACGCTTTCATGAAACAAGGGAACACCATACAAAGACAACGTAGCCTGAGGTAGACTTCCTGTCTTTGGGACATTCTGCATAATCTGCGTTAGCACATGTTGTAATTGTAAGCCTTCAAATATCTCAAAATCATGTATACAACATCCATATATAACTTCCTGAGCTGCTCCATAAACTGACTAAGTCTGCTCACTATCAAGGATATATCAAATATGGTAATGGTGACATATAAAAGCTTCCCCACACACTCTCTATATCAACTCTTATCAACCTTCTCAGTGTCATCATCATAAAGTTTAACAATCTAATCCATAGGAGTAGTAGCAGGACTACATCATGTAATGCATGCCTCAGCCATAAGATAAATAACATACTTCCTTTATGTCATCATAATGTCATGTTGGTTCCTTGTAAATTCGAAGCCAAGAAAATAACGAAGATTGCCGAGGTCCTTGGTCACAAACTCTTGCCCAAGGAAATCCTTAGCTACTTGAATACCCTGTTCATTGTACCCTGTAACAATGATGTCATCCACATAAACCAAAATAGCAACAATATTTCTCTTGGATCTCTGAACGAAAAGAGAGCGATTTGCAGTCGATCTGACAAACCCCTGCTGCTCAATCAACATAGAAAGCTTCTAGAATCAAGCCCCTGAACTCTGCTTAAGGTCGTAAATGATCTTGTGAAGTCTACAGAGCATATGAGACTTCCCCTCAGCAGCAAAACCTGATGGTTGTTGCATGTAGACTTCCTCCTCCACGTCACCATACAAGAAGGCATTCTTAACATCTAGCTGTAAGAGAGACCAATCATGTACCACAACATAAATGAGATGTTGACGACAGAAGAAAGTGTATCCAGATAGTCCACCCCATATGTCTGAGTGAACCCTCGAGCAATAAGCTATGCCTTCATCTATCCACACTACCATCTGCATGGTGTTTCGTCGTAAGCACACCTTTACTCCCCACAACAAATACACCAGCTAGAGCAGGAACATCACTCCACATGCCACGAGACTATAATGCAACCATTTCTTCCTCCATAGCAAGGAGCCCGTGACTAATCTGTAATGCCTCCTAATGTGTTCGAGTGATGTCCACGACAAATAGCCTAACAACAAACCTGTGAAACTCCTCTGAGAGACGTGGGAGAGAAACATGGGAATCAAGATGGTACGTAGCACAAGTATGCCCCCGCTTCTGTAAAGCAATAGGCACGTCAAGATCCTCAACCTCCTCAGTGACCAAGACGTGAACATCTATAACTATATGCACATCCTGTTGGAAATGCAAATCACTAGTGCCATCAACAGAAACCAAGTGCTTAGAACATACCTGGGGCATGATGGATGATGGAAGAGGCGCATGAGCACGAGGTCGACGTGTGTACACCAGTGGTAAAAATATGGTGCTGCTAGTGGAGGGGGGAGGAGGAAGTGGTGGTGGTGAAGGTGGTAGCGATAGAGTGAGAGGTGTAGAAGTCAGGCGTAATAAGCGAAACTGGAGATAGAGGCATGTATACCTCTTCTCCAGAATCCGAAGGAATCGACCCGTCACTTGTAGGGAAAAAACATAATAGACTCCAAGAAAGTGACATCTGCACTAACATGATATTTTCGACGAACATGATCAAAATAATGGTATCCCTTTTGAGTCTTGTAATGCCCCACAAAGACACACTTGACAGCTATCGGAGAGAGCTTGTCATGGCTACGAGATGTATGACGAACAAAGGCAACTGGCCCAAATGCACGAGAAGAGAGGGAGAAAAGATCCTTCTCGGGAAATGCAATCAGGAACGGAATCTTCTTTCCCAACACGAACGAGGGCATACGATTCACCAGGTAGTATGGCCTCAAATTTCAGCGAAATTCGGTTGAATTTCTATCGAACATCGATATCGAGTCGAAATCGAATTCGACTGAAATGGTCGAAATGATCGAAATATTGGGGTCTTAGTACCAAAAATGGTAGAAATGATTCGAATTACGACCGAAATTCGACCGAAATTCCATTTCGGTCGGCCACCAAAATGGTGACCGAAACCGATATTAGGGCGTTGACAGGTAGCAAGCAGTTAGAACCGCATCTCTCCAATAGGAATGATGAGAACGACTCTGATTAAGAGAGTTCTGGTGTCATCCAAAAGGTGATGATGTTTGCGTTCAGTTTTGTTGGTATGTATACGTACATGAAGTCTTATGTGCAATACCAAGGATTCTGAGGAACTATACAAGTTGTAAACTAAAGAATTCTAGTGCCTTGTAAGAACGAATATACTTGACATTAGTAGAAAAAACTTCTTTATTTCATTAAAAAATGAATAACAGGACCAACGTCAGATTTATTAAGTAGAAATACCCAATATAATATGGAAAAATCATCAGCAGCAACAAGATAAAATTTATCTATGAAGGTCTGGGACACAACTCGGACCCCATATATGAAGATGAATGAAACTCAAAAATACTATGACTACTACGACCATAACGACTCTAGAAAGTAGACCGATGGTGCTTCCCAAGCTAGCAAGCCTCGTACTAGAGGGTACAAGGAGGAGAAATCTAAGGAAAGATGTGACACAGCTTTTGCAGAGCAAGATGACCAAATCGAAGATGCAACATATAAGGGAAATTGATCCTGTGTGAATGGTCAAAGCACCAACGTAAGGGGATTGGACCAGTCTATAGAGACTTTATGGACGGCTGGATCCAATCACTCTGCTCGTAAAAATATCCCAAAACACAAGAGAAGGACCAATATGGCATGACAATGTAAGTCTTTTGTGATTGACTAATAGGCAGTAAATCCATAGAGAAATCAGAAGCATAAAGAACATTCTATAGACGCATTATTGAAGTCAACTGCACCTCCCCCTATCTAGCAATGGGAGAGTGGGTCCCATCTGCTATAACTACAGATATGCCTGGTCGAGTTGATCTATGCACTAAACTGCCCTCTCTCACCACAGAGATGGTGTCAAGCTCCTGAATCCATAATCTATTCTAACAAATATGCTATGTAATAGCTAGTAAAAGCATATGTTGCACCTAATGTGAGGGAAGATGACGTGGCTATCTCCAAAGATCCTGAAAGAGCAGTAGATGACCTAGGTATCTCTCTCGGTCGTGCCACAAGCTCATCAAACGTCTGATAAGATGCTAGAGGAGGAAAAACAACAGGTTGAGTTCGCTCGGCCACACCAGCTGAAGCAGGAAAGCCATGCTTGGAGTATCATGTATCCTTAGAATGACATGGTCTGTTGTAGTAAGTGCACGGCTGACAGGATCGATTGCTCCCTCCCCTACCATCAGGTACCGTGCCTGCGGTACTACATAGAATTCCCTCTACTACGAGATGCAACCATAACCGAGGAGGTTTGTGGCAGCTGAGTAGCACCACTATGTACTATAGGGAGCCTACTCAATCTACGGCATGCCTCCTCCTAGGAGGTATAGAGGCATTTGTAAGAATCTGTGATCGAGCTGCATTATATTCAGGATCAAGAGCAGTTAGGAATACTTGAATCAATCATCAAATCTTTGTAAGCCTTGAGTTGTTCCGTCCAAGAAGTCAGGGAATGAAACTATGAAGCTTCTCGAACATACCACTGAGAGAAGTGTAAAGGGTATGAAGAGGACGTCTATTCTGCTTTAATGTGAAGATATCATGTTGAACTTGTAGTATCTTTGACTATTCTTCGCCTGCGAGTAGCCAGTGGCGATGATGTCCCACATCACCTTCGTAATGGGTTGACTCAGAATATCATTGGCTATCTCCATGGACATCGTCCCGCACAAGCAGACACGTACATACATGTCATCTACCTCCCACGGGGCATTAGCCCCCGGTCTTGTCGGTTGGTTCATTCTGCATCAAAATGTGCTTCTCGATGTTCCACTGCACTAAGCTCATGAGTTGCATAACCCAAAACTCATAAGTAGTCACATCCATCTTGACAATGGGTGTTAGACCTTTGAATGCCCTTGAGGATGAGATGTCAACTTTGGTGTCTGACATTATGATGAATGCTACGAAGATTAAGGTTGTAGACAAGGACAAATCCGTTTACACAGGCATGCAGGAAGATGGTTGTGGGTGTAGATTAATACCACAACCTCTTCCATTCGTTAAAGGCTTCTCTAGGTAAGTAGAGTTGTTTTAGATAATCAAACAACACCCTGAAACCTCAAAATCAGATTGAACAAAGAACCAAATCGCTCTTGGAAGCGATTTCCATTCCTCCACGGATGTGGAGGACGACCTCTAGGGCACCACAGAGAATGCTACCACTCAAAAAGTGAGGAAAGGCCCCCTTAAGGTGGTTGTAGCGGCGTTGGGCGGCTGTCGCTGCTGTTATGGTCTCACAGCGACAGTCGTAGTCCTATTGTTGCTGCTATGCAGTACATGTGACGGTGGTGGCGGTGGTATCTGGCTGCTATTGTCGCTGTCGAAAGAGAGAGGAACAAGTCCCCTTAGGGTTTTAGTGGGGAATGGCAATTAGGGCACAAGCTCCGGTCTAGGACTGTCGCTCTAATACCATGTGGAAAGAGAAATGATTGATCGTATTCAATTGTAACCCTAGGGCTTTCTTATATAGACGAAAATCCCTACGGGAAAATTACATAAGATATACAAAGAAATAAGGACAAATAAAAACAACTATCACGACACCACCAACCACCCCGTATGCCTTTTAGACTGTGAACCTCCAGTCTATCCAACACCACGAATCTTTACCCTCAAATGGCACCACTAGACTAGCCAACTTACCATAAAGACAGAAATTCCTCCACCCTCTGATTGAGAACTTAGTCACAAAAGTAGGAGTCCAAGATCCACCGAACCACACATCAGCAACACTAACCTCCTAGCCCACAGCTTGAGCGAAGATTCCGGGATACAGGTCACGAAGGGCTCAATCCTCAGACTAGTTATCCCTCAAGAAATGGAAACCTCGACCATCCCCCAAAAACCACCATAACGAGTCTGTTAGATTCGGCAAAGATCGAACACAAACCCCTCTATAAAGTGGTCAACGAAACACAACACTAGTGCAACCACATAGACTAGGCAACATGACATAAATAAATCTTACCATCCTGGAAAGCAGATCTTTCCCATCTCCCTAAGTCCTCATCACCTACTCTGGAAGCAATGCCTTGTTTATATCACCAACTCGCAGCACCCTGAGCATTCCCTCCTTGATTGGCATTGTCAATAACGCCCAATCCACCAGTGCAATTCCCTTACCATCATGCATCGACGACCACAAGAAGCGTGACATCAATGTCTCCAACCGCTTATGGATGATCACCGACAACGCTCTTGTGGAAAGAAAAAAAACAAGAATTACTAACAAAACAACCTTCACTAGAACCAACGTCCCTCCCCTTGATATATATGATGCCTTCCAACCTTCCAATTTCTTCACCAACTTCTCTATAACATGCTACCAGTCTACCTCCCTAACGTGGGTTTTGGGGGTTATCGAAGGTGGTTGATCATCAATGAGGGAATCAAGTTAGTTAGGGGTTAGAAATAGAGATTGGGTTTGGTAGAGTCGTGAAGTGAAGGAGGTCCGACGAAGGATTAACTAAGATTGAGGTTTAGGTTAGTTGCGCAGATTGGGGAAGACAGAGCAGATGATGAGATTGGGCGATCAGGGTTTCGATTGATGGTCTGTAGGAGTGGCCGGAGTAAAGCGGAAGACTAGGGATAGAACAGAGGGTAGGAGATGGCGAAGCAACAACGATGTTGCGATGGAGGGAGTCAGGCAGAGGGGTTGCGATGGTTTGAAGGGATAGAGGTGTGAGGTTTGGAGTTCAGGAGATGGCCTAAGATAACCTTCCCAACCACATCCAAAAGCTCTTTGTAAAAAAGGACATGTAGGCCATCTGGTCCTGGACATCGATCGGCACTATAATCAAAGATCGTCCTAAGCACCTCCCCTAAGTAGCCATTCGAATTTTGGACTGATGCAATTTTCCACTACAAAGCGGCAACCCCAAATATATTAGAGGAAGACTACATCTCAGGTTGAACCGTCGAGGTACTCACCATGAAATCTACAACCTCTTCCTTAGAAAAACTACATGGCACGAATATGGGTTTGGAAATAGCTCTCCAAAAATGTCAAGCACCATGCTCATACCCCTAATATATGGACATTCTCCCTCTATAAAAAGGATGGTGTCATCTGCATATTGTAATATCATGATGGAAACATCACCATTACCGTACTCCAATGTGTCGTCTCTCTGCACCGCCTCACCATAATTGCTATCCATGCCTAATACCCCCGCTAAAGTAGGAAAAATCTCCCCTCGGGCTTCCCATTCACTAAGGTGGGTACATGTTATAAATGATGAGATGGATGCTCATATCTCAAGAGAGTATTGGGATCTGATCCCCAACCCATAGGTGTTACTCTCATTGCATATTGATAAATTTTCAAAACCATTCTTCTGATGGAACTATTGCATAAATAAATGTTTAATTAGTGGGCAAAGATTTTGCCAAATTTTGGGGGTTGATTTTTCGGGACATTCTTCCGGATGTTAGAATAGGGACTTGTCCGTGATATTATTTTATCTATAGGTACCAATAAGGATTGGCCTATCAAGTATATTTTCTTTGTGGTCGACCTAGAGGAAAAAGTCTATGTCTCATCTACCTGGTTACATAGTCGAGGGGGGTACGCTTACAAACTATTGATGATTGTTTATCTTCTAAAGTAAAAAAAATGTACTAAGCCTTCTCCCACTATAAGTAGGGTCAGCTACATGGATTCTTGCTCAAATCCATGTTGAAAGATTCGACTATTTTTTACGCTGGCCGTCGACTACCTAACGCAACCCCCTGCAAGAGTGGGATTTGAACCCTGGTCTTTTGTGTGGTAGACACACTGTACTACCACTAGACCATTAAGTGGGTACAAAAAATGGTTTAATAAGCTTACTACTGAGATCATTGTATTTAATCTTGCCAAGACTTATTTAGATCATTTTTGTTTGTTAAATGAAAGCTCAACAACAACAAAGCATGTTCCCACATTAAGTAGGGTGGGCTACATGGATTTTTTGCCTCTATTCAGATCTATCTAGGGCCAATCTCGGGCTTAGGTCCAAAAAACTAAGATCCCTTCGTGTAGTCTCATTCCAACACTTCTTTGGCCTTTCTCGTCCTCTCTTAGCTAGTTCAACATCCTAAAACTTGCATCTCTTAACTGGTGCACCAACTGACCTCTGCACATGGCCAAACCACCTAAAGCGGTTTTCTCGCATCTTATCCTCGATCGGGGCTACACCAACTTTCCTTTTGATTGCATCATTCCTAATCCGATCTTTACGTGTGTGTCCACACATCCACCTTAGCATTTTCATTTTGCTATTGCCATTATATGCACATGCCTATGGTTCACATGCCAATATTCAGATCCATAGATCATAAAAGGTCTCACGGCTGCTTTGTAAAACTTTCCTTTATTTTCAAAGGAATTTTATTATCACAGAGAACAGTAGAGGCTCCTCTATACTCTAGTCAACCTGCATTTATTCTGTCAGTAACATCTCTGCCAGTTTCTCCATTATGTTGCAAAAGATCCCACGTATCTAAAAGAATCTTTCTTTTGAACGTTGTCGTCACCAATCTTCACCCCGATTCCTTCACGGTTGCTTCCATCAAAAGTGCACTCCATATATTCAGTTTTAGCCTATGAAATCCTTTAACCTCCAATGCATGTCTCCAGACCTCAAGCTTCTCATTTACTTTATCACTAGTCTCATCAATCAACACAATATTATCAGTGATAACATACACTAATGTATCTCATCCTGAATGCGACTTGTCAACTCGTCCACAACTAAAGTGTTAAACGAAAGTAAAGATGTATTATGTAGATATAGTTAGTGATAGCATTGCAAAGATATAGGAAGCTAAGGAGTTCTCGCAAAACGACTTTGTTACTAAGGATCTTACTCAATTTGGTATTTTCAAGTATCAATGCTACTAGACATAGACCGGGCTGACCAGCTATCTCGATAATAATATTTCCTTGATGTCCTAGAGATGGGTTACTTGGTCGAAAGAAGTCATCAGTTTATGTGGAGCCTAGGCAACATGTTGTTCTCACCTAGACGAGATGGGTTACTCGTAGGTCAAGAGAATAACAGAGATGAGTAAATTGAACTCCATTAAAAAAATGGGGAGAGAAAGGGAAGGGGAAATTTCGTGGAACTCCAAATATTTGTATATGATAATCTAATATATTTTTCTTATTAGGTAAAATGTTTTAAAAACATACAAATTATAAATTCAAAATAATTAATCTTCAAATCTAAATGAACTTTAAACTAATTATCCCAGATAAACATAAACGGAAAAAGAAAAGTATCCATTTAATCAAACAACCTAACAAATAAAATGTGATATTAAAACAAAATTATATATTTTATCCGTCCCTTCTATATGATAATAAATTCTGACATTGATGAATCTCAGAATGGGATTGCATCAGAAAATTAGATGTTTGTTGCAAATTAAAAAAAACAGTCTACTTGTAGATTGTATATCGTTCTTTTTTTTTGACGCTCAAAAAAGGGGGATACACTCGATGGTGTTCACCCCAATGTATTAAAAAGGAAGCGTACAGAGTATTTACAGAAGAGAAGAAAAGTTCAAACAAAGAACAACACCCGTGGGGGCAACCGAGAAGAAGTACCCCCCGCAAGAAGATTGTATATCGTTCTTAAAGTTTGTCATAATAAGCTGTCACTTAAACAATATTTGATTATTTGAATACACGAGTGATTCGCAGCTTAACGAAATCTGCACCTATTACACATAATCTTCTCTCTAAAAGCTCCTATCATCCGTAATCAAAATGCTTTTTAAAGATACTAAAAGATCACCATACCTCTTTGACTGGAGGTTGAATTTTCATCTTCCTGATACTTTCTTCGGTAATCTTGTTCTAATCTATCAAGAATGTTTGATTCATGGTATAATTCCTGCATATGAACACATCGTTGGCATACTGGGCCTCAACCAAGACAAAATTTCAGATTCACATGTTTCGAGAACATAAAAGGATGCATTTGGCTTTTTTTCCTCATTTCTGTTAGCACGGTACTAATAAATAAAAAGTTGGTAACAATGTAAGAGGAGTGAGTTTTCATATGGGGTAAATTCATCTATAACCAGAAAACATGATAGAATGCATTGGCATGTTTTCCTCGTTTCTGTTGGCACGGTACTAAAAAATGAAAAGTTGGTAACAATGTGATAGGGGTGACTTTTTCATATGGGGTAAATTCATCTATAATCTGCAAACATGATACTGCATTAAGAAAAAGCTTTCATGAAAGTTCATCCTATCATCTAGTTATTTAGAAAAATAATCATTCTTTAATGTGAATAAGTCCTCCAAAATGAGGAAATATAAAGATCGGTGTGTTGCTCAGCAACAATGGACGGGTGTTATGTATTACAATTTTCTTAGTTAGTGGTCTAAACATAAAGATAAAAAGTTTATTAACAGTAAAAAAACATAATCCTTTAAGGATAACATGGGACTCTATGAAATCAATGATATGCTATGGAAAGGACAATGAAATCAACATGTATCCTTTAATGTTTATGCTTTATTATAAGATGACTGTCGGCATTTTAAGTAGTTAAAACATATCAAGCTTTTACGATTATTACTAGTATGCATGCCATCGTAGAAATTTAATCATGACAAATATAGATCGAGGCTCTATCAATCTCATTATATTAAAAAAAATTATATTTTTCACCAATAACTATGTATGCTTTCAATAAATCATGCATAACCCTTCATAATCGTGAATTACATCCGAAACCCTGGGTAATAGCTCCTTCTTACACGCATGTCCCTCCATTAAGTTTATCCACTAAAGTTTATCTGCTGACCTAACCTAACCCTTGAGTTAATCTAACTAACTTAAATCTGACGGTAGACACTTATTCTTCTTTTTTTATTATTTTAGTAAACCCAACTCCCCTCCCTTCTTCCTCCACCATTGTCACCCCTCCTCCCGCATAAGCTACAGCAGGCAGAGCCCTCCCTCCGATGACCCCTCCTTCGCCTCCCCTCCTACACAACCTACAGTGGGAGTAGTTCCGTCGGGCTGCCCCCTCATCTCCATCTTTCCCAAGGGTGAAGTGGTAAAAGATGAGAGAATGAATGACATGTTTTATTCAAGGGACATAGGGTCTCTTATATAGCATGAAAACCTAGAGAGTCAAAAAGAGGAACTACATAAAAGACCCCTAAGGTTTACACGACTCAATAAATAAAGAGAAATAGCCAAATAACAAAGTAACTCTAACACTCCATCTTAAGTTGGAGCATATTATTGATCACTCCCAACTTGGAAATCATCAACGAGAGGTGTTTCTTTGGTAGTGCCTTTGTGAATATATCTGCAAGATGAAGATCTAAGGAGATATGCGGGATAATGATATTCCCTCCTCGTACCGCATCTTAAATAAAGTGACAGTCAACTTCAATGTGCTTAATCCATACATGAAATACTGGACTGGTAGCAATGTATGTAAAAGACTTGTTGTCACAATATAAAGGTACAAGACTAGTAGTAGCAGGAAGTCCAAGCTCCTGTAGAAAGGAAACAAGTCAGGTGATCTCACAAGTGGCATGCGTCATTGCCCTCTATTTTGCATCTGCACTAGATTGCCCACTGGTTGCTACTTCTGTGCCATGTAACAAGGTTGCCACCAACAAACATAACATAGCATGTAAGAACGTCGGTCCTCAAGTAAACTGGCATAGGATGCATCTGCATAAGTGGTGACATTATTGTGACCATTAACCTTGTAGAAGAGGCCTTGCCCCGGAGATTCCTTCAAATATCAAAGGATCTAAAGAATATCCTGCCAATGACAATAAAGAGGTCTCCATGTGGTGACCGGCTCTGCTCTGAGCATACGATATACCAGGTTTAGTAATGGATCCTCAAACTCGAGATGAGTGGATGTAGCATGTTTCCGCAACTCTGCAGGGAAACTAGATGGTTTGCATCCAAGTAAACTAGCCTCTGTAAGAATATCCATGCAGTATTTCCATTGTGATAGATAAAATCCCTCTGCAGTGCATACCACCTCAATACCGAGGAAATATCGGAGTTGACCAAGGTCCCTGGTGACAAACACCTTCTGGAAGAAGGCCTCGATCTCTAGAATGCATGCTTCATCAACACCAGTAACCACTATATCATCAACATAGACAACCAATATCACAGATTCGCAATGCCAGTGGATCGTTGTCTAATGAACACAGAATAACTAGATGTTGTCATGTGGAAGCCAAGAGCATTGATCTCAGTGATAAACATGTCAAACCAAGCTCGTGGACTCTACTTTAAGCCATAAATGACCTTACGGAGTACGCACATGCGCTCCCCCTTGATGGAGAACTTGGTAGTTGCATCATATAGACCTCCTTTTCGAGGTCACCGTATAAAAAGGGATTTCACATCGAGCTAGAAGATTAATCAACTCTTGTTAGTTGCAACTGAGAGAATAGTGTGAATTGGACCCAACCTAGCGACAAGAGAAAACATCTCAAAGTAGTCCACTCCATAAGTCTTAGTAAATCACTTTGCCACAAGCCTGGCCTTTAGACTGTCAATAGAACCATCTGTGTGGTCGTAAAGACCCATTGTCATGCAACAAGCTTTTTCTAACTATGGTCCTGCAATGCATTGTAATAATCATGAGGAATAGTAATAGCCATAAGAACATCTACAAATCGCTTGTCACTAAAATGTAACATAAGATGTCTAGTACTTGCCTTATTTATATGGCACCGAGCTATAGGGAGTTCTGGTGGAGCATACAAAACTGCAGTGGGAAGACACTGGATGATGGCATATCATCAAGCAAATAAGAATGGTATAGGGTCAAAATGATTAGTGTGTTTCCTTTTGTAGACAATGGGTGGTGGTGGGAGCTCCAATGGTGTGTCACTGATAGATTAAGTAAAGTAGCTATCTTGTCCAAAGAAAGTGGCATTCACAAAGATACATTAATGATGACTTGTACGGTCATAGCACATGTACCTCTTTTGAGTATGAGAATATCCAAGGAAAATACACTTGAGAGCACGAAGAGACAATTTATCTACAATATGAAAATTGTGTACTAAGGTAATGTAACCAAAAATCCTCAATGGAAGTGGAAAAGATTCCTCGTCAGTATACAAGTGTGAGAAAGGAATTACTCCCTTGAGGACTGATGATGAGAGCCCATTGATAAGGAAGGTGGTAGTAAGAACAACATCCCCCTAGTGAGTTTTAGGAACCTTCATGTGAGTAAGCAAGGTACGAGCAATGTTTAGAATGTGGCGAAGCTTCCTTTCCGTTACACCATTCTACTATGAGGAATACGGACAAGAGATTTGGTGAAGGGTCCCCTGAGTGGCAATGAAAGATATCAAGTCCTGTTGAGTGAACCAAGACCATCGCCAGTCCTGATAATTTGGATACATGTAGAGAAAGATATTTTAATAAGTTGAAAGAAAGAGATGGCAATGTTATTAATTTTGGACCTCTCCATGATCAAATATACCCAAGAAAACATGATGTAATCATCTACAAAAACAACAAATCTATGATCGGTAGTATTAAGAACAAGACAAGGCAACCAAATATCACAATGAACTAAAGAGAAAGGTAAAGATCGACATGGCTCAATCTTATGTGGAAAAGAAGCCCGATGGTGTTTACCAAACAGGCAGGCTTCGCACTCAAACGATTTCAAAGATGACAATCCATGAAACATTAGAGAAAGAGCTTTGGCATATGGGTGACCAAGCTGCAAATGCCATGGGAATTGGTCAATTGACACAGAGGTAGCACTTTCTTACAAAGGTTGAGTCAACAAAGGTATCAATGTAGTGATGATCGTTCTTCTCATGCCCCCCACCAAAAATATGCATCATCTGGAAGTCCTGAAAATAGCAATGGATCTCATCAAAAATCACTCAGCAATTGATCAACACATAGCTTATGAACTAATAAAAGGCTCAAAGGAAAATATGGTGCACAGTAAATGCTAGAGAGCCTGAGCCTGGAGGAAAACTCCATAGTCACAACAGTCGTAATAGGAGAATGAGCACCGTTAACTACCTGAACCGACTTCACAGTAGAAAGGGGTTGAGAAGAGATCAGATCACTGCCTTCTCCAGTCAAGTGAGTAGATACACTAAAGTCAATGATCCAGGCTGATGCTAGTTCAGAATCAGAATTGGCTACAGTATCTGAGGTAGTAGCTAGATGTATAGCATAAGTAGCTCCCTCAGAGTAGAGCTCTGCAAAACCCTTATTAGGCGAGTGATAGAAGTCCCATGGTCGCCGACGAACACCTTGAAGTTCTGAGATGACATCACATAGTTACGTGTATATTTGAATTTAATAGAAGTACCTTGCACCATCACAGAAGATGCATTGTACATGGGTTTGGTCTCGGTAGAGTCCGATGCCATTGCGGTCCAATACACAAATACCAAAGGAGTATCTTTTTGAGATTAACTACATATCTAGTTGGCTAGGGTTGAATATTCTTAATCATGATCCCGAAGAATATAGGATGATGGTTGAAGATTCGTAATCGTGACCCCGAAGAAGACACATCAGGTGATGTCGACACCTGAGTTGTGATTGGCAACACCCAAGGTGATGCTGGTGGTGCTCGGATTGTTGTTGGCTGCGCCCAGGATGTTGTTGGTGGTGCAAATGTAGTGTTGGAGACACCCAATCACTTATGGTTGCACTCGATGTGGTGCTAGATGGGCGGCGACATGTGCATCGATGGGACTGCCTGGAGAAGCAGTAGCCGCGAAGAGGGCCTTGCGTGGGGCCCTAAGCAAAGATGAGAGCCCATGCAAGGGTCTTGAAGAGAGGTGGATGGCAATAGCGACGGGATCTAGGTATGAGCCCTGGTCTAGGACAGTTGCTATGATACCATATGGAAAATATGAGAAAATAAATGACATGTTCTATTCAATGGGTCTAGAGTTTCTTATATAGTGTGAAACCCTAGAGAGCCAAAAAGAGAAATTATATAAAAGGTCCTGACGGGTTACACGACTCAATAAATAAAGAGAAATGACCCAATAACAAAATAACTCTAACGAAATTGTTTTGTTGTGGAAGGTAGACTTCACGAAGGCTTACGATACGATTGATTGGCATTTCCTCTGGATGGCCATGCATAGGAGAGACTTCCCTCCCATTTGGATTTCGTGGATGAAGCGTTGTGTGACTACCGCGTCCATGACGGTGCTCATCAATGGCTGGCCTGAGGGGGGCTATTTCCAGCCTCAGAGGGGTGTGAGGCAGGGCTGCCCTCTGGCCCCTCTCCTGTTCATCTTGGCTTCTGACGTGCTTGCTTACATGATGGACAGGGTTCAGGGCAGCGACATCACTAGGGGTTACTCCAAGGATGAGTTGCACGTCCCCCTAATTCAGTATGCCGACGACACCATGTTCTTCATAAAGGGGGGTGCGGACGAGGTCTATGGTATGGCGACTACGTTGGAGATTTTTAGTGAGATATCGGGCTTGGTGCAGAATCGTGGCAAGTCTAAGGTGGTGACCTTTTCTATGGATGACGAGGAGGCAGTCCGTGGTGGACATTTTCTAGGCACGGCATGCATGGGGATGTGGATGCCTCTCTTTAGATCCAACTTCTCTGACCACCGGTTGGAGGAGTTTCTTTGCATGTTGGAATCGTTACGGGACATATCGGGCCCTTCACAAGGCTGGGACCATTGGGCCTGGCGCAAGGGGTGTTTCTCGGTGCGAAAAGCATACACTACAATATGCCGGCCACCACCTTCTTTATCGACAGAGATGGCAAGGGATTGCGGATTCATTTGGGGACTTGGGCTTCCTGAGAGGATTGGCTTCTTCATGTGGCTGTTTCGGAGAGAGCGACTCATGACGCGGGACAAATGCTCGAGGCTTCTGGGATCGGTGTCCGACAGATGCCTCCTCTATGACAAGGAGATAGAATCCGCGGGGCACCTCTTCTTCGGATGTAACATTACGAGGCCAATTTCGGCCAATACAGGTTTGGAGTGGGTAAATACGGATAACGTTGCTTCCTTCTGTGGGTGTCTAGTGGCGGCTAAGGGCCGCTCACGTAGGGAGCTCCTTCTCCCAATTGCAGTAGTGTGGGTGATTTGGCTGGCCAGGAATGCGTTGATTTTCACCGGACAAAGATTTTACAATGAAAATGTCTACTGTCAGGTGTCCTGGGTTCTAGAGTCTTGGTTGTAGGCGGGGACTTCTCCTTTGATAATCATGTAACCTCTGAGTGCTATTTCTCTTTTTATTCTAAATATTAATAAAACACTAGGGTGAACACCTATGAGTATCTCCCCCTTTTTTGGCTTCAAAAAAAAAGAAATTGTTCTGGGACCAAAGTCATCCGATTGAGAAAGTTGGGAAGTGGGTTGTCGAGATCAGGGACCCCATTCGCCACAAATGCACCTGGAATGCCACCTACACCACAACCACGGATGATGCCAAGGCCTATAGACAAGAGCCGCTAAAGTTTGAAGCCGAAAAGGAAGCCATGGCTTCTATCGCTTCCTTAGTCGTTGCCATTGTCGTAGTTAATGAGTATTTCTATGTGTTGAGATATTTGTATCTCTTTACATTCATTTCTTATTTTTATTTTCTTGATGTACCTCTTATGTAATTATCCCAGTGCTTTTCTCCGATATAAGAGAGCCCTAGGATCTCTTCATGAATGAGCTACTCTTTTCTCCTAACATGGTATCGGAGCAACGGTTCTAGACCGAGGTACACATATCCCACCAACCCTAACCCTACACGCCCCATCCCCCAGCATGCCACCTAGCCATCGGCAGCCCCTCTCCCCAGCCGCCGACAGCCTCCAACGGGTCGTCGTACCTTAGGTCGCAGCCTACCGAACCCCCCCCCCCAACCGTCGGTTCCATCCAACCCACGGCTCTGTTGCTCGTTACCACTTTGTGGGTCGTCCCACATTCTGCAGGCTACAGTTCAGTCGTTTTTGCAGAACTATACGGTCCGATTTTATTCGGATTTTGTGATTTCGAACCTATAAATCACGTCTTCCGACCCTAGACTACAACAAGAATTGACGAGGATGGTTGTATGAGTCTACACGTATAACCAATCCTCCGTATGATTGTGTAAACTCGCTCAGAGTAGTCTACTCCGCAGTTTTGCTCCAGATTGTCGACGTTCTTTTTACCATGTCAGAGAACAAGGGTAACGTTTTTCATCGTCCGATGCCTTCAAGGGCCGACTCCCATCGTGAAGATGGATGGACTAACTGCGAGTTGTTGTCTACGCAGTTTCGCACCCTCATGCAGTGCAATAACAAGGAGCACATTCTGACGGATTCAGAGCCGGTGGATAAGACTAAGGCTAATGCTTCTTAGAAGCAAGAAGATGTCTATGATCGAAACTTTTTCGAAAAGGGAAACGGGTGAAGTCCCAGAAATTGGGACTCACTGCTAAGTATATATCATTAAAAATATAAAGGAGTACACAGACTTACAGACTCCACAAATAACACAACGCTTTTTTATGCTCCATTATATTTTATGTATAACAATATTGTCCCCCAAAAATGACTTTGTTCCTTGCACACCAAACTGCCCTTAAAGTTGGAAAAGGCCGCGTACTATCCTCATGGCCAACGTCGCACACCAAACGAATGCTCGTCGAAAAATTTTCACCATCTTGACTGCTACACCATGATGTGTCATACATGCTCCAAAACCGGACAGAATACGGAAATGAAAAGAATAAGCGGTTGGCGTCCTCCGCCACCAAACCGCATCGCTTGCAAACCTCACTTTCCAGACCAATCAACTAGCATCGTCTAACGTGGGAGAGTATCCGATACTTACAAAGCAACCAAAGGAAAACCTTTATCCGATTTGGTACCCTGCTTCTCCAAACCAACCCAAAATCCGTCATCATGCTCGGTTCCCCTTCGCCCCCATCCCCTACCGAAAAATCTGTAAGCATTTTTTACATAAAATCTTCCATTTACCAATCCAAAATGATCTCGCCTCGTCGAGGGACCCTCTCTTCCAGCCAGAGGCGCCTGTAGATTCATGAACTCCTCCACCCTCTGGTTCGACCATTCGAATACAAATGTGGACACCCAAGATCCATTGGCCCATGTCTCCTGCACCGATACCATTCTATTAGTCGCAAGCCAACCTAAGCGTGGGAACAGCTCACAAAGAGCTCCCTCAACCGTCCAGTCATCCGTCCAGATTCAAAAAGAGGAACTATTCCCTAGAACCGCTCTCGATTCCCCAGCAATATCCAAAAGTACCTCCATAATACCTTTCCAAAGAGATGAAGGAAAGCGACATGACACGGCTGCCAACGACATGTGCACGTCATAAAGACACCTTAACAATCTGAACACCATATTGTCAAAATCACCCCAAATCCCCACCACCCATTTGAAAATAAAGGCCTTATTCATCACCACCAATCTTAGGATGCCCATACTGCCCTCTTCTTGGATTGTGTCATCTTCTCCCATCCCAGCAAATGGATCCCACGCCTGCTCTGCCTCCCATATGACCAAAAGAACCTCCTCATGAGCACCTTGATCTGCGAACGGACTTCAACAGGAAGATACCTCGTGGAACAGAAAAAATTGGTATGGCTGATAACACATGCTTCAGCAGCACCATCTTTCCCCCATTCGAGAGCAACGTAGCCTTCCACCCTGCCATCCTACCCTCAAGTATGTCTATCAGAAGCCTCCATTATCGATTCTTTGGCTTCCCTACTACCAAAGGAAGACCCAAATATGTGATACGAAGGCCCGACGTGGGACAGTCCACACATGTTGGCACCTCCAGTGTCTCACAGTCGTCCAAGCCAAAAGGAACCATCACGGATTTAACCTATTTATATGAAGGCCAGAAAGGTCATCAAATAAGTCCAAGATGTCAGATGTCCGCTAAATCTTCTCAGGCATCGTCCCCAAGAACACAATAAAATATCGTCTGCATACTGCAAAAGTGGAATAGCAATCTCATCTCGCTCATATCCTCCACACCAACCAACACTCATCGCCAATCTCATCATAACTGTCAGCGTGTCCGTCACAATGATGAACAGGAGAGGCACTAACGGACCACCCTATATTATCCCCCTCTGTGGTTGAAAGAATCCCCCTTCCAGTCTGCCATTAATTAGGACTATATGAGAAGATGTTGTAACACACCGCTTGATCCACCCAATCCACTGCTTCGGGAAACCAATGATACCCATAGAAAACGCCAATCAATGCAATCATAAGCCTTCGCATCACAAGCCTCCATGCGATGGGTAGTTGGGCGACGGGGGTGGTCTCTCACGCGCCAGAGCTCGGGGCTCGAGTGGAGGCGCAAGCACAAGTGGAGTAACTGGAACTGGTGAGGGGTCTCTGGATCCCTTGATTGACAGGGGCAGGGGAGGAGGCAAACCACATCTTTCGGCGGATCCCCTCTTGACATCTGACAAGTGGACCTGGGAAGATCGTTCTCTAGGGTCATGGTGGTGGTAATCGCCTCAGGGGATGCTAGCAGAGATCAGGTGGAACTGACATGACCAGAGTTGCACAGCATGGTGGAGCGACTGGAGCTGCACAGCTTGATGGAGCGATCGAGGTTTGGTAACACGTATCTCCATCATCGGCTTAGGGAGAGGCGGTGGAGACAGCGGAAGGGGGTCTACGGTTTGATGAAGGGGGCGATACGCAGGAGCCGAGGATCCTCTGAGGCGGCGGTGCTTGAGGATAAAAAACCAGTGGATTCATACGCGACAAGGGGGGAGGTGGAAAGGCTTCCTAGGGAGCAGGGGGTATTAGATGGGACGGAGAGGGGGGGAGGTCCGCTAGGGGAGCAGAGGGAGGCCAAGGAGAGGGCAGGTAAGCTGGGCGAGGTTGAGGGAGGGGTTGAGGAGTATGGGGATGAGGAGGTAGGGGAAGGATGTTGGTACCCGAGGGTGGCTTTAGAAGCGGAGGTAGCATATTGTTTGGGGTTATTGAGGCCGGGTGGGTTTCCTGTTGTTTCCCAATGAAGATCGTATCTTGGAACGTCCGATGCTTGGGACAAACGGATAAAAGAACAGTTATCAAGAACTTCTTCTCTGACCATGGTGTAGATGTGGTGTTGTTGTAGGAAACCAAGATTACTGGAGGTATGGATGAACTATGTAAGAGATTGGTGGTTCTCGTCTTGGGGAATTTAGAGTTGTGGATTCTGTGGGAGCTGCGAGCGGCATGACGATTGGTTGGGATAGTGAGAAGTTTCTTTTGGCAGGGGATGACAGGAATGGGGAATTTTCTATGTTGTTATCTCTGAAGCGCAAATCTGATGGCAGGCTGCTACTGCTAACCAATGTGTATGGTGTATGGTCCGTGCAATGGGATTGGCATTGACAGACTGGTGGACTAACCAATGTGTATGGTCCGTGCAATGGGATTGGCATTGACAGACAGGTGGACTAACCAATGTGTATGATCCGTGCAATGGGATTGGCATTGACAGACTGGTGGATGGGATATGGTTGTGTAGGATGGATACGCAGAATGGAGCTTGGCTCATTGGGGGAGATTTTAATGTGACGCTACGAGCAGAAGACCATCTTGGGGGTCAAGGTGGAGGGGACAGAGGTTCGCAGGAACTGCTTGAGGCAATTCAGAGTATGAGTCTACAGATTATTGATGCAACCGGCAATAGGTACAGTTGGCGCAACTCTCGATCTAAGCCTATGCTTGGATTTAGCTCTCCAGGATGCTCACCACGAAGATTGCCAACGACGTCGTCAATCAACCTATAACGAAGGCTACATGGGACATCTTAGCAGACACATATGGGCATGCCAAGAATGAGAGCAAGATTTTACAATTGCAGTATGATATCTTTTCGACCAAGTAGAATGGTCGACCTCTTCATGCCCACTTCTCGCGTCTTAGAGGCATGTTTGAGCTTTTGCATAGCTTTATGCTTATTACAAACAATATTGAGCAGCAACAGGCATACAAGAATGCCACTATGACAAGAGTCTTTCTGTCATCTCTTGACTCTGAATACGATGCAACATGTACTCATCTACATGTGATCTCATCTTTTATAAAAATATCCTAGATAAACCTAATGTGGGAAAAGACTTTGTTATGGTTGTTGTTGATTCTAGATAAACCTAAGCTTTATGCGTTGGAGGTAATTAGAATAGCCAAATGGCTAAAAATGGTGGTCGCTGGAAACATTTGCATGAGCAAATGTGTTGCTGGAAACTGATGACAATTGCCATCATCATGGAAGGGCAACGTTAATGGGAACAAAGCATGAGTGCCTCACTGCCTTGGACCCATAAGTGTAGAGGCATGAATGCCTTTAACACCAAAGAGTGCATCTCCACTGTGACGAGATGTGTCTATTGGCTGCGAACGGCTACATGGGTGTGTGTGTATATATACATGCTATATGGAGTGGGACTTTGGAATCACCATTCGATTGCCAACCAATTCCATACCTTAATGAGTAAGAGAGAGAAATTGTTATTCTCTCTTAACCATCCCACCTAATAAAACTCTTCCATTCTTCCAATTAATCAGCTGCCCACTCATTTTAGTTATCGATGTAGCATCAAAGTGATCTTCTCGACTTGTGCATTCGGATCCCATTGAATCCGACTCCTGAAGCTCCACCACGAGTACTGTCAAAAATCATCCAACACTATAGATGATCGTCATCCATCATCTCCTCAGACATTCTGCGAATTTGCCTCGAGGCTTCCTCTTGAGCCGTCGACCGCCATATTTTCATTCCATTTATTTTAATTTACTTCTTTAGTAATTTCCATCAATCTTAATCTTCATAAATTTCCCTTGTGTAGGTAATCATTGGAGCCATCACAACAATCCATAGTAGACTGTGATTGTCCTTAACTCCTAGAGAACAAAATCGTGGCATGAGGCTTGAGTTCAATACGCAGTGTAAGTTGCAATCAACTCGCCTTGCCAGGACACCAGAGTTAGCGAGTTTTAGGAAATCCACGAGATCCAAGAGGTGCGTAAGAGTTGGCGATTGATGAATACGAGGGGAGTGATCATCATCTGCCAACATGCATCATCGTCTTCTCACAAAATTTGCTTTTGTTATCCGAATATTTTGCAAAAACTATTATTAATTTATGTTGAGGGAAAAGAATGAATTGCCATTATGAGAGGCCCTCGGGTTCTCTTATATAGAAGAGGAACTTATTTGGCAAATTAAAGGATGAAGACAAAATAAACAGAAAATAGAAAAAACTATACAAAGATAACGAATATCTCAACACCCCCCCCTCAAACTAGAGCGTAAATATCGACCAGCCTCAGCTTGGAACAACATCTCTGATAAGGCCCTCTGGCTAGAGCCTTAGTAAGAACATCTATTGTCTGATCTCCAGAGCTGACATGCGTAGTGGTAATAGGACTCTTCTGTAACATGTCACGAGTGTAGTGACAGTCCACCTCTATGTGCTTCATCCTCTCATGAAAGGCTGGATTGTTGGCAATAAAAAGAGCAGTATGATTGTCACATTAGAGGTACATGGGAAGAGGCACCTCTATAGTCAGGTCAGTAAGAACGAATCTGACCCATATCATCTCCGTGCTAGCCTGCACCATGGCCCTGTATTCTGACTCAGCACTCGATCTGGCAGCCACTCCATGAAACTAGGGAATTCCTTGGGAACACATCAAAGCCTGATGTAGACTTCCTATTATTTGGACACCCAACATAATTTGCATCTGCACAAGCTGTAACTGAAAGAGATGTGCCTTTGTTGAAAAGAAATCTCGTACTAGGTGAAGTCTTCAGATATCTCAAAATCATATGGACTGCACCCATACGTGCATGACTGGGCTTCTCCATAAACTGACTCACATTGTTCACAGCAAAGGATATGTCGGGCCTAGTAATAGTCACATATAGTAACTTGCTAACAAGCTCCTTGTATCTTCTTTTGTCGACCTCCTTAGTGTCATCATCATAGAGATTCATGCTTAGATCAATAGGAATAGTGACAGGTCTACAATCTTCCATGCTTGTCTATGAATGAAGATTGGTAACGTACTTTCTTTAAGTCATCACAAGACCTCATTGGTTCCTGGCAAACTTCAATCCAAGGAAGTAACGTAGATGCCCAAGGTCCTTCGTCACAAACTGCTGGCTTAGGAAGTCATTGGCATCCTGAATGATTTGCTCGTCATTCTCTGCAATAATAATGTCATCAATATAAACAAGAATGACAACAGTACCTCGCTGGGTCCTCTGCACAAACAACGAGTAATCGGTCGTCGATCGCACAAACCCCTGCTGCTTTATCAAAAGTTTGAGAGCTTCTGGAACCATGCTCTTGGACTCTGCTTAAGGCCATAGATAGTATAGGGATACAAAAAACAGTCTAAATGGCCGTTTAAACATATGTAGTGCACAATCGCATCGTTTAACCAAAAGCGGCCCATAAACGTTCAGGCCGCATAAACGGTCGTTTAAATGGCCTTAAGAGGTCTTACGCGGCCTTTTAAACGGTCTGAAATATTCCTTTAAGAACATGGATCTACTTTTTTTAAAGGACCATCATTATCCATGACTTTTTGGACTCATGCAATGAATTGTAATTGTTTATCTTGTCTATTCTGACATTTGGATGTAACATTTCCTTAAATTTGACAATATTTGATCTATATTATGAATCTGTGATTATATTTTTCTTATTTATTTATACATTTTTATTAATTATATGTATTTAATAATTTTCTACTAATTAAAATTGCAAAACCGCATAACCAATTTAATTTCCATTTAAACTCTTGCATATTGTTTAATCAGTAATCAGTGACCATACCAACTGAATACCGCATATTGCTTTTTGCAACCTTGATAGATAGCCTTATGTAGCCTATAAATCTTCTAACACTCCCCTTCAACAGCAAACCCAGGTGGTTGATGCATGTAGACCTCCTCCAGTAGATCATCATAGAGGAAGCCATTCTTCACATCAAGCTGGTAAAGGGGCCAATCTCGTGTCACAGCAACAGAAAGTAGAATATGCATAGTAGAATGTCTGGCAACTGGAGAGAAAGTATCTTGATAGTCTACTTGGGTGAATCCACGTGCCACAAGTCTTGCCTCATGTCGATCTACATTGCCATCTACACTGTGTTTCACAATGAACACCCATTTGCATCCTACAATGGATGAGTCAACTGGAACGGAAAAAAGACTCCATGTACTACGTGATTGTAGCGCAGCCATCTCCTCCACCATAGCTAGCCTCCACTGATTGTCCTGAATAGCCTCCTGATATGTTTGTGGTAACTCCACGGCAGATAGTGCTAAGGTAAACCTCCTGAAATCTTCTGACAAGTTACTCGAGGAAACCTAAGCTGCAAGAGGATAAGTAACACCTTCGTTTGACTTGTGCAGAGCAATTGGTACATCAAGATCATCTGCCAAGTCTGTACCTGTGAGTTCCCCACTTGAGAGGGCACATGCTCATCAAGTACGGAATCCTGCTGCACAGACAACTTAGCAGTGTCATCAATAGAAACAATGTGCTCAAACAATGTGCTCATTACATAGTTGAGGCGTGCTAGATGACGGGCAAGACCTGTGAGCACGGGAAAAGAGTGAAGCCTACGAGTAAAAATACGTGGCAAAAACCAAGTCATAGTAGGTGGTAGTGGTGGTGGTGGTGGTGTGACAGTAGGAGGTGGAGGCATGTAGATCTCATCGTCGGAGTCAGAGAGGCTAATATATCACCTGTAGGAGAAAAATATATGACAGACTCAAAGAAAGTCAATGCCAGCACTAACCAAGTACTTCAGTCTGAACGGATCAAAACAGCGGTACACTTTCTGGATACGAGAGCATCCAATCACATTTGATAGCTCTAGGAGAGAGTTTGTCATGGCCAGGAGAGGCATCATGAACAAAGGCAACAAAACCAAACACACGAGGTGTAAGGTAGAAAAGATCATTTTCAGGAAATGCAATCGAGAAAGGAATCTTCTCTCCCAACACAGACGAGGGCATGCGGTTCACAAGATAGTAAGCAGTGAGAACCGCATATCCCCAATAGACATGAGGAGCACGACTCTATATCAGCAAGATTCTGGTCACATCAAGTAAATGAAGGTGTTTGCGCTCGACAACACCTTTCTGTTGAGAAATATAAGCACATGGGGTCTGATGAACAATGCCCAAAGAGCGAAGGAACTCAGAAAGCTGTAAAGTGCAGAACTCTAGAACATTATCAGAACGAAGATATTTGACTTTTTCTGAAAAATATTCCTTATCTCATTAATAAAGTATTTGAGCTAGATAAAAACGATGTCCTTGGTGATATCAGGAACATGACTCGAACCCTGAATGTCTAAATGTAGGAGCTCAAATAGCTGAGAAATGCTCTAACTCTAACGAGATGGAAAAGAGGAAAGGTGATGCTTCCCAAGCTGGCATGTTTCACAAAGCAAAGATGATCTCGTAGAGATCTGAGGGAGAACATGATACAACTTTTGCAGAGGAAGATAGCCAAAATGAAGGTGCCACAGATATGGTGAGATTGGTCCAGTAGGTATAGTAGAGACACCAGCATGAGGAGGTTCGACTAGCCTATAAAGCATCCGCTGCTCACGGCTGCATCCAATCACCCTGCTCGTGAGTATGTCCTGAAACACAAGAGGCAAAGGGTCAAAAATGGCACACTAATGTAGATCCTTAGACTAATGGAAAGTAAATTCATTTGAAAGTCAGGAGTATATAAAACATTCTGAAGATAGATGGACGACGTCAAATGCACCTCCCCATGTTCTATAATGGGTAAATGGTCACCATTAGTAATGACAACCCATCTGCCAGGTGGTATGGTCCAGCAGGACCTTAGCCATGAGGGGTGTGTCCTCTGGACTGGATCATCCCTCCTCGGCCACGAGAAGCGGTCATCGTTGAAGAGGACAGAGAAGTGGCTGAAGAAAGCATGATAATCCGACTGAGACGGTTGTAGGCCTCCTCTATGAGAGGTATGGTAGCTCCGGTAAGAAGCTGAGACGTGCAGTATCATATTCTGCATCAAGTCCAGCCATGAACACTTCAACTATCGTGGAGTTCCAATATATCTTCTGTTGCTCGATAGATGTCGTAATAGGCATGTAGTTATGAAGCTTCTTGAACATGCCACGGAAGGAAGAGTAGTACACGTGCAGAGGACGGCCATTATGTTTGGCATTGTAGATATCGAATTGTAACTGGAGAATCTTGGCCACATTCTTTGCTTAAGCATATGTGGATGCCAAAGTATCCCGCATCGCCTTGGTGGTGGGCTGATTCAAAATATCATTGGCTATCACTATGGTGAGGGTACTACACAACCCAACACACGCATACGCATCATCTCAACAATTTATAAAAGTACTTTTTTAAAAAATAAATGGCATCATTGTCATGTCACATTGGATTCACCCCTGACTTACCCTATATTGTATCTCATGCAATATAATTAAGTCCAGTAATTTATTTGTTTCGAGTGTGTTTTTGCATGTTAGCAACGATTATCCGATCGCAAAATCGAGTACATAATCCTGTGATAATACACTTCACCAGCCCTCTGATTCCATATTTGTTGGTGATGTGTCTATCTCCAACAATCCGTTCCTTTAACATCTTTGCCATGGGCATCCAACTGTCAGGGCCCTCTCCACAATGTTTCCTGAACTATCTACTCGGAATCCATTTGAGTTTGAGGTGTGTGAGTTTGGGAAACATCATCGAGCTTCCTTTCTTTCTCGTGCCGAGTTGCGTCGTACTACTCCGTTTGCTTTAGTCCATTGGGATGTTTGCGAGCTATGTTCGTTCCGTACTTTAAGCGGTTACATATATTTTCTAGTCTTTATGGATGATTATAGTACATCTTCTCATGTTTATATTAAAAAAGAATGTTTGAAGATTAATAAAATTGTCAAAACTTTCTTTAGTTCATTGAAACATCTTTTTCCGCATGTGTTCATATTATATTAACTAACAATGCTCTTGAGTTTACCCAACATGACTTGGTATCATTCTTTGCTTCACAAGGGACTGCACATAAGAATTCATGTCCATATACCTTCTAGCAAAAGAGGGTGGTAGAAAGGACCTTGGGCACTTAACACCCTCTTGATATGGTACGATCTTTATTCACTCAGATGAAGATTCCAAACTATTGAGAGACTGTCATTCTTACAGCCGTCCATCTCTTAATCAGGGTTCCATCTTCTATCATAAAGGGGTGACACTCCTTTCTCCTTATTTTCCCTAGTGAGCCCTCTTTCCTACTACCAACGAGGATTTTCGAGGGCACTGCGTTCTCCATAATTTTCACATTGATGACAAGTTGTCACCTAGGGCTACCAAGTATGTTTTTCCGGGGTACTCTTGCCTCAGAAGGGCTATGGGTGTTATGATCATGTTGGTCATTGGTACTACATTTCTGTTGGTGTCTCTTTCATTGAGCAGACCAACAACTTTACAAAGTCTGTTTGTGATATCCCTTTGGAGCTACCACCAACACTGATTGTTTATAAATGCAAATACACTACTTTATCCGCTTATGTGCCTTTGCATGTTCCTTGTTAGCAGGATAATATGCCTTTTTCAAGTGCTACCAACATTACTGCACTGGATGCACCTCAGGAGCTCTTAATAGCTCTCTGAAAATCAAAGAGACAATTCATTACATGACCATGATTGGCGACAAGCCATGGATGAGATGGACGCCCTTACATCCCGAGACACATGGGATCATGTACAGTGCCCCTCGGGAGTCAGACACGTAGCATGCAAATGGGTCTTTGTGACCAAATAGTCACATGATGGATCCATTTTACATATGGAAAGATAAATTGGTTGCCAAAGACTTCATGCAGATATATGGGGTGGATTACTTTGAGACTTTCTCTCTGGTCGCCATAATGGGATCCATATGCACAATTCTTTATGTTGCAACTAATAAGAACTAGCATATCTTTCAGCTAGATGTGAAGAATACTTTTCTCTATGGAGATCTCGATGAGGAGGTTTATGTGATGCAATTGTCGGGTTATAGAGTCGAGGGGGAGTATGTGTGCCGATGTCGTAAGGCCATCTATGGCCTCAAGAAAAGTCCTTGAGCATGCTTTGATAGGCTCGCTACCGAGAGTTCTCTTGTTTTCCACAGAACCAGATCAGACTACTCTGTTTTTGTCAGTTAACAGTTTACTAGCATCGTTATACTAGTTGTCTATGTTGATAACGTGGTTGTCACTGGTAATGACAAAGCAAGCATTTCAGAGATGAAGGCCTTCCTTCAAAAGGTCTTTGTGACAAAAATTCTCTCTTACTTAGCATTGAGGTGATACGTACTACATAGGGATTGCATCTCTCATAACAGAAGTATTGCCTAGATATTCTGACAGAGGTTGGTCTACATGGATGCAAACCATCTGGCATCACTGCAGAGCCAAGGAAACACTCCTAGTCTACTAATCTCGAGTTTGAGGACATTATACGATATAGAAGTCTAGTGGGCAAACTGTTTAACCTTACTGTTACTAGACCTGACATATTATACGTTGTAAGCAGAGCGAGCAAGCACATGGACAGACCCCTCTATAGTCATTGGCAAGAAGTTCTTTTGATTCTTAGCTATTTGACAGAGTCTCCAGGTTGTGGCCTCTTCTATTGGGTGAATGGCCATACCAATGCCATCGCCTATGTCGATGATGAATATGTAAGTTCTCCAGACTCGACTACTTGATATGTTGTCTTTGTTGGTAACAATCTTGTTACATGATGCAGTAAAAAGCAGACAATAGTTTCGAGATCAAGTGTAGAAGCATAGTATAGAGCAATGACCCAAGCTACATATGAGGTTACATAGCTCCTCTCCTTTCTACGGGAACGTGGACTCCATACTACCACTCCAGTCCTTCTATATTGTAACAAGTCTGCTACATATATTGCCACCAATATGGTTTTTCATGAATTTACTAAGCATATTGAAGTTGATTGTCACTACATTCACGATGTTGTACAGGAAGGGAAAATCACAACTCCTTGCATCTCCACGGATCTTCCCCTCACATCTCCACGAAGGTGTGACGATGTGCCTAATTTAGGTGGAGATTGGTGCAGACTGGCTAAATCTTTAGAATATGTACTTGTTTTGGGACTCTTTGATTGAGATAAAGCATCACCCTAGAGAGGACCTCCTATGACCAGTCGCAATAATCTGGGAATTTCTGTTAGCTAGAAATGGTGCACTCTTTTCTTTACAGTGGTTTTTATCGCGAAAAAGTAATGTTCAACTGTAAGACTTTTCTCAAGCATTTGCTTTTGTAAATCTTCCTATAACTTTTCTTCGTTTTTTAATATATTTGGAAAGACATCATAGTGTGTTTTCCCCTTTCTTACTCAAAGAAAAAAGATATTTTCATGAAGGCACTACCAAAGAAATGCCTTTAGTCGATGATTTCCAAGTTTGCCACAATCGAAAGATATCTCCAACTTGAGGTAGAGTGTCAGAGTTATTAAGCCTTTCTATGCATTTACTATTTCAGTATTTCTTGTTTCAGTCATGTAACCCCCTTTGGGGTATCTATGTAATTTTCCTTTTTTGCACCTCTAGGGTTTCACACTATATAAGAAACCCTAGACCCACGGAATAAGACAAGTCATTCTTTCTCTCATCCTTTTCCACAGCAACCACGACTTTCTCCTCTTCATCCACACGCACCACAAGCATCTCCGACGAGTCAGACAGCCCACGACCCATCCCGGTATACTCTACTTCCTATGTTCTTGATGCTGCCAATGCCAAGAACACACTCCCTTCCAAATCAGGGGTAGGACCTCCTCTCCCTTCAACTATGGATCAAATGATGGACGATTTATCTGCCACAAGATCTATTCGTGTTTAGCTTTGGATTCAGTGTAGATTCCTTCTTCATCGATGATTTAGGTTCCATGGTCGATCGCCCCCTCCATCAATTCCGTTGAGTCCCCTCCTCCCAACAAACTGCAACACCAACAGCTCTACCGGTCACAAGCCCATCTCCTCCTCGAGGCTTCGGATGACGGATTCGAGTTCGAGGCTTGAGTCAGGGCTCCAGTCATCAATGTCGACGAGTTCGAGGGTGGCCGAATGTGATTTGTTGAATCACAAAGCGAAGGAAGGATTGGAGATGGTCTAGATCGGAGGCATGGCATCTTTTACAAATTCGATTGAGTTCAAGGGATAAAATGGTCATAAGTTGATGGACTCCATCAAAGATAAGGACAAAATCAACGGAAGTTAACACAGGGTTATGCCACGCTTTAGTAAACAACTATTCAAGGTCCTACGTGTAATCCATGATTATTGAAAGTTATACACGACATGTTGAAAGTATACAGGGTTATAGAAGTATATATCCCATAAAAAATGTGATGTTAGTGGAACCCAATCATGTCAAGGACATAATAAGGTTGTAGATAACTTATCATGATCGATGTAAATAACAATCGCTACAAACAAGTATACTCGGTACCATCACTTATTGGAATGAGGGATGGAAACAACAACTATACAAGGGAGAACTCTTCAACAGGGAAAACTCCAAGATCATGGTATATCCTTGAATGATATCAAATGGAGTCACCCAAATGAAAATGAATATACATAAAGGCTTAAGGGTAAAGAAGGGTTACCAATGGCAGATCCACACAGTAAATTAGAATGATTTGCACATACTCCTAACGTCACGCAATCCAAACAAACCATAGAATATGACGAAAGGAGAGGGATCTTGCCTTCCCCATGTCGCTCTCGTTTCAATCACACTTCCTCGGCAACAACTACACTTGTGACGATCTCTCCTCTCTTAGTGGCCACGAAAGGGGAAAATGAATTACAGTTCCAATGAGCATCATTAGAAAAAAATGTGGGTTTTGATAGGTGTAAAAATCCCTAAATCACGTAAACACACAAAATATCACATTTATGAAAATGCTACTGCCCTAAGATGTGCATATAACTTGAGTTACAGGTGTCGAAATTCTGTGTTCTTGGGCTCATTGCAATCAGCTTGAAGAGACGCTTCTTTTGAGTATAATATTGGCAGTGTTTTCGAGGAAAAAAACAAACAAAAATTCGAGGCTTTACAAAGATAGTATAGGTGTGAAGTCTAGACCATTTACAGTGAAATGGGGTCTATGGTTACATGGAATATTAGTATTTGGATCAGCCAGAACTTTTTTTTATAAAAGAGAGGGTGATCTCCCAAGGTGAGAGTCACTGCAACAACAGTTACATTAAAAAGTTTTGGGGTACATTACCTGGTGATCAAGGAGCTATACAACGCATTACAATGTGCTACAACATTTTCTGAGTAAAATCTCTGATTTTTTAACACCACATCATTTCTCCCTACCCAAATCGCCTACAGAACAACAAAAGTTTGGAGCAGTCATTCGATGAGCCGATCCCCACACCCGGACTGACCTCCAGAAAGTGTCAGCCTCATCTGTCGCCACCCACGAGATCCCCGCCTCCTGCCAAACATGTGCCAACATAGGGCACTTGAAAAACAGATGATCTGAGTCCTCCATCATGCGACATCTGTCACAGAGAGTCTTCCACGCCTAAGACTCTCCCACTCCTCGCTTTATCGCACAATAGGTCCCTTCTCAAGCACCACAAGAAGACCATGACCCTGCAAGGTATCTTAGCCGCCCAAACTAGTTTCATGTTCTGATACAGATCCGGATCCTGCTCCTCTTCCACTCTCACCATTTCCTCATACGCTCGCTTAACAGAGAAACGTGTGCCCTCCCACTCAAAGTGGTCCATTCCCAAACCCAAGTCACCCGGCAGAGGTAGATCCTCCTGAAAACTGACAAACTCCTCCAACCGTTGATCCGACAGTTCAGACAGGAAAGACGGCGACCACGTACCCAAATCCACGGCATGTGCGACGGAACTCTCCCTAGATGCTGCCAATGCAAAAAGCCTCGGAAGTCTACCTCCCAAAGCTCATTCGCCCGTATGTGAAACCAAAGGCAGCACCTCTCGGATCCCAGTCCAGAGTGGGGACTCAAAGCGCTCTCTCCTAGCTACCATCTCACCTCTCACGCTATAGATTTTCCTTACAAGTCTGGCAGCCGGCGAGCCAGAAGCGCCCCAAATGTGAATCACCCACTTCGCCAGCAGCGCCTTGTTCATGGTCTCAGCATCATGCACCTCCATGTCGCCTTCCCTACACCGGACTTCTTCATTTCTTCCCATCTTACCAGGTGCATCCCAGATCTTTGTGGCTTCCCGTCTGACCAAAAGAACCTTCTCATCAAACACTCCACCTTCTTCCTCACCCCCCACCGGCATCAAACGAACCGAGAAGAAGAAGATTGGATGGCCGATAGCATATATTTAAGAAGAGCCAACTCACCCCCCACCCCCACCCGAAAAAGTGACAGCCATCCACCCAGCCAGCCTCTGCTCCATCCTCTGCAACACCACTTCCTAATCTGACTTTCTCAATTTACCTGCCACCAGCGGTAGTCCCAAGTAAGGGATAGGAAGACTCCCTAAGGGGCACCCGGTCAAAACAGGAAGTTTGGCGCTATCTGCATCATCCAAACCGAAAGAAATGACCGTCGACTTCTGTCTATTAATCTCCAGACCTGAGAGGCTGTTGAAAATATATACTAACTGTGTCGTGTTACCAATCTGCTCCTCAGACCCACCAAAGAATAATATCTTGTCATCAGCATACTGGAGTATAAGGATAGATATGTCCTCCAACCTAAAACATTCACACTGCTCTGCCTCCACCGCCTGCCTGAACAGAACAACCAAAGCATCTGACACCAACACAAAGAGCATAGGGGCCAGGGGTTGCGGTTTGACCTCCTCGAGAACGAAAGGGATCTGTCCCCGGGGGAGTTGGCTGAGCGCGCTGCCGCCGTTGCGACGGCCCGGCTGGAGGATCGAAAGCGTTCAATCGAATGGCGTCAACGATCTCGGGTGAGGTGGCTCAAGGAGGGGGACGCCAACTCTGCTTCCACAGGGTGGCGAGTGGCCGCCGCCGCTCTAATTCTATTTCATTTATTTCCATCGGCGGTGCGCTTTTTGAGGGCGAGATTGATGTGGGGGTGGCCGTGGGGAACTATTTTCGTGCCGCGTTTGGTTCCTCGGCTTCGCGTCGGTGGCGGTGGTCGGGCCAGGGGGCTCCTGCTCTCCCTGCGTCTTCCGCGGAGGCGCTCGTGCTCCCGCTTTCTTTGGAGGAACTCAAAGGGGCCGTTTGCGACCTCAATTCTGATGTTGCGCCGAGGCCTAATGGCTTCTCGGTTTGTTTCTACAAGGACTTTTGGGATATTCTTGCGAACGATGTTCTGGCTGTGGCACGGGACTTCTGCGAGGGGAACGATGGATTCGATATTCTCAATCGGTCTCATATTGTCCTTATTCCTAAATCTTCATCGGCTACTCGGATTGAGGACTTCCGGCCTATCTCCATCTCCAATGCGATCTACTTAATTATTGCCAAGGCCCTGGCGCGGCGCCTAGCACCGCTCCTCGACTCGCTCATTTCGCCTGCGCAGGCCGCTTTCGTGCGTGGAAGGCAGATTTCAGATTGCTATGCGGTTGTTTCCGAGATTATTGCGGCATGGAGGAAGAATGCCACTAAGGGGATTCTCTGGAAGATTGATTTTACGAAGGCCTATGATACTCTTGATTGGCGGTTCTTATGGTCCGTTCTTTGGAGAAGGGGGTTCCCTTCAACATGGATTACGTGGATGCGGCGTTGTGTGTCAACGGCATCACTTTCTCTTTTGATCAATGGTCGTTCGGTTGGGGGCTCTTTCCAACCTAGGAGGGGGATTCGTCAGGGCTGCCCCCTTGCTCCTCTCCTTTTCGTTTTGGCGGTTGATGTTTTGCCGTGCATGATCGAGGGTGTTGTGGCGGCTGGGCTGTCTCGCGGCTGCTCTTTTGGCCCTTACCACATCCCGCTTGTTCAATTTGCTGATGATACAATTTGCTTCATCGAGGGTGATCCTTCGAATGTTTCCCCTATGGCTACTACTCTTCAACTTTTCAGCGAGCTCTCGGGTCTTCAAATCAATGGCAACAAATCTAAGGCGGTCCCTTTCTCCATGTCCACGGCGGAGGAGGCGGAGTGCTCGCGTTTGTTGGGTTGTCCTGCCTCCGATCTCCCTTTTGATTACTTGGGTTTACCTCTGACGGTGGGTCGCGCGCGCACTCGTGATTGGAAGTCGATCGTCGAAAAGGTGGAGCATCGCTTGGATGGGTGGCGCGCGGCTATTCTCTCCCGTGGTGGGCGGTTAGTGCTTCTTAAAACGGTTTTATCTTCCATCCCTATATACTTTCTCTCGGTGCGGGGGATGCCAAAGGGGGTTCGTTTGCGTCTGGAGAAGTGTATGCGGGGCTTTTTGTGGGGGAAGAAGGGGGGAGGGGGGAATGGTGTGCACCTCGTGGCCTGGGATGAGGTCACGCGACCTAAGAAGGAGGGCGGGCTGGGCGTGAGGCGCCTGGCGACGGTGAACGATGCTCTATTGCTCAAATGGGCGGCGAGAATTTGGGGTAGGGAGGACAATTTCTTGTTAAACTGCTTGAGGGTTGCGGCTGGGGATGGCTTTCTTTCTGCCTTTCGTGGTGATTATCAGGGTTAGGTATCAACTTTTTGGCGAGGGGTGATGGGCGCTCTTATCAGAAATCGCTCCTTTTTTTCAATTAAGCTCGGTGATGGTAAATTGATTCGCTTCTGGGAGGATGACTGGACGGGAAGGGGGCCCTTACGGATCCTATTCTCCCGCCTTTACGCCTTGGTGCCCAACAAAGATGTAACGGTGGCCTACTGCTGGGATGGGCGTGCTTGGTGCCCTCCAATTTCTGAGTTTTTGTCGCATCAGCGGATGCACGATTATATCGCTCTCATTTCCTTTCTTGTTGATGCCCCCGTGCCTTCTTGGGGCCGTGACTATTTGGCCTGGAAGAATGGGTCTTTCTCTATCAGTGACGCTTATAAGGCCATCTTGCCCATCTTCGATGGGGCGGATGACATATTCTTGAGAGATTGCAGATTCTTGTGGGGGCTCAAGCTTCCTGAGCGAGTTGGTATTTTCCTTTGGCTTCTCCGTCGGGGAAGATTGCTAACTCGTGATCGTTGTGCTCGGATGTTTCCAAATTCTTCGCCTCTCTGTGGACTCTGTAACATGGAAACGGAAAGTATTGATCACCTATTTCTACATTGCAGCTGTGTTTGTGCTCTATGGGCCGACTTAGGTTGGCTGGATCTGTCATCTTTCGCTCCTTTCTGTCATAGCTTGTTCTGTGGTAGGGGGCGGCCACGGCTTGCGCTGCTGGATCCAATTTCGCGGCTTTGGAGCCTTTGGCTGGGACGAAATGAAGCTATCTTTGCTCGGCAGCGGTTCTATTTGGAGAATATTCGCTCCACGGCCTCGGGCTTCCTTCGTGACTGGACCTCATTGTAATATGTTTTTTGTTGCGGGGGTAACGCTCTTTGTTTACCCCCTGTACCTTGTTTTGTACTTTCTGCTCTTCCATTCCCCCTTGTAAGTATTTCTTCCTCTTTTTAATGCATTGGGGTGAGCACCTTCGTGTGTGTCCCCCTTTTTTCAGCCTAAAAAAAAGAGCATAGGGGCCTACGGACACCCTTGTCGGACCCCCCGTTGCGGCTGAAAGAAACCCCCCTCCGATTTACCAGTCACCAGGACCGCATAGGAGGAGGTGGTAACACAACGCTTCATCCACGCAACCCGACAGTCGGGGAAACCTCTCCTCCGAAGGGACACCTACAGGAAGTTCCAATCGACGCAATCATATGCTTTGGCTTAGTCAATCTTCCACAAAGCCCCCTTCTTCTTGAACCCCTTCCACTCTAGGCAAATCTCTGATGCCATGACCAAGCCATCTGCCATCTGACGCTCAGGGATAAATGTCTACTGACACCAAACCTAACACCACTTTTAGGTGGTTCGCCAGTACCTTGGCCATGATCAAGTAGAGGGCATTGAAAAGCGTGATAGGTTTGAAGTCCTCGACCCTCATCGGAGTCTCCTTCTTTGGAAGAAAGAACAACAGAGCCTGGTTGACCTTCTCGAAGCCTTTGTTTCCTCCCCTGAAGTTAATAAGTGTTGGAGACTTGGAGTATTTGGTTGTGCGCCTATTATATTGTAGATGGTAAATGGATACCTCCAGGATCCATATACCTCATCCCGAGTTTAGTCCCACATCTACCAGTTTGGAGATGTGGGGACTCATTGGGTGCTATATAGGGAGCCCCACACCCATGTATTCAGATGAGAAAGTTCGATGAACAAATCAAACCCTTTGAGGCGTTTTCCCGTGATTTCATCCCACTCCTTAGGGAGTAGGGTTCCACGTAAAAATCATCAAGTTCCATGTTTACAGTTCTATTCTTGTGCTCCGTTTATCATTCCGCTTCTGCATTCTCTATTTTCTAATATGGTATCACAGCAAGTTCGATTCTCAAGGGATTATTCTTTTAGTTTTATTTTGTCTTCCTCTTCGAGATTCGATGTTTGAGTTCTTGTTTTTAAAGATTTCTTGAAACTTATGGTGTACAACTTTGTTCAAGTCTAAGATTTTAGGGTTTTCTGAAACCCTAGATCTACAGTTCATTGAAGCAATGTTATTCGATCAATTCTAGTGTGCAATAGTCAGCCGACTATCTCGAATAGTCGGTCCGACTATGCGGTGCGGGGGGGGTCCCCGACTGAACAGACCTCCAGTCGGACAATAGTCGGCCCGACCGAATAGTCGACCGACTATTCGGCCGACTGGCCCGAATATTAGGCCGACTGTAGTTTAACTTTTGATATTTTTTTCTTTATTTTCAATTTTCAATTTTTATGGGGTACATTTTACCACGGTATCGCCACAAATCTCAAATTATATACATCTATTATATTGATCGGTACTTTTATCTTGGATTCATGTTAAATAATGACCATATATGTATAAAAATATAAGAATATATGTATTATAAATATTTTTTATATTTAAAAATACAAAACCGAATAATTCCTAATAGTCGCCTGAATACCGATTGTTATCTATTCAGGGACCGGGGAAGGAGATGGCGAGCGCGAAAGGGAGTGGGAGCGGCGCGAGCGGTGCGAGTGCAGAGGCGGCCGATGGAAGTGCGAAGGCGGGCGATGCGTGTGTCGATGGCGAGATTCTCGGGGGGGCGCCGCAGGTTGAAGGGAGTATGGCGGGTGCTGGGCATGCAGTGCCTGAGGCTGCGAAAGGAAAGGGCGTCGTCTTCTTCGCCGAGGGTTCTGAGGGTCAGGAGGATGCTGCGGAGGGCGATTGGACGGCGGTTTCTCACAAGAAGGCTGGCAGGCGTTGCTTCCGGTGCGGGGAGAGGGGACATCTCGCCTCTCTTTGTCCCCTTCCTCCACGTTGTTTTGCATGCGGGAATACGGGGCACCGTCGTGCCTCGTGCAGGATGCTCCGACATCGACGCCCGACGCCGTCAGGGTTGCTTCAATCCTCGTTCTCGGCGCGTCCGGTTCATGGCTCCCATCCCGGTTCTTTCGCGTGGCGGGAGGTCCCGGTTCGCTCCTACGCGCAGGTGGTGGATCCTCATTCTCAACGGTCGAATGAGGTTTCTTTGGGTGCCGGTCTCTTCAATGGTGCTCTGGAGCTGTCTCATCGGCCTGGGGATTCCGCGGATGGCGGCTCGGTGTTTGGTGCAACTTCATCTGCGCCTGGGGGTGCTTCGTCGAAGGAAGCCTCTCTTGCTCAGGACCTGCATGTGCCGGGCCCGTCTTCGCTTGGGTTGGAAGAGGGTCTCAACTCTTCTCGCTGGGTGCTTATTGGGGTTGCATGCCGACGCGACATCGACTGGGAGATTGTGAAGACGCATGTTCAAGGCACTCTAGGGCCTCTTTTCCTTGGGGATTTTGCTTGCTGGACCATTCTCACTGCTGCATGCGCGGTCTCTCCTTGGAGCTTCGGGATTTCTTGCTGGCTAAAGGCTCTAACGCTGACGTCTTTTGGCGGCCCACTCGTGTGGCTGATGGTGCTTCTTCTTCTACCGAGGTTTGCTCGGCTTCTATTACTGGCGTCCCCTTCTTGTCTAGAACTATTCCTGTGCTCAACAAAGCCTTTCGCCGGTGGGGGACTATTCTTTCCATCATTGATGATGGCCTTGCTCCGAAGGCCGATTGGAAGTCTATTAGGGTCCTATTCGAATGCAGTTCGGGCCTTCTCAGCGAGGCGACAGGTCGTACATTCTTTGGGTTTCTCAAGATTGGTCGGTGGAGGTTCAAGCCTGAACTATCTGTTATTCCCCCTTCTCCGGCGGTCTCCGCTCCACCGGAGTTGGTCGACGTCCAGATTCTCTCTGCGATGCCCGCCGACGTCGGGTTGGGGCGGGAGGGTGACGCTTCGCTTCCGCCTCGTCACGTGGAGCGTGACGCTTCGTCTCTGAGGTGCCACGTGGGGCGTGCTGTAGTGTTTTCCGAGGAGTCGCCATGCACGCATAATGATTTGGGATCCTTCGAGACGCCTTTTAGGGTCCCGCATATCTCGTCTGTATCTTCTGAACTCCCTGTCGTGGGGGTTCCCAAGGACGATTCGGCTTCTCTTCTCCCTCGGTTCGGATCCGCCCCTGCTTTACGTTTTGGTTATTCGGGTTGCTCGGCGGATCCCCCGAACTCGAGGGGCAGTGGTCTTGGGCAATTCGGATCGTGGCCGCGGCCCATTTATCAGAATATTCGGACATCTTTGCCCGACTCCTTTGTGATTCAAGTGGAGGCTCTACGCCTGGATGTTAACCCTCCTCTGGTCTCTGCGACTCCGGTGCGATCCTCCTCTATCTCTCTTGAGGCCTCCTCTCCTCGGACTACGGGATCTCTCTTTTCAGGCGAAGGTATGGACTCTTCTTTCAGGCGTTTCGGGTCTACATACAGCAGGCGCGCTCCTTTTATTCATGGGGCTCGGGTGATCCAATCTTGCGCTTCTCTGCGGGAGGCCGTGGTTGAGGCTGCGGGTGTGCGCGGCCTTGGGGGATGCGAGGGACAACCGGAGGCTGATGATCCAGGGGCGAACTCCGGCGGTTGCTGATTGGTGGTTCCCTATTGGTACATCCGCATTTCTTGGGACGAATTTCTGGTTCTTTTAATGAAGGTTCTTTCATGGAATGTTCGAGGCCTCGGGGACTTGGTCAAACGTCGTTCCCTGGGCTCGCGACTCTCAGAATGGTGTTGTGATGTTGCTTTGATTTAAGAAACAAAATCGGTTGCTCTTGATGCTTATACGTGGCGCTCATTTGGAGCCGGTCCTTTTGATGAATTTCGTGCGGTTAATGCGGTTGGATCCGCCGGGGGACTCCTTATAACGTGGCGATCTCACTCGTTTTCATTTAGCTCTGTTGGGAAACGTGAACGAGATGATTCTATTCCATAGCCCTAGGCTCTCTTATATAGGAGAGTAGCCTATGGGTAAATTACATAAAGAGAATAACAAGAAAATAAAATAACAAAGAGATACAAATAGCTTATATGCGTCAACACTCCCCCTCAAGATGGAGCATAGATATCAATCATGCTCAGCTTGGACGCACACTTCTGGAATGGGCCTCTAAGTAATGCCTTGGTGAAAATATCAGCAGTCTGATTCTCTGATGTGACATGAGATGTAGCAATGAACCCCTTCTGAATCATGTCACGTATGTAGTGACAGTCGACCTCAATATGCTTGGTCCTCTCATGAAAAGCTGGGTTATTTGCAATGAACAAGGCAGCCTGATTGTCACATTCCAACATCATAGGAAGAGGTATATCAAGACATAGATATGCAAGTAAGGATTTCACCCACATCATTTCTGTGCTAGCCTGGGCCATAGCCCTATATTCTGATTCAGCACTGGATCTAGCTACTACTGTCTGCTTCTTGCTCTTCCACGAAACTATAGCATCTCCAACATAGACCGCAAACCCCGATGTTGACTTCCTGTCCTTGGGGCATCCTGCATAGTCTGCATCCGCACATGCTGTGACAGAAATCTCCTTTCCTTTCTTAAATAGCAAGCCTGCACCTGGAGATGATTTTAAATATCTCAGAATCATGTGTATTGCATCCATATGGGCCTGACGTGGTTGCTCCATCAACTGGCTCACACGACTCACTGCAAACTGTATATCAGGTCTAGTGATCGTGACATACAGTAATTTGCCTACCAGTTCTATGTACCTTCTCTTATCCACCTCTTCTGTGTCATCATCATACAGCTTCATGCTAGGATCCATTGGTGTCGTAGCAGGTCGACACCCTAGCATACCTGTCTCACTCAGTAGATCTGTGACATACTTCCTCTGTGTCATGACTAATCCATATGGATTTCTAGCAAATTCCAGCCCCAGAAAATATCTAAGGACCCCCAAGTCCTTGGTGACAAACTCGGTCCCCAGCCTTTCCTTTGCCTGCTTAATGCCTTGGTCATCATCACCTGTAATCAAGATATCATCAACATAAACCATGATTACAATGATACCTCTCGCCGTCTTCTGCACGAACAAGGAATGATCAGCATTGGAGCGTTTATATCCTTGTTTCTCAAAGAGGTATGAAAGCTTCTGAAACCATGCTCTGGGGCTCTGCTTAAGGCCATAGATGGCCTTATGTAATCTGCAAACCTTGGAACACTCCCCCTCAACAGCAAAACCAGGTGGCTGTTGCATATAGACTTCCTCCTGCAAGTCTCCATACAGAAATGCATTCTTCACGTCCAGTTGATAGAGTGGCCAGTCTTTAGCAACCGCAACTGATAACAGGATCCGTAGTGTGGAATGACGTGCCACAGGAGAGAACGTGTCAAGGTAATCAACCCCACATGTCTGTGTGAAGCCTCTTGCAACTAGGCGTGCCTTGTACCTGTCAATGGAACCATCTGCATTGTGCTTAACTGTAAACACCCACTTGCAACTCACCGGGCTAACACCTGGAGGTATAGGAACCAAACTCCAGGTTCCTCTAGACTGAAGTGCCGCCATCTCTTCTTCCATTGCTAGCCGCCATCTAGCATCCTGCAAAGCATCATGACGGTTCCGTGGAATGTCTGTAGATGAAAGTGCCAATGCAAACGTCCTGAAGTCTCCAGATAGACTTTCAAAAGACACAGCTGCTGATAATGGATATTTGGCACAGCTCCTCTTCGGCTTGCGTAGAGCGATTGGAACATCCAGATCATCTATGTTATCACCATGCTCCTGTAATGTATCCTGCTGAGAAATGTCGTCAGATCCATCAACATTAATATTTTCATTACATACCATAGGCGAGCTAGTTGACGGGTCAGGACCATGAGCTGGAGGAAGCCTGCGGGTGTAATGGAATGGTAGCGGGGATACTATTGATGATGGTGGTGGTGGTGGTGGCAGTGGTGGTGACGGTGGTGTTGTTTGTGGCAATGGTGATGGTGGTTCCATGAATACAGCATCAGGAAGTGTAGGTAGTGGCTGCATGTTTCCGGATTCAGAAAAATACATCACAGATTCAAAAAATGTAACATCTGCACTGATCATATACCGCCGACGCACAGGATCAAAACACTTGTACCCCTTTTGAGTTCTGGAGTACCCCACAAAGACGCACTTGACAGCCCTAGGAGAGAGCTTGTCAGTACCGGGCGACAACTGATGGACAAATGCGACTGACCCAAACACACGAGGAGTAAGAATAAACAAATCCTTGTCAGGGTAAATGAGAGAAAACGGAATTTGTTCATTCAAGACAGACGAGGGCATACGATTTATAAGATAACATGCAGTGAGGACTGCATCACCCCAGTAGGAATATGGAACATGACTCTGAATGAGAAGTGACCTTGTGACGTCAAGTAGGTGACGGTGTTTTCTTTCTGCAACCCCATTTTGTTGAGACGTATGAGCGCAGGATGTTTGGTGAACAATTCCTTTAGAGGAGTAGTAGTTGGCTAGATTATTGGTGCACAACTCTAAGGCATTGTCACTTCTCAGTTCTCATAATTTTGACAGTTGTGGAAAAAACATTCTGAATCTCATTTAGAAAGTGAATAATAATATTTCCAGCTTCAGACTTATTTTTCATTAGAAATACCCATGATGCTCTAGAGAAGTCATCCACAAATACAATATAAAACCTGTGCCCCTGATGATCGGGAACACGACTCGGACCCCAGACGTCGACATGAAACAACTCAAACTTGGAGTTACTACTCCGACCTTGACTACTGGGAAAAGATGACCTGTGATGTTTTCCCAACTGACACGCCTCACATTGGATAGGTGTGTGAGAAAGACTATAAGGTAGGACTAGACGCAACTTCTGAAGCGGTAAATGACCAAAACGCAGATGCCACAGGAGAGGAGATACTTGTTCTGCGGGAGAAGCTGTGATTCCGGCAAACGGGGTCTGGTTCAGACCATAAAGGCCTCCTTGCTCATAGCCATGACCAATCACGTTGCCCGTACGGATGTCCTGAAAAATCAATGAAGATGAATCAAAAATAGCTCGACAATGAAGATCCTTCGTAATCTGACTAATTGACAACAGATTCATAGAAAAATGCGGTGCATGCAAAACATTCTTGAGCTGCATAGAAGACGTCAATCTAATCTCCCCCTGACCCGTGATAGGAGAATGCGTGCCATTGGCAATAACTACTGTCCGTCCTGGAGGAATCTGAGTGTATCCTGTAAGTAGGCTCTGGTCGCCACATAGATGATGTGTAGCGCCGGAGTCCATGATCCATGGCAGTGTATCAGATCTACTACTGTGGAGTGCAAGTGGACTACCTGAAGTACTAGTAGAGGCCGAGGCAGAAGCAGCAGCATCAGTATGGTTCTCTGTAGTCGGTGCTGGACCAGATGGTGGAATAATGCCCCTAAGACGGGCAATTAGATCATCAAATCGTTGATCCAGTGTAGCAGCAGACGGGGGCTCTATCTGCTCAGCGGCTCGTGCGGATGCAGGAAATCCATGCTTGCCGGTCGTCACATGATTTCTGTTGCTTTGGAAAGGGTCGACTCTTCTGCTCTGATGGTGTTCTCATGTATATACGCTCCAACGTGCCATATTTTACGTCAGGAATTATGGGATGACATGCGAGAGGCGGCCAATTTATTCTCGAGGATTCCTTGGATTCTGGGGGGTGACTTCAACGTCACCATTCACTCTTCTGATCGGCCTCGCGGCAGGGGTGGCCGCGACCCTGGCTCGCAAGATTTTGTGGACGTGCTTGATGATATGGCGCTTGTTAATTTGGTCCCGAGCGATATTTCTTACACGTGGCGGAATAGCTCTTCTCGCTCTCGGATAGACCGGTTCTTGGCTAATGGTTTGGCTATGGACTCCTTCCCACTTTGCTCTGTTCTCTCTCGCCCACGTTCATTCTCGGATCATTCTCCAATCATTTGGGATTCTGGCGACGGCATTAACCCGCGTGGGCTATTCCTCTATGAAAAATGTTGGCTGTTGGAACCTAACTTCAAATCTCTCGTTCAAAATCATTGGACTCATGTCCATGTCTCTGGATCCGTGGCATCTAAACTTAATCAGAAGCTTTCTTCCCTTCGGAGGGTTCTCGCTGACTTCAAAATTTCTACCAGACAGGCGCGGCGTGCTTCGCGGGCCGAGGCGGAGGAGATTATCATGCATTTAGATACCACGGAGAATGCGCGTGAACTCACTTTTGACGAGCTTCGGGACCGCACTTCTGCTATTGCTCGGGTGCAGGAGGATAAGAAGAGAACTGTTGAGTGGCGCCAACGCTCGCGGGAAAAATGGATTAAAGATGGCGATGCGAACACGGCTTTCTTTCACCGGGTGGCTAGCAATCGGAGGCATTGTAATTTGATGCGGTCCCTCTATTCACCGGGGATAGGGAGATGGGGAGCGCCATCATTGATCATTTCAGACGTATTTCTTCTTCTCTCCCTACGCGGCGGTGGCGTTGGCTTGGGGTGGGTGCTCCCTCCCTATCGGACGCGGATTCTGAGTTCCTTGTTCATCCAATTTCTTTGGAGGAGATTAAAGCTTCTGTTTGGGCACTAAACCATGACTCTACCCCGAGGCCTGACGGGTTTTCCGTCGCCTTCTATCGGGACTTTTGGGAGACTGTATCGGGGGACGTCTTCGAGGTCGTCACGGAATTTTGTGCTGGTAACCTTGGCTTCGACCGCATCAATCGGGCGAATATTGTGCTCATCCCAAAAAAAACACGGCGTTGCGCGTGGACGATTTTCGGCCTATTTGCGTATCCAATGGTATTTATCTTATTGTAGCCAAAACTCTGGCCATTCGCCTCGCTCGGATCTTGGATGGCCTTATCTCCCCTGTTCAAGGGGCTTTCATTAAAGGAAGGCATATCGTGGACTGCATCGTCGTCGCGTCTGAAATGGTGGTTGATTGGAAGAAAGAATAAAGGAAGGGGGTCCTTTGGAAAATTGATTTTGCCAAGGCCTATGATTCCATTGATTGGCGCTTCCTCTGGTCCGCCTTGCATAGGCGGGGTTTCCCTACTTATGGATAGCTTGGATGCACAGATGTGTTTCCACGGTCTCGCTCTCTGTTTTAATTAATGGGAGGTCGGCTGGTGGTTCGTTTCAGCCTCGCAGGGGGGTGCGTCAGGGCTGCCCCCTGGCGCCCCTTCTCTTCGTCTAAGCCTCTGATGTGCTGGCATGTATGGTTGACTGCGTCATTGATGCGGGCCTTACTAATGGGTTCCGCAAGGGGGATGTCTGTGTGCCATTAATCCAGTTCGCGGACGATACGATTTGCTTAATTGAGGGAGGTCCGGATGAGGTGGCGGGCATGGCCAATACTCTTGATATTTTTTGTGAGCTTTCAGGGATGGCGATCAATGCCTCCAAATCCATCGTGGTGCCTTTTGGCATGTCGCCTTCGGAGGCGGAGGAGTGTGGCCGGCTTCTTGGTTCTGTGCCTGGGGAGCTTCCTTTCCCATATCTTGGTGTCCCTCTTTCGGTGGGGCGAGCTCGTTCTGCGGATTGGCGGGCTATCACGGAGCTGATGGAGGCGCGCCTTGCGGGCTGGAGGGCCGCCTTGCTTTCTCGGGGAGGCCGCCTTATTCTTCTTAAATCCGTCCTATCTTCTATTCCGGTTTACTTCCTATCGGTGCGTAGAATGCCTGTGGGGATCCGTCGTCGCCTGGAGACGTGTATGCGTCGCTTCTTATGGGGTCGTTCGGACAATGGCGGTAGGGGGATGCATTTGGTCGCTTGGGAGGTGGTGACCATGCCAAAGCGGTCCGGTGGGCTTGGCGTTCGGAGCTTGGATCTCGTTAATGACGCCCTACTTCTAAAATGGGTGAGTAAAATCTGGGGAAAGGACGACTCTTTTTTCAACAACGTCCTTCGGGTGCTTTTGGGCAGCGATTGGTTTGGGCTGCAGCGGGGAGCCTTGCAATTCCATTCATCCCATTTCTGGCGCAGTGTCTCTTCTACTTTGCGGAGGAATCTTGCGCTATTCACACCGGTTCTTGGCACAAGGGAATTTTTCAAGTTTTGGCTGGACGACTGGTTGGGGGGAGGCACCCTTCAGGTGCGCTTTCCGAGATTGTTTGCGTTTGCCTCGAATAGGCTCGCAACTGTCGCGGATTGTTGGTCTGACGGCTATTGGTGCCCTCGGTTCTCTGGGAATCTTTCTGATCAGCGGGTGCTTGAATTCGCCTCGATGATGGAGGCTCTCAACTCTGCGGCGTCTCCTTCGGTCCAGCGGGACCATTGGCATTGGAAGGACGGGGCTTTCTCCACTCGCAAGGCTTACAGGGCCTTGCTCTCTCCCCCGCCTGATTTGTCTTCCCCCCTCGTGCGCGACTGTGCTTTCTTCTGAGGGCTGCGCTTGCCGGAGCGCATTGCCGTCTTCTTATGGTTACTTCGTCATCGGCGTTTGATGACCTGGGATCGGTGCGCCAAGTTTTTTCCCCAGACGAACGCCACGTGCCATCTCTGCTGTGATATCGAGGAAACTGCAGATCATCTGTTCTTTCGATGTATCTTGGTTGCGGGGGTCTGGGACGATGTGGCGTGGGCTCGTGCGGACAATATTGAAGCCTTTTGCGACATCCTTTGGTCGAACAGGTCGAGGGCCAGAGCTGATGTTTTGGGCCCTATCGCGCGGCTATGGGCCATTTGGCGTGCACGGAATGAGGCTATTTTCTCGGGCATGCGATTCTATAGGGAGAACGTTACCATTTGGGCTAATACGCTTATATCCGACTGGTGTACTTAATTGGGTGACGGCATTCTTTGCCAAGTGTCTCTGTTGTATTTCTTACCTCTTTCGGCGTCCTTCTTTCCCTTCTCCCCCCTGTAAGTATCTCTCGTCTTATCCCTTTTAGTTAATATATACTTGGGGCGAGCACCAACAAGTGCATCCCCCTTTTTTGAGCCTAAAAAAAATCTATTCAGTGACCCCTCCAACTGAATACTCTGAATATTGTCTTCTGCAACACTGATCAATTCTTTGATGTTGGGTTGTAAAGCAATCATATGCTATCTCCCAAATCAGCCGCACAAAGAACAAGCAAGGGAGGCGGCTCCAAAAGGGTTCCCACGAACCCTAGCACCTACTACGACTCCATCGCGCGCATACTCTGCAGCAACACCTCGGTAGAGAGAACCCCAAGCAGTTGTATCTTTCCTTCTGCAAGTCCAGACCACACCCTATCCATTCTCCATCAGCACTACAGCAACATCTGCTCTAGACGGCGCTACAGCAACATGTTTCTCCAGCATGTTTCTCGAGAAAAAAACTCAACGGTGGCGCACCTCCTAGTAGCGCCTATCGAGATGATCTCCAATCGATCAGCGCCCTCAAATCCCCTGGGGGAACACAACAAATCACCAAACTCAAGAGCTTCAGTCGCACCCTCGCGGTGGCCATCGCTGCTTCCTCATGGCCTTGAGCTCTTCTAGGCAGGGCCCCCAGGCATCGGGCTCCCACGCATCTCATGGCGGCGCAGGCGGCGCCGCACAGTCCCAACAGTTCCCAAGCAGCGAACCCTAGCCGCCTTCAAATCTAAGCACATGAAGGGAGCCCTCCTACGCAACCCCAGTCCCCTAGGTGGCGCCCTTGCCTCCACCTCCTAGTGTCGATCCTAGCAGTGTGCCACATTCCCTCGCACGGCAGCACAGGCAATGCCGAAAGTCCTCCATGACGGAGCCATCTCTCGCACAAGAACTGTAGGGGCGGTGTTCCTTAATCGATGGGTTCCGCAAAGGGAACCCTAAGGGTTTGCTGCCCTCGATCCCTAGTAGGCTTCTTTCATATATAAAAAAAATATGCTTGTGATTAGTTAGGCGCAACAAAAAAAAGGGTTTTCATTAATGTATAGTCACAGGTCCAGTTGCAGATTCAGACGACAGATTCCAGACCAGCCATTACTTCATATTCTACAGATTTATCAGATTTCAAACTCGACATTCAGATTGGTCCGAGTCCAAGTTCGAGGCACTCCATGTTTGAGTGGCCCATTTTTCGAGTTCTCCAGAGAGACCCATTTTCAGACATGCACATGTATGCAGTCTTCTTTCAGATGAGCACATGTATGCCATCTTTTGTATGGTCCCATCTTTTATGTGTCGGCCCGAGTTTTCATGTGAGCCATAGGGACTCAAAAGTAGAGGACCATTCCCTATGCCATGTTGGCAAGGGTTTTCATGTGGTATCATAGGGACTCCATAGTAGGGTACCATTCTCTGTGCCAGGTGGGAGAGACACAGTTCTCCGACGAGGAGACAACTTTCAGACTCCATTCTCAAGCGACCGTGGACTCCGACGTGGATTGCATTTCCACAGCCCTTTCAGTTCGACCCTTTTCAGAGATGGAGCAGTTGTCCACATTATTGTGGCGGGCCAGACTACTCCGACGAGGAGACTCATTTCAGTTGCAGTGACTCTGACAGGCGTAGTTCAGAGCACATGCTCTCCGACGAGGAGATTCAGTTGACTCACACTCCAGCTCGTTCGTCCTCCTCACCTGCACGGCATGAGAAGCAACGTCCTCAACAGCAGCCGACAGTTGTGCGCATTGAGTTGATATTGTCTGTAGCGTCATGTATTGTGAGTTGAGTTTCTTTTTGTTTGTCGAAGCTGAGCATTCCATGCTCCAGCTTGAGAAGGAGTGTTGGAGTATTTGGTTGTGTGCCTATCCATTTACCCCATCCAGAGTTTAGTCCCACATCTACCAGTTTGGAGATGTGGAGACTCAATGGGTGCTATATAAGGAGCCCCACATCCATGTATTCATATGAGAAAATTCAATACAGCCCTTTGAGGCATTCTCCCGTGGTTTCATCCCGCTCCTTAGGGAGTAGGGTTCCATGTAAAAATACGTATGTTCAATGTTTATATTTCTGTTCTTATGCTCTGCTTATCATTCTGCTTCCGCATTCTCAATTTTCTAACAATAAGCAGCTCTAGAATCTCTTCCTTCAGCAACTCCCGAAACTCCTCGTAGAAAGATACTAAGAATCCATCCGGACTAGGAGCACCTTGTGCATTCATCCCCCATACCGCACTCTTCAAACTCAGCCAAAGAGAAAGGGGAAACTAACACCTCCGCTTACTCGACAGGCACAGTCTCCACCCCTCTCGCCAGCCACCCCCAGCCATCCCCGCTTCTCTTTTGCGACACCTCAATAAAATGACCCCTCAATCTTGTGCCAAGCTACCCCTCCCCTGAAATCGCGACACCACCAATCTCAATCTCATGCAGATAGTTTCTTCCCCTCCTCCCAGAAGCTACAATATGGAAAAATCTGGTATTTGCATCCTCCACTTTCAATCATTTTTGTATGGATCTTTGTCTCCATTCAACCTATTGTTTTCTGTCTTCCAGCAAAATCTCTTCTAACAGTCCCAGCCTCTCCGACGGTTATTCCTGGTTCAGGCCTCTCTCATCGTCTAGCCCGTCCAACCGCGTAACCCCATCCTGGGCCTTCTCCCTTCTCGCCCTCTGCCTCGGTTTGATCTCTCTCCCAAAATTAATCAGAGATGATCTCAGCAATCTCAACTTAGCCGCAAACCGAGATACAGTCGATCCCACCGGATGCCATCTTCTCCAAAGCTCCACGATCGTATCCATGAAGCCCTCCTCCAAAAGCCAGCTCTGTTCGAAGCGAAAAGTAAAATATGTTTCACCTCTGTTCTCCAGATGAGCACAGGAATGGTGTATAGTCATAATGAAACCTCGGCAAAGCCCAAGCACGCGACAAGGGGAAGAACTCTGCGCTCTCACTCGACAATAAGAATCTATCAAGCATGGACCGTGATCTCACATTATGCCAGGTAATTGCACAACATGCCGCATCAACAATCGAAAGCCCCAGACTATGAACCACTCTCTTTAACTCCTCAGATCTAGGGTCTCTGCCTCTGTCGCAATCGTCGTTCCTAGTTGTTCCAATTCCGCCGCCAAAGTGCCCCTCTCACCACCAGTCGGCCCATAGATATTCGTAATTAGGAAGCAGCGCCCATCTGTCTGTCTCTTCAGTCGCACTGACAAACATGATAAGGATTTTGATTCATCCAAGAGCTCAAAGTCGTCCTTCCAGCCCGTCAGTAACCCCCCTGACACACCCTGAGCTTCTAAAGCTGCGAGCTCAAAATGGCATCCACAATCCATTCCCTACCTGACAGGATCTATTCCCCCAGTTATCTTCGTCTCCTGCAAAAGAAACATGTTCGCACTACCCTCCAGTACAAGGTTACATACACCTAGGCATTTTTCGGGGGGCCCAACCCCTTACACTCTGGGATAGTAGCTTCATTAAATGGCAACATAATTGGACATTTTTTGGGATCACGCCCAACCGCTCGGCAGTTCTCCTAACCAGCATGCAGAAACGGTTCTGAAGGGCTAGAAAGACCCCATGACCAGTAGGTCCCAACTACAAAGGTTGTATGGAGTCCTTATTAGAAATTGTGGCAAAAGCAGCCGCTCTTCTCCTTTTCCTCTCTGATCTGGAATTTCCCCTCCTTAAATAGCAAGTACCAAACCTCTCGCCCACCTTCTCCTGATTTGCTGAGTCCAGCACTCCTACTGAACCCGCCTCCAACTGGCAACTTGGCGCTCCCCTATCGAGCCTAGCCACCCGATCTGCCTCATGCCCGACCACTGACACCTAGGAGGAGCCACCACCGCCTCCCCCACAGAATCCTCAGCATCAGCCTCCTCAGTTGACTCCCTCCCCAGGCCCCTCGTCACCTCGTTCCCCTCAACCCTTAGTTCCCCCTCCTCAGACCCCTCCTCACGAATAGGGCTCCCTGCTAGGGCCTAAAGGTCTACATGAACCACAGAGTGAATCCCGCTGAAGCAAGCGGAGCCTCTGACGATTGAAGCGACGTTGGCCACGTCGTAGGAGCCAGTCAGACGCCCCCCACTCCCCACTGCAAGCCAGGGGCATGCCATACGAGGCATCCTATCTGAGATTTCATAAGGCAGACCCCTAAGGTGCTCTGGCTTTGAGTTCGGGTCACCTCGATAAGCACCCGACCCGGTAATGATTCTCGGATCCTGTAATCGGATCCCTCTAGGGGCTGCCATGCTACTCGATGTCGCTTCCACTTCCCGAGACGGTACTACCCCTACATCACAGACGTTAGCCCTATCCCCGGTTAAGGCAAGGATTTGAAAGGACTCCGCCTCTGGACCTTTCTGCTTCCATGTTTCGATGGAAGTTCCAAAAGTGATATGATGTTGAACCCGAGAAGAAGTCTTCGACGATTCCACAGTCGTGTCGCACAATTGCTGGTTTGCCTTGGACCGTACGGGTGTTGGAACCGTCGCCGCCAACCTCCGCCTCAGATCTCGCCTCAGTTCGATCGTCGCATCGTCGAAGTAAAATGGGGGCCACCGAACCTCGTTCCACCTTCTCAAGCACTAGGAGCATCGTTTGCCCCTTCGATCTGACCCACCCAAATTCTCAGGCCAAGGCTCTTCACCCGAAGGACCGCGTCGATAGGCTCCCCCGGGTGGCAGCCGGATGACTCCACCCCGACGGCCGTAGCGATGCCTTTCAGCATAACATGGTGGACCCCGCGTAGAGAAAGGGATCCCCCTTACACGAACCTGCTCCAGAGGTCTTGTTTCCGACAAGCCATCGCTAACCCAAAGGCGATGCCACCGCAGCAACATCTACCCCTCCTGCGACCACCGCAATAGCTCTATTACCTCATCTTCATTCAACCCCCTCGCCATCACCCGCCACGGGCTCAACCGCACAACATCCCCGCTGAACTACGCCGTCGAGACCTTTCCCACGTCCGACGAGCCCAAGAACAAGGCCTCTGCACAGCCACCTTCACAACCAGAATCCCCATTCCCTGGTCCATCCTTCGTAGCATCGGGCAAGCGTCGCACTTGTGGGAGAAACTCATGTAGCGAAAGCACCTGATGGGCTTCCGGCAATGTTGGGCCCAGTGTTGTGTGGAGCTGCACCGGAAACATCCCCTCCCAAAAGGGTTGGCAAAACGCCGCCTCTCCCTGAGCGAGCTCTCGTGATTCCCACCCTTGCATCGATTGCTTCTCCTTGCGCGAACCACCACCCAACCCTCGTCGCCCGAAGAAGTTCAGCTTCCCCGCCCCACCTTGCCAGCCTCTCCTTTCCATTGGCCCCAGTCGAGGACTCCCGTTACCGTGCCCCGCCTCTCTCTCATACTCATTCTTAACCGTGAAACCATCAGATCAGCCAGAACTTATATCACCAGTGTACTTCATACACTATCATACCATTCGAGCACATGGGAGGGAGAGTTGTGACTCGGTTTTTCTTACCTCGCATTATGACATAAATTATCGATGGCCATTAATTTTTTGTTGTAGCTTTTTTGGACTAAAAAAAGGAAAATAACACTTACAGCTGTGTACTGAACCAGTGTTGTCAATTGTCGAATTGTTGCTTCAGCTTCCTCTTTCAACTGTTTACGCAAGGTAAGCTCGGTGCCTAAACTGGATATATGCAATAGACACGTACATCAATTAAATAAGTTAAATGCATCTTAACACTTATACCAAATGTAAGAGACTCTTACTTTTCGAAATAACGATCTAAGTGATGCCACTGGGGGTCTTTGCAACGATTTCCAAAACGAACTACTTCTCCCACAAAAACCTTCATTTCTTCCCTGAAGCCAAGCAGATGAGTAAGGGAAAATGAGAAAAGTGTGCACATGCTCAATTCAACAAATCCAGTAACCATTGTTTTTCACCTTTTGTCTGCAGCAGCGATTCTCATTAACTCATGCACATCTTTAGATACTAAACGCTGGACACCTTCAGAAAGAAGAACAACTTCTTTAAGATGTTTTATGTTTTCCTTCGAGAGTGACTGCATAAGATTGGATCCTTTAACAATTGTATTAGCAACTTCAAAAGCTAAGATAGATATCTTATCGCCCTTGGTCCCTGAGACGAAACCACTACTGATGTTTAAATTTGTCATGCTGCTGCCAAGTGTGTCCAAGACCTCCACAGCCTTCCCAAACCCAACTGTACCAGCTCTGCCTATCTTCGAACTCATTTCAGAAACCTGTTAAGCACTTATGGGTTATTTCATTCATTCATAGAAGAACGTGCTTGCAATCAGAAGCACATTTTGTTAATAAACCTATGTATCGAAGGGCACGATAAGTTAAATTTAAAAGGCAGAACTAATTCAACACATCTTGATATTTTCGTAGGTTTAATATAACGGATGACCGAATTTCAAGTACTAATCCATTTGTGTTCCAAAAGTTGCAAAAATCGGTACTCGGTACTCAATCGGTCGGGTCACTGACTAAGGACAGTAGACATGCGACTAATCAGATTTAATCGGGCTTTAATCGGTTAAATATATGAATCAATTTTATAAATATATTCTTACATATTTACATAGATTTGTACATTTTTTATATTATCATAATGAAAGAAAAGAATTAATCCAATTTAAATAAAAATATTAAGCGTATTGGAATAAGTTCGCTTTAAAAAAGTACAAATAATAAAAAAATATGGTATCTCCAAGCAAAAATCGATCAACGAGTCGGCTTAGTCGGAGTTGGTCAATACTCGAACGGCCACCCCACTGACTAGACTAGTCTGACCTACTGGTCAGGTCAGTCGAGTGACTTTTACAACAATTCCAAAAAAAATAAATATGTTTTTTGTAGATAATGCGTGGCAAAAAGTGGAATCAACAAACCATCAGTGATTTACGGATGTCCAGGAAGATTAACAGAAGATTTTGAGGGGGAAAGATGCGACATCAAGGAGACACCCACCCGCAAATTCTATATCGTCACATTGTCAGAACATTTTCATGCTCTAATACATTTTCCATATATATTCTTTCTTCTCGGGATAAGGATACATTCCGAGCTAGCCACATAGACCATAAAATAGACACCATAAGGGACAAAAACGAATATGAATATGTTCGTGTACGATCCTTCATCGTATTCATTTTATACATATTTTGACTTCATATTCATATTCATTTTAAAGTGGATGTGGATATTGATATCACTTTGACATTCGTGAAAATTCATAACCGTATTCGTATATCCATATTTATTTATAACTGTAACAAAAGTGTATGCAGCATTTACCATTCTTTTTTTAGAAGAGACAGGATGGTATCCCAAGATTGGATCCACCATGACTAATATTAATAAGAAAAAAGAAAGAAAAAGAAATTACATCATGTTACACACTCCATGACACACAAAGCTCTCTACAATGCTCAAGTACAATTTTCGAGTAGAACATTTGCCTATTGAAGATGGCCTCATTTCTGCCACACCAAATTACCACAATATTCCAAAAGGTTAGGAGTGGTCCTCATGATCATTCCCACAAACCGATCTAATGCATCTCCAGAAGGCGCGGCAATCATCCTTGGCTGGCCACGGAATGTTTATTATGTTCCAAACTTGTGTCGAATGAGGGCAAGAGAAAACTAGATGGTCCACGTGTTCTGCTGCCATCCCACACTTGTCACAAGTACAGTCCTCAATACGTAGCAACTGACACCAATGGCTCTTGATAAGAACCCTGCCAAGACTAAACAACTACAGAAAAACCTTGACTCTGTTCGACATTCTGCTCCTCCAGATCATCCATGTGTCGAATCTCAAATCGTCCTGCACCACCACCCCATCCTCTACAAACAAGAAGCATGCTTTCTTCACTGTGAATCTCCCATCTCCCTACACAAAGTGATCTCTGCCAGTAGACGGTTCCTCAATCTGTGCCAACTCTCTCTGCAATCTTAGAAGCTCCTCCAGCCTATGAACATAGGGAGACTGCATTCGTTGCTTTCACGTCTGACGAACAGACCCCTCTTTATTAACGAGTCAGTCCTAAGAAGTGTGAGAAACACTCCCCTAGGACCACATCACCCATCCAATCATCAAGATAAAAACGAAACTTCTCCACATCCCAAAGAACCGCTCTCAGCTAGAACTGTCATCTCCGGAAGGACTCTAGCAATACCTTACCATAATGACGATGGAGCACGCCTCTGGACAGCCTCCAATGACATGGAAATCCCGTAGATTCTCCTCATGGCTAGACATACCAGGTCCTCGGATTTCCCCCAAAGCCACACCACCCACTTCGCCATAAATGTCTTATTCATTTCTTCCACTCACAACACCCTAATCCCCACTTCTTCGTAGTCGTAACTTTGCTCTAATCGACCAGATTGAACTCCTTTTCCTGCCTCAGACTAGAAAAACCATCTCATCAGATCTTCAATCTTTGTGTGTACCCTAGATGGCAGTAATCTCGTGGAGCATATGAAAATTGAGATAGCAGAAAGGATGTGTTTTAGAAGAATCAGCTCCCCCCCCTAGAGAGCATGGCACCCTCCAATCTGCCAACCTTCCTTCCAGTCTATCTGAGATAGATCTTCAGTCATTAAACTTTAACCTCCCAGCCACCAAAAGGAGACCCAAATAAGTTATCGCCAGCCTAGCAATAAGGCACCTAAAGACTGTCGTCGCATCGAGCACCTCTGGTCACAGAAAGTCCAAAGGGTACCGCAAAAACTTTTCCCTCTTGACTTGGAGGCCAGAAACGTCCCCAAGGATGCCCATGATAAGAGTGACGCCCAACGTATATGTTCAAGTGCCTGCCGCCCAAGAACATCATAGTGTCTATCAGCATATTGGCAAAATTGGAATCAAGGCCTTAAATGTCGATTTCGGTCACCATTTTGGTTTCCAACCGAAACGGAATTTGGTCAGATTTCAGTTATTTCAATCATTTTTTGTACTAAGGCCCCCATATTTAGGTCATTTCGGCCATTTCGGTCGAATGTTTGATTTCGACAGAATATCAATATTCGACAGAAATTCGATCGAATTTCATGAAATTTGAGGCCATGATTGAAATGGATGTATCATCCTTCCTATAACCACATCACCAATCCGCATACCTCGCCAGCCTCTTCGTCAATGCTAAGGATCTGTCACAATGACGAAAAGAAAAGGAGCCAATGGGCAGCCTTGCCTGACTCCCCTCTGGAGTTGAAAAATCCCCCCACCCCCCAGGTCTGCCATTAGCAATCATAGCAAAAGACGTAGTCGTAACACATCACTAGATCTAAGATATTGCATGATTAGGGATTCGTTCTTATACAATAAGACCAAAGGAAATGCCAATCAACACATCCATAAGCCTTTAGAAAATATACTTTCCAAAATAGTCTTTTGGACCTGCTTCTCCTGTAATTTGTCACCACTTCGAATGACATCACGAGCCCATCAACCATGAAATCTCTCCGTACGAAGGTCATCAACTCAGGTGCAATAATCCCATGTAGAACTCCCTAGAGGCGATTGGTGAGAATCTTCGAAATGATGAGGTAGATTGCATTAGATAGTGTAGTAGGTCTATAATCCTCCACCCTGTTCGACACTTCCTTCTTTGGTAGCAGAAAAAGAAGAGCATTAATTAGTCTCTTGAAACCCTGATTCCCCGTACGCAACTCCTCCAGATGATCCAGCACATCCTTTACCGCCTCCCAAAATGCCCTGTAGAGTAGGACTGAAAGCCGACCGAGCAAGGAGCCCCATCCGCATTAAGTTGGAAAAGTACATGCAAGGTTTCTGCCTCTATAAACTCGTGGATCAATGAACCTGCATGAAGTTCAGAGATCCTTGAGACTAATCTCTCATGCAAGCCCAACCCACATGCATGCACTGCCTACAACACCTGAAAATGAGATCGAAATGACGTTCCCACGGTCAAATCTCCATGCAAAACTGCAATGCCAATCGATAGCGCATGTATAAAATTTATGCACCTCCGCGCACTAGCCATGGCACGGAAGAACCGCGTATCAGCATCCCCCTCCCTCGACCAACGTTGCATGGATCTATGCCTCCTTGACACCTCCTCTTTCTTGTCCACCCAGTGGATCACATCCATGTGCTTGCCTCTATCTACCACCTCCTCTGCTGTCAGCATCTTCTAATACACATTGTCCGGGGGAAACTTACCCGTGCCAAGAACAACTCCTCAACCAGGAGAGCAATGTTGGTGCCCCTAAATTGTACGGTCCATATACGTTCGTAGCCATGACCCTAACCCATCTGCCTTCTGTCACAGTAAAATCGTGAGTGGATGTCTGCCCAACAACATGTCTTCCTCCACGGTAAATTTGTCTTCATTTTGCCCGTCATCATGTCCCCAGAGACCCCTTCCGATCCAATCGCTCTGAAATCCAGCAACCTGTTGCCCCAACCTCCTTCCAAACCGTGTCGAAGTCTCGCAAAATTTTGTTCTTGCAACATGGCCACATCTGCCCTTCGCTCCATCAATAAGTCTTGCACTGCATCCCACATTCAAGTCGGCACAAGCCTCTTACATTCTAGATGATAAGATTCCATTGGAAACCTTACCAGACCCATTTGGTGGTACCAGTCCCAGGCACGCCACCTCCAAGCTCACCCCTAGCACACCTTCCTTGGCGACAAAAAACTCCTCCTGTCTATGAGCCACCCTCATCACCACAGTCGCGTCTGAGCGATGCCTCAAAGGCCACATGCGTCTCCACCACCGCAGCTTTCCCATAAGCGAAGCCACAGCCCTGTACATCACCCCTCCCATGAACCCTCTCCCCGATAAGGGGAGTTTTCTACACCAATCGTTGGTTCCAATCCTCGTCAAGCATCCCCAGCATTATGGAGATCTCGAACCACCTCTCTCCCTCAGACAACGTTGGGAGTATCGCCTCCCAAATCTCTACCCCCCCCCACCACCACCACCATCGAATCGCTCCTTTGTGACGCCACCGTTGACGATGCAATAAGAGGGCCTTGCGAATACCCCAATCCATCCGTGCCAGGACCCATCCGACCACTGTCTCGCATCCAAGCATGAAGAGGGGAGGACAAACGATACCATGCCCTCGGGAGATGGGGGGCTTGGGTGCACAGCAGAGGGTCAGAAAATTGACCAAAAGGTTTCTCTGGAGGATCCACACACCAAGAGCTCTCGCCCGACTCAATAATCGGGTCCAAATCCCGTGGCATTTCGAGCCAAAGGTGATACTCGGATCCACATGGGGATCTCATAAGACATTGGTTCTCGCAAGCCCTGTAGTTCCAAAGGAGGTTTTACCCGATCCTGAAGGATAATCGGAGCCACTCTTAATCGAGTTGTGTGTGCCCGAATCCGCTCGCCCGACAAGCATTGCCGCATATGGTCTTCCACCGAATATCTCAAATCTACGACCCTCGGCTTTTTCCCAAACCTTCGCCTCCACTTCCCGAAAAAAGTGGCAATGATTCAAAAGATTAGAAAGCTAATCTTTCCTTTTTCAACTTCTTTCCCAACGACACCTCAAACCTCATCAGCTGACAATCCCAACCGTCCGACATCAACAATATAGCCCCCGAACCTCCAATGCCAATGCACAGCCCTTATAACACGCGACAAAATAGAACGGCAGAGGACGGATGACCTCTGTCGCACCACCACGAGCAGCTGACCACAGCGAATCTCATAGGAAACAATATTCGAAATGTGTATCATCGGTGCCAGCATTGTTAAAGTATGTGTCACTCTTGTAGTATATGGGTAAATGGATCACTCCAGAATCCATTTACCACATCCAGTTCTTTTTTTTTTAAAAGGAAACGGGTGAGCCCCCCTTACGAGGGGTCACCGCCTTAGAATTTCATTAGATTAAATATAAAGTACAGTACATTAGCGTGAACTCCAGAAACTATGGAGCGGAATACAGTGCGAAGCAACATTTCGGGATAAAACCTCTGATTGTTGAAAATCAAATCACTCCTTGCCATCCAGAATTGCCCATAAGACCGCAAACTTCCTCGAGCAGTCATCCGTTGAATTGCCTCCGATCAAGCGAACCGAGCTCCAAGAATTCCGTGACTCTGTCGCACCGAACCCAGTGGACGTCTACCGTCCTCCAAACCCCTCGATTCCGGACATTTAAAAAGATATGTTCCGATTCCTCCTCCACCCCATCACATATGTCGTACCTTGTGTCTTCGATGCCAAGCAACCTTCCCTTTGTATCTTATCCCAAAGACGCCCTTTCTTAAGCACCACATAAAAAATTTTAACTATGTTCGGTACCTTTGAGGCCCAAATAATTTTGACGTCTGTGCAGAGGTCACCATTCCCCTTCCTCCGTCTCTCTCTTCAGTTCTTCATATGCTTTTCTGACTGTGAAGCGAGTATCCCTCCAGACAAAGTGATCAACATCGGACACTGACCCTCTTGTTTCTGGTAATTCTTCCTGCATCCTTAGATATTCCTCTGTGCGCTGGTCTGACAAAGCTATTCGAAACTACGGTGCCCACGTCCCGCCGGCCGCCGTTTAGCTCAATGTGCCCTCCTTAGCCATAGCCAAAGCGTAAAGCGTGGAAACCTCCCCTCCAACGGACCATCCTCTCTCCAATCATCCCTCCAAAAATCTGAATCGACGACCATCCCCCACCACTAGCCTAAGCTTGTGTGTCAAAAGCGATAGCACCTGATGAATCCAAGCCCAGAGCGGCGATTCGAACCAACAACTCCTAGCCACCAGCTCACCCTCCACGTCGTATGTTGCTCTCATCAATCTGACCACCAGTGAATTTGATGGTCCCCATACGTGGGTCACCCATTTTGCAATTAGTGCCTTGTTCATGCATTCCTCATCCCATACTCCCAGACCTCCTTGGTTGCGCCTTTTAGTAATGTCTTCCCACCTGACCACGTGCATATCGGCCCCTGCTACTTCCCATCTGACCAGAAAAATCTCCTCATCAAGACCTCTATACGCCTTCGAACTCCCACTGGCATTAACCTAGTGGAATAGAAGAAGATCGGTATAGCTGAAAGCACATGCTTCAATAGGACTAGCTTGCCCCCTGGAGAGGTAATAACCTTCCAACCGGCTAGTCTTTGTTCCATCTTCTGTATCAGCCCATCCCTATCCGCCTTCCTTAGTTTTCCCGCTACCAATGGCAGACCAGATATGTAATAGGGAGGTTCCCCAAGGACACTCGGTCAACTCCGGCGAGAGTATGCTTCTCCGCCTCAGATAGCCTTGTTGACCTCGAGGCCTGACAGTGATCCAAAAATCTCAATTAGGTGCACCGCGTTCGCGTTCTGGGCCTCTGTCCCTCCCCCCCATGAGCAGGATTGTGTCGTCAGCATATTGTAAAAGGGGGACCGAGATGCCCCCCTTCTGTACCCCTCTCTCCACCCTAACTTGACCGCCTGCCTACATAGCACGCCCAGCGCATCTGCAACCAAAACAAACAGCATTGGTGCCAATGGACATCCCCTGCCTCACTCCCTCTTTGCGGCTGAAAAAATCCCCCACGAGCATGCCATTCACTAAAATTGAGTAGGAGTGATTACGCATCACTTCATCCAGCTGACCCATGTATCTGGGAATCCTCTCCTTCTCAAAGACAACCAAGGACTTCCAGTCCATGCAGTCGTAGGCCTTAGCAAGTTATCTTCCACATCACCCCTCGTCTTGTCCGCTTCAGTCCAGGCAAATCTCCGAGGCCATGACCAAACCATCTGCCATATGTCTCCCCGGGATGAATGCTGACTGACCCTGCACTACCAGCGACCCCAGAACCAACCTCAGTCTGTTCGCCAATAACTTAGTGATTATGAGATTACACCACGTTGGAGAGTGTGATGGGCCTCTAATCATCGATCCTCACCGATGTTTCCCTTTTCGGGATAAGGAACAACAATGCCCTATTGATCTTCTCGAAGCCGTTGTTTCCCTCTCTGAGACTCGTTCATCACCTCTAAAATTTCTCCTTTCAAAAGCTCCCAGAACTCGCGATAGAAGCACACCGAAAGCCGTTTCAGACCGAGGGCTTTCCATCCAAATTCAAATCACAGACCGCTCTTTTCACTCCTCCTTTGTAAAAGGGGCTAGCAAAGCCATCCGCCTGCTCCGACGACAAGGATGACACGCCTCTTTCCATCCATCCCCTACCTCCCTCCACTCTTCCTCCTTGACGCTTGGACGAAATGTCCCCTTAGCGTGCCTCCAAGAGCTGCCTTTCCTGACACCTGGAACCCATTGACCTCCAATTCATGAATGTAGTTCTTTCTTTGCTTCCTGAGGTCACACGGTGAAAAAAATGTTGTGTTAGCATCCCTATCTCTGAGCCACTTCTGTCTGGATCTTTGTCCGATTTATATTTTGTCTTTCTATCTTCCATCAAAAGCTCGTCTAGCATGTGACAATGTGAGGAGGATGGGGAGGACGTGGACACTCTTCTCGGTCGCAGGACATCGGTGCAGGTTTGGGATGCTGGCGGGGATTTCTCTGGTCCAGGCTTCCAGCCTGGAACCTTTTGGAGGTCTATCCGTTCGGTGGGGCTAGGTCCTCTGGGGATGTGATCCAGGCCTTCGCCAGTTTTCTGGACCATCTGGCTTGGCAGGAATGATCTATATTTTCAAGGAGGTGCATTTCTATTGGAAACATGTAATCGCACTCTGTAATGCTATTTACAATTTCTGGATTCTCTGATGTACCTTTTTTAACTTAACGAATTTTTGGTGTGGTGACTCCCGCCTTGGAGGGCTCCCCCTTATTTTCTAGTCAAAAAAGCTCTTCTAGCAGGTCTTGTTTCTTTCTAAACTCCTTCTGATCCAGCCCCTCTGTCGCCATCCACGTCGTCCAACCAGGGACCTCCGCCTGGACATCCGCCCTTTTAGCCCGTCGCCTTGCCTTCAGCTCTCTACCAAAATTTGATAGGAAATCCTGTCAAGGACGGAAGCTTAGTTGCTAGTCTCGCCACTGCTAAACCTTCTGGCGTGGTACCCTCTCCATTTGCGCCTCCACTGGCTTGTCTGAAACCCTCTTATCTTCCAAGAGCCAACTCTTCTCAAAGCAGAAGAAATATATGGATTTCCCCTCCTCTCCAGACGACCACAGAATTGGCATGTGGTCTGAATGCGACCGTGGAAGTGCCCACTCTCTGCCTACTTCCCCCAACCCCCTAGAGAACTTTGTCTCTTGGAGAAGGAAAATATCTGAACCCGACTCCGCGACAAGATTGCTCACTCTCCGCCTCTTCTCCTCCCATCCTAATCCCCTAATGTTCCACGAAAGTATCTTCAAAGGCATGAGGCACTATACACCTTCTTGGGTGGGATGAGGCCGAGGCGATCAGCCATTGAACGATCCAGCGCTTGGAAGCGATTTGAGAAGAGTTGAACTAGTAGCGGCCCTGTGGTACGCTACCTTGTTCGGACAACTCGAGCAACGTCGTTCTTCGTTGTCTCCTTCGTTCTTTTCCGTTTGACCTTCTGACATAAATTGCACCAAATTTACCCAACCCTTCCTCCACACTCGAGGGATATAGAACCACGCCCTGCAAACACTCTATCCCCCCAGCCTCCTCTCCGCCCCCGCTCACAAGCTCCCCCTCCTCAGCTTCTTCCTGCTTTCCCTCCCCGTGCCCTTGCCTGCCTTGCCCTCTCCTTGTAGTCTCCTCCTTCTTCCTCTCCCCACCCATCTCTCCATCCCCAACCTGAACCTCGGGATCTGATGCCTGGGCCGAAATAGTCCTCCTACGCCCCCCTCCCCTCTCCGTTGATTGCGGTCGAACCAACTGCTCCAAGCGACCCTTATCCTGGGTCTTCACCGCTTCCTCAATGAAGCTCATGTCGGAAGTAACCCCGAGCTCCAATCAAACTCCAACTCTACGAGTAACCCCAGCCCCAGGTATGGCCTCCCAATCCTGTACCCGGGTCATGGATGACGCCGCTCGTGCCGGAGTACGCGGATCCAAATCAAACCCAGTTGCTTCCTTATTCACTCGCGAGCCCACGATATCAGGACCCGGTAAAGTCATAGGCGGATCTTCCGCCTGATTCCACAAAACCGCCTCCCCAACTCCCGTGTTACAAGGTGGAAGCCGAACCGCCCCGGGGATGCGGTTTCCCAAACTCTGAACAATGCTAACATTCCCGAAGTGGATTTTGCCCGGGATACGAGGGGTCCTCCCGCCTGTGAGCACCGCTCTCCGCCTTCTGCCAAGATCGCCATTCCCTCTTCTGGCGAGATGACCGTTCTGCCTTCCGCCCAGCTTGGTCGCCTTCCCGATGGAACTACCGCCTCTCTCGGGCAACACCACGATAGTCTCCCTCTCACGCTGATCCCCTCGAATTCACTCCTTCCGAACAATGTCGCTCCGCTCCGCCGAAGCGATGTCCACTTGGTGCAGCTTCCCTACAACCATGAGCTTCTTTTCTCCCAACCCCGCCGAGAAAAAATTCCGAACCCTGAGAATGGGATCTGTCAGCTCCCCTGAACGCGTTCCAGTAGTTTCTACCTCCTCAACCTCCATGACCTTGTTCAGCAACAATCGTAGCCTCCTTGGTTCCCGATGAATAAATGGGATTCCTTTGGCGAGAACGCACTCCAAACGTGTTGGGCGGCGAACACCAACCGCAGCCTTTGGTCTACGCCAATGAAGTTGTGTCCATCCCTCTTGCGACCATCTCAGCATTTCCTTCACCTCCATTTCCTTCAGACCTCTAATTACTACCCTCCCGAGGGCTATCTACATAATGTCTCCCCTGAACAGAGCCGTCGGTACCAGGCCCACGTCCGACATGCCCTTGAAGAGCGCCTCTTGTCCGCAGCCCTCCCCCACCAGAACCGGCGGCCCTTCCAGCCACTTCCGATTTGGACATGCACCGCTCCTATGAGAGAACCCGTGACAATGGAAGCAACGAATTGGTTCGCAGCATTGTCGAGCCCAGTACTTCAATGATCCGCACCAGTAGCACCCTCTGCTGAAAGGATTGGCGAAGCTCTGCCTGTGGCGAATGAGCGGCCTTCCTCCGAAGTCGCCCGGCCGAACTGTCGTTGCTGCACCTCCCCTTCCGATGCTCCGGTTGCATACTCTGATCCAGCCCCCCTTGCAACCAAACGCTCCCGCCCCATGCTTGTGTTCTCAATCACAATCACCACATCCAGTTGTTTAGTCCCACTTCTACCAGTTGTAGAATGTAGAGACTCAGTGAGCGCTATATAAGAATCCCCTCACCCTCTGTATCAGATAAGAAAGTGCAATGCATACATCAGCCCTTTGAAGAGTTCTCCCGTGGTTTCATCCTACTCCTTAAGGAGTAGGGTTCCACGTTAAATCACTGTCTTTCAAGTTTATTTTTCTACAGTTTATGCTTTGTTTATCAATTCGCTTCTGCATTATATATTCTAACATGGTATCAGAGAGGGTTCGATTCTCGAGGTTTTCATGTTGTTATTTATGTTTGAGATTCGGTTCTAGGGATTTTGTTGAAAGCCTAACGATTTGGTCAAGATTCGATTGTTGATTAAAGAATTAGTATTGTTTGTATTCAACTTCTACATGAGATCATGATATATTCAACAACATCAAGCATCATTGCATAGAGTTCTATGGTTTTGTTTTGAAACCCTAAATCAACAAGTAACATCCAGGTTCCAGATCAATCCATGCGTCAAGAAATTGGAGGGTTCATTCTGAAACCCTAATCTCTGGCGTGCATTTCCAGCCTCATCTTGGCGATCGATATCGGCGGTGCATCTCAGGGCACAGATGGTGTGAGGCGACAACATCTCCAGGAGGCACCACACAATACAACACCATGCTGGTGCCAATACCATCATCTCCAGCATGCAGGCGGCGACGCAATCTTCGACTTCTGCATCCCACATCACGCGCAAGTTCTTCCATCTGTGTTCAGACCTGCATCAAGCGGTGCACCGTCTCACACTACGCACCTCCAAACATATCTCCAAGAGAGGTGGACTCGCTAGCGGCATTGAATCTTATACACCATCTCCAGGCAGCGATGGCGGCAACTCCTGTCAAACTCCAGGCAGTGAACCCCTCTAATGGATTCCAAGGGGGAGGCACAATTCAATCAACTGCTCTTCCGATTCCCTTGGCCCCAGCCAATGGCGGTGCTCGCATCTCCTTCAAGCATCCCAAGCGATGTCGAACCTCCAAAGCTCCTCCATCGCAGAAGCAACAGGCGATGCTCTCCTTCAAGCAAGCCCCATCAGGGGCAGCGACACAGATAACTAAGGGGTTCCCATCGTGGGAACCATAAATAGAAGTAGGGTTGATGGGCCATGTGTTGCTTTAAAAAAATCGAAGGGCCGGAAAAAAAAGGGGGGGGAGTGGGCCATTAAAAATATCAACTGCAAATTGGCCTTATTTGGGCCCAAATTAAAAAAAAGAAATGAGAAAAGGTGCGTATAAAAAAACTGTATGTGGGAAAAAAAATATTTTGCAAAAAAAGGAAAGCCGAAAAAATGATGAAACGGCTTTCAAAAATGCAAAAAATGGAGAAAATGAAAAGCCGTAAAAAACGAAGAATGAACGGTTTATTTGAAAAAAAATTCTCCCTGTTTTCTTGTCTTCTCCCAACTTGGTCGATATTTATTTTCCGACTAGTATGGGAGAAAGGGGGAGTATTGTGTAGAGTCACTCGTCTATTCCAGATTCAAATGTCATATTTCATATCAGACAGATTTTTCAGACTCTAGATTTTCAGACTAGACGATCACATTTCGAGTCTTCAATTCACACACGCACATGTATACGGTCTTCTGGTTGATGTGCAAATGTTCGCCATCACTTTTTCAGCGGTCCCCATCTTTTATGTTTCGGTCAGCATTTTCATGTGATCCATATGGACTCTGGAGTAGAGATCACATTCCATATGCCATGTGGGTCAGGGTTTTCATGTGGTTTCATAGGGACTCCAGAGTAGAGATCCCATTCTCTGAGTCAGTATGGGAGAGATCCGGCTCACCGATGAAGAAACTTTTCAGACTCCATTCTCTAGTAATCGTGAACTCCAGTACGGGATCCTTTCGAGGTTCCTATGAGAGAGAACCCACTTTGAGGTCCCTATGGGAGAGAACTATCTTCAAAGATCTACGAGTGGATAATTAGCGACGTTCATTATTCGACCCTTCCAGAGATGAAGCAGTTGTGCACATGTTGTGGCGGGCCAGAGTTCTCCAAGTGGAGACTCCGGCAGGCACAGTACATAGCACATGCTCTCTGACGGGGAGATTCAGTTTGACCCACACTCCAGCCCGTTTGTCCTCCTCACATGCATGGCATGAGAAGCAACGTCGTCGACAGCAGTCGATAGTTGTGCGTATTGAGTTGATATTGTCTGTAATGTCTTGTATTGTGAGTTTGAGAGATTTCTTCCTGTTTGTCCAAGTTGAGCATTGCATGCTCCAGCTTGAGGGGGGGTGTTAGAGTATGCATCACTCTTGTAGTAGATGGGTAGATGGATCACTCCAGGATCCATTTACCATATCCAGTTGTTTAGTACCATATCTACCAGTTGTGGGATGTTGAGACTCAATGAGGGCAGCCCCTCACCCTCTGTATCAGATGAGAAAATGCAATGCATACATCATCCCTTTGGCCTAGGATCAGTGATCTACCATGTCAAAAAGGCCCTTGCAAGCCGGCAAGGCCTCTAAAAGATGTAAAGCTCAGCAAAACACGGATCTGATAATTCAAGACAAAAGAGCGAAAGCTGGGTACCGTCGTTCCTGCAATCTCTCATCATATAACCAACGTCAGACACCAAAGTGAAGAGGCGAGAGAAATGAACCTGTAGTGTCTCCTACCCCATCCAATCACCCATCCAAAACAAAAACAAAGGCCAAGCCGCAGGTGTGTAACCACACAAGGGAGAATCAAGCTAATGCCCTTCCAAAAGTTGGAAAGTATAAACACGGCAACAACCCATGCTGAGGAATCCAAAGAAACTCCATAAAATGAGTGTGTCGTCTTGCATAATCAATCAGACCCTCCACCCTATATGTGGGGCATCGACTCCATCAATAAGGCATCATTCATTGCTCCAAACTCAAGATTCACACGACATTATCCTTTTCCATAAGCATCATGGTCTTCCAACCACCAGAGGGCATCCCCTACACCTCTCTTAAAGACGTCCACAAGAAACGTTTCATAAGCACCCCCAACTTCCCCCTTACCCCGATGGGCAAAATACATGTAGATAGGAAAAAAATCGAGATAGCCACCTTTGACAGTACCATGCGGTCGATTCTCGAATGACAAGACACATACCAACTTGCCAGCTTACACTTTATCCTCCCAATAATGGGTAACCAGTCAATAACGCAATCTGCCCCCCATTGGTGACAACCGAAGGTAGAGAATAGTGGGGGGGCGTTGCATTTGGACAGCCCCACAAATCTCTATCTCCTCCTTAATCATCCAAAAAGGGACAAAAGTTGACTTGACACGGTTGATACTCAAGTTAGAGAACAATTGGTCATCCCTTCTATAGAAGGCAAGAAGCAATATGTCCCTCCACAAAAAAGATAGTATCATAAAAGCACTAGAGTATATGCATAAAGATCTCATTAGTATGGAATCCTTTTAGAAAGCCCCGTCCCTTGCTTTCATCAACATTTTAGCTACGGCATCTACGACAATAAAAAACAACGATGTCGATGGCTAACCCTAACTAACACCACGTTACAAATGAAAGTAAACACCCTCCTGCTTGTTACTCACCATGTGTAAGAAGATGTCATGACACGTCTCATCATCTAATCAATCCACTTACTCAGAAAATCTCTACAGTGCAAGGACGTCAAATGATCTCCAGTCAATATGGTCATAAGCTTTGGAGAAATCTATCATCTCTAGTAGAGAACACTTTGTGGAGTTGGAGTCGATAGATGGGGTGGGGATGGCGAGTGGAAGGTGAAGGCGGCGAGTGTGAGTGCGAAAGGGAAAGCGGTGGTCGACCGAGGAGGGGAGGGGGAGCGTGGTGTCGTGCGCGAAGGGGGTCCATTGGAGGTAGGTGGCGACGGGTGGACTTCGGTATCACACAGGAAGCCTGGTCGAAGGTGTTTTCGTTGCGGGGAGAGGGGCATGTGGCCACGCTCTGTCCTTCTCCTCCAAGGTGCTACTCTTGTGGGCGGGTGGGTCATCGTCAGGATTCATGCATGGCGTCTAGCTGGGTACGTGGTTCTTCCTTGGGTGCCGGTCGTGCTTCCTCTACCTCGGCCGATAGTGGGGTACGTGAAGGAAGGTGCAACATGCAAGGTGTGGAGTTTTCGCGCGGTGGTCCCTCTTTTGCGAAGGTGGTTCGTAACGAGCACAGGGTTGTCGATTGGCCAAAGCCGTCTTCGTCCGGGGTTGCTGCAGGGGGGAAGCGGTCGAAGAGAGAGAAACGGGAGGGAGCAGTTGCTCGGGGAGTGGGCGTGCATGTGCTGCTCGATTTTGCTGTAAGGGGCATGATCGATTTGGACGTGGTCCTGCCCCACATTCGTGGGTTCTTGGGCGCAAGCTTCAGTGGTGATGTTGTGAAGCTGAGTGCGACGAGGTGCTGCGTGCGTGGCTTGTCGATTGATCAGAGGGATCGTTTGCTTCGCAATGGAGATGTAGCGAACGTCTGCTGGAGGCATTTTCGGTTCGCGGATGGGGTCTGTTCAGAGGATGAAGTGTGCGTAGCGAGAGTTAAGGGCGTCCCTTTCATGTGGCGCTCGCTTGGTTGTTTGAGGAAGGCGCTGCGGAGGTGGGATTCGGTCAGGGAGGTGCTGGACGACGGTCTCCGACCTGGGTCGCCTGTGGAAGATGCGCGGATCCTGTTCGAATGCAGCAAAAGATTCCTCGATAGTATCGGGGAGAGAAGCTTGTTCGCGGAGGTGGAAATCGGTTGTTTCTCTTTTTTTGTGGAGTTGTTGATTGAGGTTCCCCCGCCATCTCCGACGGTCCTGGCGGCGGAGGCCGAAGGAGGGTCCGAGGACGTTTCGGTTGACGAGCTGGCGGTTGGGTTTCCGAGGGGCCCCCTTGGGGGAACGGATCTTCCTTTTCCTTACGCGCAGCGGTTCGTTAACCACTCTTCGACTCTGTTCGTGCCGCCAGGATTATTCTTTTTGCATGGTGACGTGGATGCACGTCCCCCTGGTGTTTCGGCTACTGTGTTGGAGCCGGTCGCGGTCGCGGATTAAAAGCTGCGGATTGAGGACTTGGACCGTCTACAGGGTCCGTTTATTGGTCCGTCTGCTATGGCGGGTATGGAGTCTCTCTGTGATTCGGGTCGCGATTGGGCGTGGCCGAATCCTGTGCTGCATGTTCCTGTTACGTCACCCGGCAGCTCTACAAAATGTTTTATTCCTTCCGGGGAGGTCCTTGGCTCGCAGGGGGATGCTTCAAAGATGATCTCCTTCTCTTTACTCTCGCAGAACCAGGCGGTGGGGAGTCCTTGGGCTCAGCCTGTGGCAGGGGTGGTTGTTACGCCCTCTTCGTCGGACACCGGCCTCTCCTCTACCGGTGGCATCAGTCGCGGCGATGCGGGTGGCTTTGATTTGGTGATTTCTGACTCCGACTGCGGCGAGGGGCGGCCGACAGGAGAAGTGGCAAAAGATACAGAAGGAGGAATAAAGCCAGATCGGCGCGTCAGGAGGAAGGACCGTGTCCACCGTTAAAGAGGCTTGTTGCAGAGAACGCGGGGGTGGTCAGGATTATGGGAAGCTCCGAAGTTCCCAAATGAAAGTTCTCTCTTGGAATGTTCGTGGCCTTGGAGACCCGGATAAGAGGAGAACTGTGGGATCCAGGTGTATTGAATGGGGTTGCGACATAGTCATGTTTCAGGAGACGAAGCTACAATCTATGGCCGATGACGTTTGGAGGTCCTTTGGGGCGGGCGCCCTGGATCAGTTCTGTGCTCTTGACGCGGTGGGGTCCGCGGGCGGTTTGCTGGTGGTATGGAGGTCATCGTCTTTTTCTTTGGATTCGGTGAGCCGCGGGAGGCACGTATTGACGGTGGTGCTCATTTGTTCTGTTCCCTCCGTGCGGTTGGCGGTTACCTGTGTTTACGGTCCGTGCTGTGGGGCGGCGCGGGTGGAGCTTTGGGAAGATCTTCTGGAGGTGGGTAGGACTGTGGTGGTGGTCCTTGGTTGATCGGGGGAGATTTCAACGTTACCTGTTTTCGTTGGACAGGCCTGGGAGCAGGGGTGGCCAGGACCCGAGCTCGCTCGCCTTCGCGGACAATGTCAATTCTTTGGGCCTCGAGGTGTTGGATGCAGTGGACACCGCGTATACTTGGAGGAGCTCCAATTCTAGGTCGCGTCTGGATCGGTTCCTTACATCCAGCGAGTTTTTGGAGGCTTTTGATCTTGCCTCGGTGGAGGCGAAGTAGCGGGGATGCTCGGATCATAACCCAATCATTTGGTTCTCGGGGGAGGAGCCGGAGCAGCAGGGGTTGTTCAGATATGAGAAGTGTTGGATGCTCGAGGAAACTTTTAGGGGCCTGGTGGAATCGCATTGGTCAGAGGCGGTCGTTTCGAGGTCCGCGGCATCTCGTTTTGCTCAGAAGCTTGATTCGCTTCGGATCCGGTTAGCGTCCTTCAAGAGGGAGTCTAGAGCGGCTAAGTGTGCGGCAAGGATGGACGCGGAGGAGACTATCCGGCATCTCGACGTGCTTGGGGACACCAGGGATCTCTCAGAGCTGGAGCTTGTCGATCGCACTGCTGCCCAATTGGTAATTGCTCGGGAGGATAAGAAGCGCGTGACGGAATGGAGGCAACGCTCGAGGAGCAGGTGGCTTAGGGAGGGGGACGCGAATACCTCCTTCTTTCATTGCGTGGCTAGTGGGAGGCGCAGGGCGAATGTGTTGCGTTCCATCGTCACTGGGAGGACCCGCATGGAGGGAAATAGAGAGATGGGGAGGGCGATTGCGGAGCACTTCAAGGGCGTGTCGTCTTCGACTATCCCGAGGCTGTGGAGGTGGGTGGGATCGGGCACGCGTATGGTAGCGATCGATCAGGTTGGCTGCCTTATTCGTGACTGGTCCTTGGAGGAACTTAAGGATGCGATGTGGGAGCTTAATGCTGATGCGGCTCCTGGCCCGGATGGGTTCCCGGTCGCGTTTTACAAGGATTTTTGGGATCTCGTAAGCCACGAGGTGCTTGAGGTGGCTCTGGAGTTCTGCCAGGGGAACGCGGGCTTCGACAGGATCAATCGGGCTCTCTTTATTTTGCTGCTGAAGACATCGACGCCGATCTCCATTGAGGACTTTCGCCCTATCGCGGTATCGAACGCCATTTATCTCATTATTGAAGGTACTCGCTACTTGGTTATCTGGCATTATTGGCGATGTTATCTCCCCGTCACAATCGGCCTTCATCCCGGGGCGGCAGATTGCTGATTGTCTCACGCTTGCATCGGAGGTCATTGCGGATTGGAAAAGGAGGGAGGTGTGTGGCATCCTGTGGAAAGTGGACTTCAGAAAGGCCTACGATTGCCTTGATTGGAGGTTTCTCTGGTCGGCGCATAGGAGGAAGGGGTTCCCGGAGCTATGGATTACGTGGGTGAGGCGTTGTATCACCACCGCCTCGATGTCTATCTTGGTCAACGGTCGTCCGGAGGGGGGTTGGATACAGCCGCGGAGGGGGATTCGCCAGGGATGCCCTCTTGCACCTTTGATCTTTATTCTGGCGGCTAATGTTCTCTCTGACTTTATGGCTAATATGGTTGACAGCGGCCTCTCGCGGGGTTTTTCCAGGGGGGATGTGCATATTCCTATCGTGCAATACGCGAACGATACGTTGTTTCTCCTGGAGGGGGATGTGGCGGAGGTGCAGAGTATGGCCGTGGCTCTGGAGCTCTTCGGCGAGCTGTCTGGGTTGGTCAAGAACGAGGCCAAGTCCATGTTCGTGCCCTTCGGCCCGGCGGTCCTGGAACGTGATGATTATGCGGTGGATCTGGGGTTCGTGTGCTCTTCGCTGCCGATGGATTACTTGGGGATGCCCTTGAACGTGGGGAGGACGCGGATGGGGGACTGGTTGAGGGTTGTGGAGGAAGTGGAGGCAAGATTGGCTGGCTGGAAGTCCGCGATTCTATCAAGAGGTGGCAGGCTTGTTTTACTTAAGGAGGTCCTTTCGGCGATTCCGATTTATTTTTTGTCCAACCGTAAGATGCCCAAGGGGATCAAGGCTCGGTTGGAGAAGCGTATGCGAACCTTCTTGTGGGGAAAGCGAGGGGAGGGGGCTAGGGGGATTCACTTGGTTGGGTGGGAAGATATTATTTGCGGGAAGGAGCAGACGGCTGGGGGTCAAATCGCTCGCACATATGAACGAGGCCTTGCTCCTTAAGTGGGCGTGCAGGATTTGGGGGCTGGGTGAGGATCCTGCCTCAATGCCGTGCGGAGGATTTATGATGTGGGGGGGAGGTTTGCCATCGCAGATCTGCCGTATTGCTTCCCCCACCATGTTTTGGAGGGGGGTGGTGGAGGTGTTCTTGAAGAATGTTGAGATTTTCAAGCTGGTGCTTGGTGGGGGGGAGTCCTCCTTCTGGTCGGACGATTGGGCGGGGGGACCCCTCTGCTCCCGCTTCCCGCGCTTATTTGCGTTGGCTGAAGATAAATCTTGTTCGGTTGCGGCTTGCTGGTTGGATGGGATTTGGTGTCCATTTTTCACGGCGAATTTCTCGGATCAGAGGCTGGAGGAATTCTTGACGTTGATCGAGGCAGTACGGGAGGTTAGGCGCCATCCTAGGGGGAGCGATCACTGGTGCTGGAGGGAGTCCCCTTTCACTGTCAAGAAGGCCTTTGGCGCTATCTCTAGGCCGCCACCGTCGCTGTCGGAGAGTATCACTCTTGATTGTGCTTTTTATGGGCTCTGAAGCTTCCGGAGCGGGTTGGCTTCCTTTTATGGTTGTTGAGGAGGAAGAGGTTGATGACGAGAGACCGTTGTGCCCGGCTTTTAGGCGTGATTTCCAATAGATGTCTCCTTTGCGATGCGGCAATTGAGTCTGTGGAGCACTTATTTTTGTATGCCCCAAGGTGGTTGAGATATGGTAGGGGGTTGATTTAGGTTGGTGTTGCACTTTTGACCTCCAATCGTTCTGGTCTTCGCTTCGGGCCAAGAAAGGGAGGCCGAGGCTGGAGGTGCAATATCCGGTTGTTGTGCTATGGGCGGTTTGGCGGGGGAGAAATGACCTATTGTTCTCGGGACAAAGGTTCTACAAGGAGAATGTAGGTGCTGTTGCTAAACACTTGGTGAGGGATTGGGCGTCGTTATGACTTTGTAGTGTGGTTTTTGTTGTTTTTCTTTTTGTTGTTTTTCTTTTTGTTGTCCTCACTGTTCCCTTCTTTTATTGAATAAGATTTTTGGGGAGTGCACCGCCGAGTGTATCCCCCTCGCTTCTGGATTTCAAAAAAATCCATAAAAAATCCTTTGTCTTCTTTCTTCTCCATTTTGCAACAAACTTAGATGGAAAACAACCACATCCATCATGTGCTTCCCAGAGATGAAAGTCCCTCAATCTATTTTCCAGAACCTTAGCCGTTAGACAAAGCAATAGGGTGCAGGTCCTCCATACATTGCACCACATCCTTTTTAGATGAAAAGAACCAAAGGGATTGGTTAACCTGCTCGAACACACCATTCGCCTGACGTAATTCCTCCTCCAAGTCTAATGTCTCATGACCTACAAGTTCCTAAAACTCCTTATAAAAAATAGAAAGACGTTTGGGCCAAAGGAACCATCTACGTCCAAGGCAAAGGTCGCTTGTTGAACCTCTATGAACAAGAAATGTCTCGTCAACTCCACATTATGCAACTCAATCAACCTCAAAACATCTCTTCCCATCTAGAACCGCTACCAGGCACACGCGTATTGAGCTCAAAGTAGTGATGTTTCACCACATCACAAATGGCACGTTAACCCACTACCTCATCCCCGTCAATCTCAATAGAATGTATCTGGTTGTGCCTTCTATGCCCACTAACCACCACATGGTAGAATCTTGTGTTCGCATCTCTCCCCTCCAACCACTTATGCCTCGAATGCTGCTTCCATTCAGTCTCCCTCTTCATGTCTTCTTCCAGAAGAATATGATTATGCTCACACCTTGCTACTTTCTACTTCTATAGTAGCTACCTAGAATCCTCGCGACAATCAAGATACACAACCTCTACGTGCTCTAATTCTTTCTGCTAGCCTTTGAGTCACAGGTCTCTCCTAAACTGAACAAGCATGTAGTGAAGGAATCTATGCTTCTTAACCATTCTCCTCGAACTCGTCACCTTCGCATCCTACTCCTACCAACACCTAGTGACATCACCAAAACCTCGTCCTACAGCCAGGAGCACTCAAAACACAAAATGTTACGACGGCACTAACCATCACTCAAATCCAACAATCAGCATATGGTCTGAATGCGATTTGACAAGACTAGCATAGAACCCAAAAAACTCTCTAAAAGGTCATCAAATCAAGAAAGCGATCCAAGTGGAACCGAGATGAATCATTTCTTTAAGTATACATAAAGTTCATGGCATCTAAAGCCTCCATTTTCAGATCTCCCAAAAAAATGCAAAAAGAGGGAAGCCAAGGTCCATTCCACTCTTACTGAGTGGTGAATCTGCCACAAGAAGAGTGATGTTAAAATCATAGCCCACAATCCAAGCTGAATCCGAAAAGCAGGCATGCACTGGTCCAAGCTCGTCCCACATATCAGTCTATGCCTAGGTATGTGCCCCCGTGGTGCCATCAACCGTGGAGATCATCAACAAGAAACCATCTGAAAACTTCTGTAGCACAACAAATAGGGTCATGGTAATACAAATTAAATCTAGCAACTCCACCATATCATCATGACACCAAACAAGTATGCCATCAGAAGCACCGACAAATGGCATTGCGCTAAACTCAAAAAAGCACAGCATTGAGCAACTCATGCCAAAGGAAATTATTCGACCATTCTAGCTTTATCTCCTGCAAGCAAATACTATCTGCCTTCCAGGCCTCCAATAAAAGTCTTGCCGCTCTCCTTTTCCGGGTGACCAAGGCCCCAGACATTCCAGGAGATAAGCTTCATCTTACAGCAGTGGTCGAAGCCCCTACCAGCACCACCCCCACATAGCTCGTAACGACTTCCTACTTCTCAAAACCCTCTCATGGCTCGCAAAGCCCTAAGGGTCTGTTTGGTTGCTGGGTTGGACTGGGCTGGGTTGGGTTGGGGTATCCCTATGAATAGTAAACTGTACCCCTGTGAATAGTAAACTGTGAGGAGGATTGAGAGGATTGGAAGGGGGTTGGAAGGAGGGGTACACCGGTGTACCCCAACCCAACCCAGTCCAACCCAGTAACCAAACAGGCCCTAAGGGTCTCCGCCCATTGCACATTCCTCTACCAGTTGCACCTCTGTAGGCACATCACCATCATTCACCTCCACAATTAAGGCTCTTGTCATATGCAGCCACACCCCAATGGTTGTCGTTGTCCACGATCAAACACCTTTTAACAATCAGCCTTGCAGACGTAAGGGTAAGAGGTGTTGGGCATCGAGATCTATAAGCACATCTTTTGCACTCCTTGAAACGTGTCGCAACAATTTTAGGAATCCTCGAGGGGCATATCACAATCTCCATTGAGTAGCCATATGATTTCGTGCTCAACGACAAGGTAGGGAAACCAAACTGTCAAGATCCACAGATGCAGCCTTCATCCAAATTTGAATGGAAGCTGAGGTCCACAGTCCACCGTGATTATGCGTCTTGGGCAATCAAATACAAATAAGGAAGCTATTACCAGAGTATGAAGAACTCCAAGCACATCAGAGGACATAACCATTGGATCGTGAATTGAAATGTCAAGAGACTCTTCTTCTGAAGATGCATTCACAGGGAACCCACGTCCAAAAGGAGATTCGGGATGAACGATAATGCAAACATCTGATTAGCTATAGCAGAAACATCGTTCTACCAACAACATGCACAACTTCGAACAACTGACTGGAAGAACCCTCCATTGCAATCACAACGTCAAGCCATCACCTAGCCGCAAGCCATTTGATGTGATCTCGACCACCCTTGCAATACTGACCAGCACACCTAAAAGTACTCCACACAATGAGTTGTGAACAGCACGCCAAAAGCTTGCAAGAACCACAGACCATCGCATTGTCCCTAAAACGAGGAGGTCAACAAAGAACTCTAAACTCCACATCCTCTACTTTTCGCAAAGCAGTCGCCTATGAGGCATTTAGACCACTTACACAGACTATAGTATAATCCAACAAGACCATGTATCCAGCAAAACCTTCCGAGAAGAAGGGTCTAGGGCTCCTCCCAATGACCTTCATCCCATCTCCGTAAGAAACTGCAAAAGCAATTAGAACATGAGGGTGTTGATCAATCGATGTATCAATAGCTTCCTGCTAGTTTCCTGCTAAAGCAGACGTATCACCTCAACATAGTGGAATTTTCAAGGGGCCCTTCGTGTAGCATATAGAATGTTGCACTACGGTCCCCTCTGCCCTTGAGGAGGGAATCTCCCTACGTAGCCATACCTAAACCTTGCAATCCTTATGTGTGTTACCCTAGACGTCATACTTGAAGCAACATACCTCCTGCCCCAAAGGCATTGCAGGTAGTCTCCAAGCCATATGTCAATGAACCACGTCCCAATCATCTTCAACTTCCGATCCCCCCTTTGTCTCATCAACATCAGTTAGCACCTCCCCATGGATTTCTGGACCCCACTTTGCCATAACGTCAATAAAAACACCAGTAACAAACGCACATATCCCACCTCCTCAGCAACAGGTTGTGATACCTTCCCAGCTACAAAATGACCTCCTCATCTTCGACAGTTGCCACAGGCATTTGTGCCATCCCAACAGGTTCCAAAGGACCACGCATAGCAATAGCTTGTGTTGCGGGAACCCTAGGTGAAAGCCCAAGAGCCCTAGGGGTGAGAGACACCGCGAGAAACAACATCCTGACACTGCTAGCATGCTCCCACACCCCATCAGACTCGCAACGATGATCTCCTCTATCTCTCTCTCCAGACCCTCGATGGCGAGCCCCTCCCTCTCCACCCCACCACCCTCGAGGGCAAGCCTTAGACCCGTGCAACCTCCAGCACCAATCACCTGAGACAAGAGCGATGCTCTAAAGAGCCAAACTACATAGCCCAACCCTTTCTTCTATCATCATTCTAGTCAAATGAAGCCCTTCCCCCAACGATATTGCATTGGGATGCAGACCATAGTCCCACTGATTGACATAGAAGATAGTCAGGAAGGAAGAATATCTTAAATTCATATAAAGATGGAGTTAAGGGAGGGAATGTATTCTTCCGACTTGTAGACGATACCATCAGTCTCCTTATATAGGGAGAATCCTTGGGTTATGGTTACACCAAAGAGATTCCATAACAAGAAAAGGCAAGTATAACCATGAAGAGGTGTACAAAATATCATAGCACTCCCTCTCAAGATGGTTACAACCATCGTATGAAGTTACACTAAAGTCGTGTAGCAACCCACTTTGTGTCTAATCTCGTGTGTAATTACGGTCAAATTCCAAATACTTTTTGTGTTCATGAAACGTGAAATTTTTGCCTTATGTATGGTCGCCTTGTCGTCACATCAAGGATCCACAACCCAACACAAATTATCTATAAATACTCATTATTTGCACTAGAGCTGGATACAATTATATGTTTCTTGCTACTCCAACCAAGTGATGAGGATTCCTACCAAGTAGGTGGAAAAGCAAGTAGTAAACTTTCTACCCACATGATTATTTACATGATTATTTGTAATCAGCATCCAAATAGGAGATGAAATTGGCAATGGCCCATTGATGGATATCAATCCTCTTCCCAAAGACGACTGCATATATCTCAAAACTACCATGCATGCGTCAAAGTGGGCGAAGATAAGGGAATCCATGAATTGGCTTAACCTACTAACTGCGAGCGATTTGATGGTCGAAGATAGCAACTTTCCAACTAATCGCTTGTATCAGCTTGTGTCTTCAATTGGCTCAGAAATGCGTACATTGGAATTTGGGATCCTTGGGAATCCTAGTTGGCTTAGATCCCAACAATCCCTAGCCTCTTGTAGTATATCAATGTCATACATCCTCTATTGTGTAAATAAAACTTTCTGGATCGGGCATTCTCAATCCCACTGACGCATCTTAATGGTCCAAAATATGTGATCACAAATTGCTCTACCATTTAATTCCCCCCCCATAACGCCCTTTGAATCATTACCGGCAAGGATGTTATCATCCGTAGAGATATATATTTATGTTTTATGCTTATTCTCTATTCTCCATTTCATTAGTTTGTCTTATGTAATTTACCCATAGGTCTATCCTTTATATAAGAGAGCGTAGGGTTCCTTGGAATAAATAGGTTGCTCTTTTTTTCCAACATGGTATCAGAGCAGTGGTCCTAAATCGGAGCTCTCATACCCAAAAACCCTAACCCCACCGAGCCACCATCTCTCTATTTCTTTCGGCTCCACCACGTCATCGTCCCCTTTCTCTTAGGTGTATCACCGCCCCTCTCTTCCTAAGGAGAGTTGCCACACCTCCCTCCATTGGGTGTGTCGCCACCGTACCTCTCCCGTGGGTACGCCATCGCACTTCTCTCCCTAGGGTGCACCGTCGCACCTCCCTCCATTGGGTGCACTGTCGACGCACCTCTCCCTCAAGTGTGTCGCCACTGCACTTCTTTTTATCGATGCCTCCAACTCGTGGTTGATGGGGTTGGTTGCTTGAGTCTACACATGCAACCAAATCCCCCTATGTCTGTGTAGACAAAAGTTTTCTAGTCTACAACCCTAGTATTCTCTAGCCAACAACATGTCACAAAGAAAAGTTGATATCCCCGCCGCAAGCGCCTTCCATGGTCCAGCGTCGATAGTCACGATGGACGGGTCAAACTACGAGTTATGGGCCATGCAGTTCATGAGCCTTATGAAGTCTATGAGTAAGAAGCACATTCTTACCGAAGAAGAGCCGGTGGAGAAGACATGAACACATGCTACATGGGAGGCAGACGATGTTTATGCTCAAGTATGGCTATTTGGTACACTAACACCAGAGATAGCCAATGATGTTCTGAATCATCCCACTACAACAACAATGTAGGATATTCTTCCTGCAACCTATTCATAGGCAAAGAATGAGACGAAGATTCTACAACTTCAGCATGATATTTTTACCATAAAGCAGAACGGACGACCCCTTCATGCGCATTACACTCCCTACGAGGGATGTTTGAAAGGCTCCACAGTTTTATGCCTCTTACAGCAACTCCTGAAAAGAATAAGAAAAGATTCACAATACGATGTAACATCTTCACAGATCACGGCAGACGCTATTATTCCTTCCATGGAGGAAGCCTTCCGCGGATTGAGCCAGATTAATGTTTTCGTCCCCTACTCCAATGCCAAATTCATCTACTATGGCAGCCTCCCATGGAAGGGGAGGTACCTCTCAGTTTCGTGGTCACGGACCACGTGGTAAAGGAGGTCGTGTTTGTCCACCCTGCACCTATTGTCACCACTCTGGTCATACAGAGATACATGTTACTCCAAGCATGGTTTTTCAGCATTCGCGCATGTTGCGGAACAGGTTACCTCTCCAGTACCTTCCTCAGATCTCGCCCCGAGCATCCTTCAATTGTAAGGCATGTTAGTTGGGAAAGCATCATGGGCCTGTCTTTCCCAGTCGTCAGAGTCGGAATAGTAGCTTCCCTTTTGAGTTGTTCCATGTTGACATTTAGGGCCTGAGTCGGGTTTTCGATTACCGGAGACACCATTTTTATTTAGTTGATGTTGGTGATTTTTCCCGTCTGGCAAGGGTGTTTCGATAAAAAATAAGTCTGAAGCTGGAAACTTAATTCAAACATTTTTCAATGAAGTTCGTAATGTTTTTTTCTACCAATGTCAAGATTGTGAGGATTGATAATGCTTTAAAATTGTGTACTCGTGTCCTCACTTTGTTCTTCTCCTCACATGGTATAATTCATCAAAAAACATGTATTTACACGTCCCAGCAAAATGGTGTCGCTAAAAGAAAACACTGTCATATTCTTGATGTTGCTCGTACCCTTCTTATCCACAGTCGTGCTCCTCACTCGTTCTGGGGAGATGCGGTCCTTATAGCATGTTATCTTATTAATCGCATGTTGTCATCTGTCTTGGAAGGCGAAGTTCCCTTCTCAATTGTATTCCCAAAGGAGTTGTTCTCTCTCGATCCTCATGTTTTTGGATCAGTAGCCTTTGTCCACAACTTTTCTCCTAGAGATAACAAGCTCTCTCCTTGAGCTGTCAAATGTGTGTTTATGGGATATTGTAGGACTTAGAAGGGATACAGATGTTATGATCCCGTGCACAGGAAGTACTATACCAGCGCAGGCATTACCTTTTTGAGTCCGTAATGTATTTTTATTTAGTTGACATTCCATGTTGACATTTAGGGTCCGAGTCGGGTTTCCAATTATCGGAGACACCATTTTTATTTAGTTGATGTTGGAGATTTTTCCCGTCTGGCATGGGTGTTTCGATGAAAAATAAGTTTGAAGCTGGAAACTTAATTCAAACATTTATCAATGAAGCTCGTAATGTTTTTTTTCTACCAATGTCGAGATTGTGAGGATTGATAATGCTTTAAAATTGTGTACTCGTGTCCTTACTTTGTTCTTCTCCTCGCATGGTATAATTCACCAAAAAACATGTATTTACATGTCTCGGTAAAATGGTGTCGCTGAAAGAAAATACTGTCATATTCTTTATTTAGCTCGTACCCTTCTTATCCACAGTCGTGCTCCTCACTCGTTCTGGGGAGATGCGGTCCTTATAGCATGTTATCTTATTAATCGCATGTTGTCATCTGTCTTGGAAGGCGAAGTTCCCTTCTCAATTGTATTCCCAAAGGAGTTATTCTCTCTCGATCTTCATGTTTTTGGATCAGTTGCCTTTGTCCACAACTTTTCTCCTAGAGATAACAAGCTCTCTCCTCGAGCTGTCAAATGTGTGTTTGTGGGATATTGTAGGACTCAGAAGGGATACAAATGTTATGATCCCGTGCACAGGAAGTACTATACCAGCGCAGACATTGCCTTTTTGGGTCCGTAATGTATTTTTTCTTTAATAAAGTGATTGATTGACTCCGTGAGACTCTGATAATGAAATGTGCACCCCACCGTCGCCTCTATCATCACCACCACCCTCACCATCCCAGTCTCCTGCATCATCGTCACCATCATCCCTTACCCTACCACCCATAATCTATGTTCCACCATCAACACTTCGTTACAGTTGATAGCAGGCTCCTGCTCATGTTCATAGCACGTCATCCAACACGCCTGAGGTATGTCCTGAATACAATGTGTCTAACGATAGATCTGGAGATGTGTCTCAGCAGGAATTATTGCAGGAGAATGTCGTACATGAGACTGTTGGTGAAAAAATCAGTGATCTTGATGTGCATCTTACTATTCGGAAGCAGAGGCGTTCGTGTACGTCATATCATATTGCTTCTCAGATGTGCCATTCAATCGTTTTACAAGAGAGTTCAGGTGATTTGTTGTTGCTCTGTCAATTATGGACATCCCACGGAATTACTAGGAGGCCTTGAAGGATAGCCAGTGGCGCAAAGCCATAGAGGAGGAGATGGTTGCTTTACAGTCACGTGGTACATGGACCCTGGTACATGCGCCTAGAGGGTTGTCTGTTGTGAGTAGCAGGTGGGTCTTTACTATGAAGTATCATGCAGATGGGAGCCTTGATAAGTACAAAGCCATATTGGTCGTACGCGATTTTACTCAGACATATAGGGTGTATTATCTTGACACCTTCTCTCATGTTGCCCGACACTCTACCCTACGCGTTCTCTATCCGTTGCAGTGGTATGAGATTGGCATTTGTTCCAACTCGATGTTAGAAATGCTTTCTTGTATGGTGATCTTCAGGAAGAAGTCTACATGCAGCAGCCTCCGGGGTTCGTTGTTAAGGGGGAGTGTCAGCAGGTGTGTAGACTCCATAAGGCAACAATATATGACCTTAAACAGAACCCAAGAGCTTGATTTCATTTTATTGAAAAGCATGGGTTTAGAAGGTCGAATGCAGATCACTCTCTCTTTGTACAGAAAACCTCAAGAGGTTTAGTTGCTATTATGGTATATGTTGATGACATATTGGTTACAGGAGATGATAGTCAAGGGATAAAAAGGGTGAAAGAATTTCTGGATAATCAATTCGTCACCAAAGATCTTGGCACCCTAGGATATTTTCTGAGGTTAGAGTTTGCCAGGAATCAGCATGGTCTTGTGATGACCCAAAGAAAGTATGTCATTGACATGCAAAGTGAGACAAGCATGCTAGAATGTCGACCTATTACTACCCCTATGGATCCAAGCATGAGATTGTATGATGATGATACAGATGAGGTAGACAAGAGAAGATATAGAGAGCTAGTGGGAAAACTTCTCTATGTAACCATCACTAGACCCGACATCTCTTTTGCAGTCAGTTAGGTTAGTCAGTTCATGGAGCAACCTCATCAGGTACACATGGATGCTATACATATTATATTAAGGTAGCTAAAATCGTCTCCAGGTGCAGGGTTGCTATTCACGAAAGGAGAAGCTATTACTATCTCAGCATGCGCAGATGCAGACTATGCAGGGTGTCCTAAGGACAGGAAGTCTATAGCAGGCTTCGCCATATTTGTTGGAGATTTACTTGTTTCTTGGAAAAGTAAGGAACAAACTGTGATGACCAGGTTTAGTGTCGAATCTGAGTATAGGGCTATGGCACAACAAGCAAGCACAGAAATGATGCGAGTTTGAGCAATACTAGCATATCTATACATATATGTACCTCTTCATGTCGCTGAAATGTGATAACCATGCTGCCCTATTCATAGCGAATAATCATACATTTCATGAAACATATTGAAGTTGACTGCCACTATATACGAGACATGATTCAGAAGGGTTTCATTTCTATTTCTCACGTTAGCTCAAGAGACCAAACGACAAACATCTTCACCAAGACATTGCTCATGGGACAATTCCAGAAGTGTGCATCCAAGCTGAACATGATTGGCATCTATGCTCCATCTTGAGGGGGAGTGTAGAGATATATATTTATGTTTTATGCTTATTCTATATTCTTTATTTCTTTTGTCTGTCTTATGTAATTTACACATAGATCTCTCCTCTATATAAGAGAGCATAGCGTTCCTTGGAATAAACAAGTTGCTCATTTTATGTAGATGATGTTGGGATAATGAGGACTTTGTGGGCTGAGGGGGACAGAATCCTGGTTCTGAGGACTTTACAGATCTGATTGATGAGTGATGGTTTGAGGTTCTAGACGCTTCAGATCGAGGTCTTGGAGGAGCTCGGGTTCCCGGCCTGGGATAGACCGCTTTCTGGTGTCGGCTGAGCTCCTGGAGGCTTTCCCGCTCTCATTTCCTTTGTCCAGGACTCGTGCGAGATCGGACCACACGCCCTTGATTTGGGATGCAGGTGTGTCAGGTCTTTTCAAAGGCTTTTTCTGTTTCGAGCGGGTGTGGTTGCATGAGGGATCTTTCAGGGACTGGGTCTCCAATCTGTAATCATCTTTTGTGGCGTCTGGTTATGGCGCTGCTTGTCTGTCCAAGAAGCTTGCTTTGTCGCGCAGGGCCGCGGTGGAGGCGGAGTTGGCTTTGCTTGATGGGTTGGAGGATGTCAGACAGTTGAGTGTGCTAGAGTTAGAGCAAAGGTCTACGGCCCTGAAGATTATACTTGTTGAAGATAAGAAGAGAGTGATAGAATGAAGGCAGAAATCTAGGGTGACATGGCTTAAAGAGGGGGATGTGAACACCGCCTTTTTCCACAAGATGGCCAGTGGGAGACGACGTCATTATTTTATCTGTTCCTTTTGATTGATGAGGAAACATTCATGGGGAAGAGGGAAATGGGGACCGCATCCGTTGATCACTTTCGTGTGTTCTACACAAGAGCTTCGGATAGACCATGTCAGAGGAGTGGTCTGGGGGCAAGCCGGATCTCTAATGCGCATGTTGCACACTTGGTTTAGAATGTCACCTTAGAGGAGGTGAAATGCGTGATTTGGAGTTTGAATGCAGATGGCTCTCCAGGACCAGATGGGTTCCTGGTGTTTTTCTACAGGGAGTTATGGCCTGTGGTAAGGGCAGAGGTACTGGAGATAGTGGAGGAGTGTTGCAGGTGCAATGTCAGTTTCGATAAGCTTAACAAGGCAATCATCTTCCTATTGCCAAAGCGTGAGGTCTGTGAAAGGATAGAAGATTTCAGACCCATTGCACTATCTAATGTGTTCTACTTGATTGTAGCAAAGGTATTTGCAATCAGGCTAAGCAGGGTTATGGACCATATTATTTCTCCTCTTCAGTCAGCTTTTGTTTCAGGAAGGCGGATCTCGAACAGCCTGGTGATGGCCACTGAAATCATTGGAAATTGGAAGTGGAATAAACGAAAAGGGCTACCCTGGAAGATAGATTTCTCGAAGGTGTATGATACAGTGGATCGGAAGTTCCTTTGGGCGGCTATGTCCAAACATGGTTTCCCGTATAGGTGGGTCTCTTGGATGAAGCGATGTGCTCGGTGCTCATCAATGGGCGTCCGGAGGGGGGTTTCTTTGAACCTCAGCGGGGTATTAGGTAGGGTTGTCCTCTGGCTCCACTTCTTTTTATCATTGCAGTTGATGTACTCGTTTGTATGATAGTTCGTGTGCAGGGGAGACTAACTGTGGGTTTTTTGATCAACGACACTTCTAACCCTCTCCTACAGTGTGTTGATGACATTGTCCTATTTATTGAAGGTGGGAGAGATGAGGCAAAGGGCATGACTACCACTCTCGAGCTTTTTGGGGAAATGTCTGGCTTAGTACTTAATCACGACAAGTCTACGGTTTTCCTTTGGGATGTCGGAGGAGGCTCTCTCCTGTGGTGAGGAAATGGGCACTGCGTGCGGTACGTTCCATTTGCGGTATCTGGGCCTTCCCCTTTCATCATACAGAATTAAGCTGGCAGATTGGCTACCAATCATAGAGAAGATGGAGAACAAGCTCTAAGGTTGGAAGCCGGGTATTCTTTCACGAGGGGGCGTTTGGTTCTGCTAAAGGCGATACTTGAAGCTATTCCAGTTTGCTTCATCTCCTCCTGCATTCTGTTTACCGGTATTCGACAAAGAATGGAGAAGCTTATGCGACATTTCCTCTAGAGCGGTGCTGGGCACGAAGGTGATGGTATTCATCTGGTGAGCTGGGACACTGTAAAGCTACCAAAATCGGACGACAGTTTGGGGGTAAGAAATCTGGAGAGCATGAATAAGGCTTTGTTACTTAAATGGGTTGGCAGGTTGTGGGGAGCACGTAATGATCATTGTTGCAGACTACTACGTTGCATCTACGACTTTCGTCACCCGAGCCAACAGAATCATCTTGTGGGTGGAAAGTGTCACCTTTCTGGAAGGGGATTGTTTCGGTCATGTCGCACTTCCATGATCTTTTTAGACCAGTGCTTGGAGATGGTTGCTCTTTCGCATTTTGGACATATGACTAGATGAGAGATGGGCCGCTATGTAATAGCTTCCCCCGCCTTTTTGCTTTGACTGGAGACCGCGGCGCTAGTGTTGTTGATTGTTGGGACAATGGGAATTGGATGCCTTCTTTTTCTGCTAACTTCTCTGATCAGCGGTTGGAGGAGTTTCTTTTTCTTTTGGAGGTGCTGAGGTAACTTGACAGGCGTTCGTTCAGTAGAGATCATTGGGTATGGAAAAGCAGTTCTTTCTCAGTGAAGAAAGGATATAGAACGATTTGCTGACCACCGCCTTCAAGATCAGATGTCATCATTAGAGATTGCAACCTCATCTGGAGTCTAAAGAGGTCGGGGAAAATTGTCTTCTTTTTGTGGCTTCTCAGAAGAAAGCGTATCATGACAAGAGACTGTTGTGCCAGACTATTTGCAATTACATCCAACACTTGCCCCCTTTGCAGCATTCACGTGGAGACCATTGATCACCTCCTCTTCCACTGCTCTCTAACTTTACAGATTTTGTCTGATTATGGTCCGAGTTGGATTAATACTCAAAATTTAGAAATGTTATGGACCTAGCTGGTAGAAGCCAAAATTAAAGTGAGGGAGGAAATTTCGCTACCTTTAGCGGCTGTTTGGGCAAATTGATTAGCTAAAAATGATGTCATTTTTTCCTCGCACCGTTTCTACTGTGAAAATGTAATATCCCACTCCAGGACTATAGTTGAATCTTGGCTACTGTAAGTTCCTCTCTAGTTTTTTAAATAAACTGGGGCGAACAGCATAGCATGCTACCCCCTTTTTTGGAGCTCAAAAAAAATCATCTATGTAAACTAGCATGGTCATTGTGTTTTCCCGATCTTTCACATAAACAAGGAACTCATACTCCCAAGGACCTCTGAAAATTTGTATAATTAGACTCGAGGACTCTGCTCGATGCCATAATGACCTTCTTCAACAAGCATACCTTACTACGATTCCCTTGAGCCTTAAAGTTAAGAGGTTGTTGCATGTAGGTGACATCATGTAGGTCGATGTAAAGAAACGCATTCTTCACATTAAATTGATGAATGGGCCAATCAAGCTACACTACCGCCGAAACAAGAATCGAACCACTTAAAAATTATAGGACGAGGAAGAATGTGTCAAATAAGCCGACCTCGTAAGTTTGAACAAAGCCATTGAGTACTAGTCTGATGTTGTAACCTGTAATGAGCAATCTAGACCCGACCACCTTGTCATCTCTAGGTGGATCTATGAGTTTTCATGATCTGCAAAAGATGAGAGCATCTATCTCCTCCATCTTAAGCTGCCATCTAGAGCCATGGAGTACTCAATATGGTTGCAAGGAATCTTCATTGTTGATAATGCATCGGCAAACTATATGTAGGAAAGTCCAAAAATGGATATTGCTGCAAAGATAGGGTGCATGGTGCATTGTCATTTGCCCTTTTGAGGGTTACATAAACATCATCCATACCAGTGGATGAACTGTCCCTCGAACCATTTATTGCATTAATGGACTAAATAGTGGTGTCAGAAGTGCATGTAGTGTTATTAATGGAGGAAAAAAGATTATCAATATGTAAAATTTTTATCGAAGGACTCAACTTGGTGGAACCTTGGAAAAATCAAGTGTTGTCTCCCTTGATCCCCTGTTGATACTGAAGTATGAATTGGGTATTATGTGGCTCAAGGTGAGAAACATGTACATATGTTGAAGCAGTCTTAGAAATAGTTGGTCGAGGAGACATATTGGTATATGTAGTGGAAAAGAAGGGACTATACTCAAAAAGGTGATGCATGCACTAAATATAGTGCCTCTACGGACTTGGGCCATATTAATGATATCCCTTCCGGTCCATGATATACTCTAGGAAAACACAGTTGATTGCTCTATCAACCTACTTGTTCCTCCTAGGACAAGAAATGCGGATGAAGGCAGCACGGCTACTAATGGAGGAACATGAAACATACCCTTTCCAGGGTAGAGAATCTCAACGGGAACATGCTCATCAATAGAGATGAAGGCATGAAGTTGATAAGAAGGCAGTAGCGAGTACCACATCTCCCACTATGAGCTCGATATATAATAGTGTATAAGAAAGGTGCGAGCAATATCTCCTTGGTCACCTCAATCATTTACTTTTCCAATAACCTTCCCTTGATGCCATTACAAATTTACAATGCTAAGATATTGCTACCTAGCAACACAGGTATCATAGTGATGGTCAATAGCACGGCACTAGAAGCAGAAAACCCCACCTGCGTATGATCGCACAAGGTTACCATGTTGCCCACAGCGAAAACACCACGACCTACGAGGGATGATTAACATCTTACGAAACAACATCTTGACACAAGCGTATGGACATCACCATGTCTCTAAATTCTATTTGAATTTGAATAGTTAAATAGAGACTAAAACCTTATCTTCTCTTCGTTTTTTTTGTAGTTGCAGGGCGGCCACCACTTTTATGGCTCGGTCAGGCTAGGCGAGCCTTTGGTCATATCCACTTGGAAAGTGAAAGAGAGTCTTTCCTCCCACTTGGCTTATGGATTGTTCCATTCAATCGTGAGCCCTTCGTCTAATATTATGCCACGGGCCAGCAGCAACGGCTTCACCTCACAAGACTGACCTCGTAGCACCATCACTTGAATCATCACCTAAAGATGTAACGACTTCAGCCATCTCCATCTACATCTCCTTCTCTTTCTCTCTGTATATATTCTTACGTTCACCCATATCTCAATGCTCCCTGTCCCGACCTCCAAATCCCTCAAGATTGGTGGCTCTTTCTCCCTATGTGTGTGTGGACCGCCCTTTCCCTTACGCTCTTCTCCTCACACTCAATTTCTCATCTCCCCGCTCTCTCTATTTATAATCTTCTTTTCAATCTTAATCTTATGTATAAGATATCAACTTTATATGCTAGATTATGGCTAATATGCTTGTCATTAGTACTAAATATAAGATAAAATTTAAGATGTGAATATTTTGTACATCACAAGTTTATATTATATATAAAAATGTAGCATCATGAAGACCTAGTCAGGCATGAAATTTTATGCCACACACCTCTTCAATCTCACCAACAACTCAGATGTAAAGACTCGGTTAGTACTATTTGGATAACCAACTTATCAAACGGCTATATTTCAAGATGAGGAGAATATGTGCCTAATGTTTATTGAACTAAATATATATTACGATAAAATGGCAAAACCTTCTCCCACTATAAGTAGGGTTGGCTACATGGATTCTTGCTTAAATCCATGTTAAAAGATTCGATTGTTTTCTACGTTGTTTGTTGACTACCTAACGCAACCCCTACAAGGGGGAAGTTGAACTCTAGTCTTTTGGGTGGTAGGCACACTACACTACCACGAGACCATTAGCGTAATATAACGATATTTGAGATATTTTATTATATTTACCAAAAATATACCTTCATCCGTAAAGATACACCACTTCAACATGTAACCAACACGTTAAACTCCTTTAAAATGGATTAAATATTGATGTTGGAACAAAATGAAATATATTAGTTTTTCATAGCCAATGACTCGAACCTTCTCTCTTCTTGCTTTTCTTTCTTCTCCTCTACTCTCCAATCCTCCTCTTAACCACATTTCTTCTACCTCACATGGATTGCGTGAGCTCCCTCAATCCCCGTAACTTGTCACGTTCATATCCAAGACTCCACGCAGCAAACACATTTCCCCATTTTTCTTTGTACTCTCTCTCTCTCTCTCTCTCTCTCTCTCTCTCTATATATATATATATATATATATATATATCCCTCTCTCTCTCTCTCATTTTCCAACCCCGTTCTTTTGGACAGTGTTAGAACAACTAATAAGTGATAAGTGATAACTACTACCCTGTCTCCACTTCCTCATTTGGTTGGCATATGCAAGTAGTCATGCATCATCTATGTTAAAAAAACTCTCAATGGATTTTTCATTAGTTTATTACCTATGCATAATTTTATAATTGTATGAAAACAAGCATGTAATAGTGACAGAAACTATGTTCCAAAAGATAAAAAAAGTGAGCCATGCCTTTGTTGCACCAGACTTTAACTTGGCTGTCCGAGATTTCTGTGATAGTACCCGTATAAGCTGTGGCTCATTCGGCTCAGCAACATCATCCGAAATATTTGCCAATGCAGGTATCATCGCCTCCGAAACCGAAAAAGGTATTTCCATCTTGTGCTTCTCCATGCTCACCATCACCTGCGGAGGCTCCATCTCATAATCTGCTTTTGTAACACCAGCAACCGCGTGTTGCCTGGCGGGCAGCCCGCGATCCCTGAGATCATGTGCCTGGAGAGTGCTTTCACTAGGAGATTTGTCAACAGAAGAACTTCGAGAGCAAACACCACCCATCGATGGATGGTACAAGCAATCGCAACCCAATCTCAAATTTTTCTTCTGTTTCCCATCTTTTAAGATAATTACTAATATCTACGACATATGTCGTCAGAACAGGAGCCACTAGCTTTAGGCAATCCGAAGACCCCGAAGCTGCAAGCACGAATCAACGAGGCACATCGAGACATTAAATTAAATTTGCGTAATAACAAGCAAAAGAATAGAATAAAAGCCCTTTTTCTTGCAGTTGAAACCGCAAATTTCCATCAAATACCAAATCAGCCACAAGATCAAAACGGCACACTGAAGAAGAACGAACTGCTCGTGGAGGCGCGAAGCGAATCCAAGAACAGAGAAAAAGAAGGAACTTACCGCTAATTGGAGAACACTTGATGAAAGATTGAAGCTTGAGATCCCCGGAAGCGATAGGGCGAGCGGAAACTTGGAATCGGGGAAGACGAGGAGAGGGATCGGAGAAGAGGGGACTGGAGCGAGCGCCGCAGCTTACTGTCGCGTTGAAGTCTTGAAGACCTGGTCCACCCCATAAAAAATAAATAATTTACATAAAATATGTTCATTCTTGATATCTTCATTTTCATGCCATAAATAACTTGTAAAAAAGAAGGGAAAAAAAACCCAAACCACAGCCAAGGGTTTTTGAAAACAAAATATCATTTTAATCCTAATTTAAAAAATATTTTAAAAAAACATATATTTAAAAAATAATTATATTTCAGCATAGCGTCAAAAGAAATCCACAACCGAGATAACATCTAAAATGTCGAGATGAAAATATCTCATTCTCATTTTCAACAGATGAGGTGTCACATTTGTATGTTAGTGATTGAATTTTAGCCAAGTCACTGAACATTCATTGACAATTTTGGGTTGTGTAGAAAGCCAATTTTAACTCCAATTGATTCCACATGCAAAAGCCAACATAATTTGTTTTTTATTATCGAACAGTTGTGGATGTGCAGAGCCATAGATGAATTATCGCTTAAAGGAGGGATGCAGTTGTTATATATTGCATCTTATATTATATATAGTACATCTGTTAAGCTCAAAATATAATTCATCATTGCAAAATTTATGTGATGAATTTATGAGTATATTGTATATCTTAGAGAAAGATTGGGTAGTGCCATATATAAGATTCGAATTGAAGTCATATACATATCAACTTTGAACTATGAGTATTTGTTATTTAACAAACACAACCAAAACAAATAGTGAATAAGTATACAAGCCAGTCGAATGACAAGCCTATTTCTAAAGTCTTCTTTTCTCTATGATAATTTTTATCATTACCTCGAGTGCCAAAATAAAATGGTTCCTTTAATATGAGATTTTGTATCTATTTTTTAATCAATAATCATTGTTTAGTTAAAAAAACTCTAAGTTGAACTTTAATTGAGAAGAAATTAAATAAATAACAAATATATTGCATTTCATGTATATGTAATTATAAAATTCTTGGAAATTCCATAGCATGTATAAATATTTTAAAAAATGCAGTACATAGTCTATATGATAGATATCGAAAATCGTAAGCCGATATTTGGATTATCATGAGTAATAGTTATGTTGTTATGTTTTACTTTTTATGAGAATCATGAAGATGATTTTCTTATCCACATGGAATAATGTATAGCATAAGCAATTAATTATATGTCATCTGCATAGTATACTGCATAACATAAAGTAAAACTGAATGGACGAAGCAAATATATTTGATGTAATTCATGTCAAAATAATAACACATAATTCAAGCATCTCAAATTCATGAAACAAAATCTTTTAAATGTTATTCACCAAAGCAAGTAGTACTAGACAATTATTCATAAGGGCTAATCACAGTTTGAATAATTTTTTTCGTAACCATGTCTTTAGGGCAAACTTGCAATTAGGAATCATTTATGAGTACTTCTTCTTGTGGTGATAACTATTAGAACACATAAGCAATGATATGTCATCTATGCCTTCATATATACCTAAGTCCGCGATGAATGTATCATTGTAACCACAAACCCCCTCATCTCCAAATAGGATAGCTAGCACGAGTGTTACGATCAACTTGTTCTTTATATCGTGGAAACTCTTTTTTAATTCGTTGTATCTTTTCAGTGCACGTCACCCCCTCATAAGTCATGTTAGAAATAATGATATCATGGTGAAATCATGCATCAAACATTTGTAATAACTCACTAACCATATAAAATATGAATCTTAGATACGACCTTATATTGCTCCTACCCAAACATTCCCTAGACTTGTGGAAGATCAACAAATACTCCCTCGATAGACATGACAAATTTAAGAAATGCGACACGATAATGGTAAAGACAAACTCGCATTTTAGTTTTACAAAGAGCCAGTGGCACCATAAGTTATCCAACTTTAGCTTGAGATGTTGCTTGTAGTTGATCTTAAATTAGCATGTCATCTAGAAGGACAATAGCACCAAAATTCAAGACATAAAAACTCTTTCCATTGAATTCATAAAAGACGTTGGCATGTTTATCAATCCAAATAACATGATTAGGAAATTATGTTCCCCATAACATTTTTGTGATGGCATCAAACCCATTACATTGTAAGATATTTTGAAAAATAACACATATCAGTATACAAATACATCTCTTCAAATGAGCAAATAATAAATAAAAATTAAATAGTAGAACCACATGACATGTAATGAGCATATGTCATTCTACAAAACCACAAGATACTTTCATAGGTACAAAACCTTTATCAAAAGAGGTCTCTTGTCAAAACCCCAATCATATGTTTGTTACATGTGTCCATACATTGATGAAATGCAAATTTGAACACCTTTCAAGAATTCCTCCTTCTCATTGTGCATGTCCAAAGATCCTTTGATGGATCTTCTTCTTGAAATCTGAAATGCATCTTAAATAATCAATCAAACACAAATACAAAGTAAGGATGACATCCACTTAGGGAGAGGTGTCTTACAAAAGAAAGAGATACAGAGAGGAGGCATGGCAGTCTTGAGGAAGAAAAAAAGTAGAGGGTGCCTAAGGGTTTTAACTTGAAACCCTAGGGCCATCCACCTTTTTTTTCACTAGTAGGATTTGAACCTTGGTCCTTTAAAGTGGGAGCCACTGCTTCTACCACCAGACCATTAGAGGAGTTCTAACCATCCACCTTCTTAGTGCAAAGGAATGGCTTGAATAGCGGCTAAATGGATGGGTCCAACCCAAATAGTGGAGCCTAATTTGACTACTGACCATGTAGTGATTGGAATTCACAAAATAAAATCGATTATTATAATTGAAATCTATAATTCAAATATTCTTGAATTCACGATATCCTAATCTAGTTAGAAATATTCTTTTGCAAAATATGTAGATAATTTAATGGCAATTATATATGTGTGTGTGTAATGACTTGTTATCGTACAAAATATGGTATCCATAGTAATAGTGTATACAAAGACCAAGCAATATATCAAAAAATACACGATATTGCTATGCGATCTAAATTCCTTTGGTATAATCTCAAAACCCAATAAGCAACCTAAACTTCTTTAGTTTACTCTTTAAACTATTTGAAGTTGATTAGGTTCATTGAATTAGTATTTGATCTAATAGAAAACTTCTTTTCAGTGTAACCATTCATATTCATCATGTGATGTCGTCTTTCTCTCATAAAGGAAGACTCATGGATTGTGCCAACACAAGCATAACAAATGCTAAAGCATTTTTCATGATGGAAGACATGAATAGCTTGAAGTATGCACTTCCATGGTTTTAGTTTCCTTCCACAACAATAAAAAACAACATCAAAAGCCTTTTCCCACATTAAGTAGGATTGACTACATAGATTCTTTACCTCCATTCAGATCTATCTTGGGTCATTCTCGAACTTAGATAAAAAAAACTAAGATTCCTCCAGATAATCTTATTCCAACACTTCTCGGGCCTTCCTCACCCTCTTTTAGCTAGTTCAACATCCCAAAAACTCGCATCTTCTAACCGGTGCATCAACAGACCTCCTTTGCAAATGGCCAAACCATCTTAAGTGGTTTTTTTTATCATTTTATCCTCTATTAGAGCTATACAAACTTTCCTTCTAATTGCATCATTCTGAATCTGATCTTTATATGTATGACCATCCACCTTAGCAATTTTATTTCTGCTAATGTTATTCTTTGCACATGTCTATGGTTTGCAGGCTAACATTAGATCCATATTGACACTTTCTCTCCGGTTGCTTGTATATCTACAGTAGGAATCCTTATGGTTGTGGAAAAACAACTCGACTGGCCCTTGCGTCAGCTAGATGTCAAGAATGCTTTCCTTTATGGAGACCTTCAGGAAAGTCTACATGCAGCAACCCCCTGGTTTCGAGGCTCAAGGTAGTGTCGGTTTCGAGGCTCAAGGTAGTGTCCGAACGTGTGCCTACTAAACAAGGTTATATATGACCTCAAACAGAGCCCCCATGCTTGGTTTCAAAAACTATCGGAAGTACTATAGAACTTGGGCCTCATCCAATCCTCGGCAGACAATTTTTTATTCATATGAAAGAATGGAAAAGGAACATCCAACTTCTAAGGTTTGTTGGAGCTTCAACAAAACTGGTTGGACATCCAAGGAGAAAATTTCCCTTGGAACGTTGCTCTTGATTAATACATATCTGTTGCTGACCATATGAGCCATGTGATTCTCAAGACTTATAGGAGACGAGACTGCCCTCTCTCGAGAGTTTCAATGTCGAATATATAAATATAGGGTAAAATTAGGCTGCCCTTGAGAAGCTAACTTAGCTCTTCCCATCTCATTTTTTCCTATTTTTTTGAAAAATATTTTCATGAATTTTCATCACTATATCCATATATTATGTCATTCAAATTTCGTGAGAAACAAGCTCTTGTCAAGCTGATTTTCTCTATGACATTGTCATCAACACAATTACACGCACTAGTTCTAAAGCCCCTTCTACTCTCTTCTTTGGTTAGCACCCTCTTCCTCGCCCATCCCATTGACCTTTAACTCTTGCCAAAGGTTCCATACTCAACCTTCAAAAGACATCCGATTTCTCGCATCAAAGTCCCTATACATGCCATGTTCAACCTTAACATGTTATCAACATAGAATTGTGTATACTTAGTGCCTGTAAAAGTGAGCAGACGTAGTGAAATACCTACTGATGTGTGTGTATATTTCATGACAACATATTTCAAAAATTCACACTAATCTCTGACTGATGTACAAAAGATGTTGTCGATGCATGAGAGACAATGTGAAAAGGGACGAGGGGACCTTATCCCTCAAATAAGTGGTAAGAAGACTGAAAAATTCATGGTCATAAGAATCGGGATTAATATGCATCATGTTTTCAGGCCGATCTCATCCAACAGATGTCACAATATTCACGAGATCGCACATACAAGTAGGTGTCAGCCTTCTCGTTCTTAAAGGGGGAGTACATGATCGGGGAGGATGCCTTGGAGGAACATGCCGGCGGCGCTGAGTTGGCAGAAACATGCAAGAATCTCCAAAGAATGGAAAAAAAATATACACCACCAATAATTTCCACTCCGTCTATTTGCCTCCAATCGATTTCGCATTCCCGCAACATACTTTCTACATCGAGGGGTTCAGTTGATCACCTAAATGTGGCATTTCGGTTACCAGTTGGTGGAAATGCTTGGCTTCGACGGGGCGGCTGGAAACTAGCTCCTGTTGTTTCTCCACCCCGCCGCCCCCGTCTACCACCTCTGGTAGATCTGAGACCTTCCCCGTCTTGTTCAGCTGCCTCTCCAGCTTGATCACGTCCAGAATTTAACTCTCTCCTTGCGGCACTATAGTCGAAGGGTGTCAGCTGAAGCGGACTCCCAAACTCCTTTGGCTTTTGGGCACTAGCTGAAGAGCTTCTTGATTGGTTCAATGTATTAAAGCATTTCTGGAAGCTAAAGGACAGTTCCGCAAGCGACGAAGCTTCATCTTTTACCCCAGGGTCATGCATATGCTCAATGCTTGCTGTAACCTCCGAGATCCCCATCTGCTGCGTGGCATTGTCTATACTATCGGCATTCTCAGGTAACTGTGGAGAATCATCTGACTCCTCTCCAAGTGGTATTATTTCATCAAGTTTTGCAACCTCCTCGGATGCACCAGCATCTCGCTGAGTTTCAAGAGGTTGAGATTGCAAGGGTTCCATGTTCACCGTTGAATTTTCCGCAGATACGCCAGAAAACGAGTGAAATGGGAGAATAACTGATGATTTTATCTGCTCTAGCTTTTCCGAGGACGCCACCTGAATGAACACCAACAGATGCATGACAACAAAATGTTTATTAAATGTCATGAGCCAGATAAGCAGAAGAAACTTGAGAGAACCAAAAATAACCATAAACATCCTAAACTTGTGACTTTTATAAAGTATGCCCGAGTTTAGTAAAGTACTATCAGGCTTCAATTAATAACTTGTATCAACAGAATTTGACTTTCTGTATAGGCACCTTAATAAGTTAAAATTTCACCAGATTCATGTGCTACTTATATCAACAGAATAACTTATATCAACAAAATTTCACCAGATTCATGTGCTACTACATTTAAATAAATTGCCAAAAATACCGAATCATGTGCTACTACATTTTAATAGAAATACAACAGACAAATCTACAAAGTAAAGCTAACAGAAGCTGGCTTGCAGAGTAAATAAAGTAAATATCCACAGTATCAGGAAATTCGACTTCGATTAAGCAAAAGTAACAATATAACCAGCATCTGCTTGCAGAGAAAATAAAATCAATATCCAACTTAAACAGTATACCAGCATCTTTAGGAAGAGTAAATGAAGTAAGTAACCACAATCCCGCTCCTTACCATTTCAGAACTCCTTGATTCGTGATAGGGCTTCTGCTTGGAGGTTGAGCTACCCAATAAAGCCCCAAAAGCCCCACTTGGTTTCTTTAAAACTTGGATAGAAGCAACGTTAACCTGTAAACAGAGAAATATAATGTTCTCAATTTTATTTCCAGTTGACTTTCAAATTTGTTATATATTCAGGATATGTCAATATGAACTTACTCTTTTCACTAACTTTGGCACGGTACTCTCACTGCATATATGTGCTTCCACAATGGACGATGCTGTGCTTTGTTGCTCCACTGAAGTTTTAAGCTCAGGGAAAGATCCAGTTGAGAGAGAGTGTCCAGCCAGGTAACTGACAGAGGTGTTCTCGTTGGGGTGGATGTGTTCAATGGTCTTAGAACAAAGATCGACTCGAGCACCCATAGAGCCCCGAAATGACTGCACTCCAAGATCAGTGATGGGACAATGCACATTTTCCAGCAGAGAAGCTTCTGCACTATTCCCATTGCATTCAAGATCTTTGCAAGCATCATCACTTTTTGATTCAAATGTCTGCATACGAAAATATGATTTTAACACGTGTGCATTTCAGAAGCAGCAATGCCTTTGAGAAAAAGCATACAACTTACTCTTTCCAAACGTTCCTTCTTCAACTGCTCAGAAATGCATTCATAAGCTGCAGCATTATGCATGGCATTCTTGATTATACTAACAACCGGACCTATATTGTGATCCACAAAGGAGTGCTTTGACTTCACCAGTTGGCGCAATTTATTAGCACTGCTGGGCAATTGCCTGGCTTTTAGACCAAAAATGACAAATATGTCAATGTAACAAAAACATGGGTGGGGCTATAAAAAAATGAAACGGAAGTTGTCTGCAAGTGGGGCTATAAGTTGTTTTTACCAATTTCGAGAAGAGCCCTATTTGGAAGGATATAACCAGTACTTTCATCTTCTGCACGAGCAACATCATCTCTCCATTCACACAAAGCCTGTTGTTTTCAAAGAATGCCAGAATGTAAAATTGAATCAGAACCTCATGTGTTACCATCCAAACCTCATGTATGTGTTACTATCCAGTACTATCTCCATAATTCCAAATATAATATTGTACCCAAAGCTTGTAATATATGTTAATATCTCTGATAACATTTTCTATGAAAAAATCATTTCTTGATCATATTTGAAATGCTTCTGAAGTCTAGGTTGGTTAAAAAGAACTATTTTTTGGCAATAATAATTAAAGCTTCAACAGGTTAGGATAATCAAAATCTGAACAGCATACAATCAATAACTCATCTACCAGTACAACGTGGGTGCCTTCAAACCATAAAAAGCGATAAGAAAAAGCAAAAGAAATCATGGCTGCAATAAATATATTTTCAATAGCTTTTAAATTTGACAATCAGAAGCAACTTACAGCAGCAACTGCTAGTTGTTGAGAATTAAAATCAGCTTCACGTAACCTACAAGAGAACATGAAAAATGGCATCAGAAAAAAGAAATCAGAACAAGAATCTCCGGAATTCTCAACTGCAAAGACAACAGAAACTGCACTGCCTTTCATGACTGTGTAAACTTCATCTTAGTGGGTACATAGAGTGACACGGGCCTATTTACAATGAGAACATTGCATAAAACTTCATGTAAACCCCTATTTCTATTGCACTGCCTTTCAGAGATATCTTACATAGCCAAAAAAATCGGCCTACATATTCACAGAAAGCTACCCATATCAATTGCTGACACTACTCACTAATAGCTCACCTCCTTAGGGAAAGTGAGGAGGTTTACATATTTTCTCCTCAGTTCTTCCCTCCAAAGAGCATGAAGAATGTAGAGAATAGGGGTTTATAATCCATATAGTAAATTATTAAAGATAACTGACTCCCTAGTTTTTGTGCTCTTATTGTGTTGAGTTCGAGTCTTCATTTGTTAAAAATTTAAGATAGTCACAGCTCAGCATGCTCCCTTTAAAAAAGGAATTAAAGAAGGTAAAGAGTTGACCAAGACTGACATAAGGCAAACAACCCATTAACCTATCGTGAGAAGAGGTATTAGTACAGTGGGAAGATTAAGTTTCCTGCTTGCCCAAGCATAACCAACATCAGGAGACCAAGCCGATTGAAAGAATCCAAAGGAAGTGGGAAGTAGATGTCAACAGGGCTACAGAAGTGTAAGGAGAAGTCTGTAAGGCACCGATTCCTTTCCATTAGGGCAAAGAGTCAAATTCCTAAGTAGTACCTGGGAAATACATAAATACCCAGGTTCTACGTAATGTTTTTTTTTACTCAAAAACTACAGAGGTGTCGCATGTTCAACATGCGACACCCCTTAAGTTTTTTTTTACCCAGAAATTACGTTTGTCTCGCATGTTGAATATGCGCTATAGATAACGCATATTCAACATGCGATATCGACCCTAATTAAGCCCCGCGCCCAGCGGCCTTCTCATTTCCCCGCCCTTGCCCGACAAGTCTTTCCTTTCCAGCGACCCAGCCGCCCCCGACGCCCTCCTCTCCACCCTCATCTTCTGGTCTCCTCCTCTCTCAACAACACCCTTTTTGGTCACTCCTAGCCCCGCGGAACACTCCTTTTCCGTGTTTTCAGTGATTGGCACCGTCCTAGCCGTCCCCGCTTCTCATTAGGGCTAATCACTTGTTGCGAAGAATTGGACTTAGTAAAACGTTTTCTTTAATTTTTTTGTATCATATGCATGTTATTTTCATTTCTCGAATGTATGACGTTTGCTTGTACGTTGTGTCACGTATTAGGTTAGAATGGAGCAGTTGTATTGTATGTGTCATTTGGGTAGTACACTCATGTCCGGATCGTCAACCAACGTGAGGGGGTTTGTGTTGACTCCTAATATGACGTTCGATGAGATGTTGAACTTGGTTTACCGTAAGTTCAACTTGGATATTGACATTCAAAACATCCGATTATTACATCGCATCCCTCGAGGCCCAGGGGAGGAACCGTCATTTTCATCTATTGTCGATGATGATGATGTGCAGGCAGTTCTTGTGTACGCTCGGACCATTGGGAAATCAATGCCTACCGATATTTATGTTGAAGATGTATCTGTGAGCGAAGTCCCAACTGTTATGACTAACAAGGGACCGTCTGGAGTCCCGAGCACACAAGCAGCAGTTGTCCGCAGCACGCCACCAAGAATTGTCCCAACCATGGGACCCTACTTTGATACGGATGTGCCTGTAACGCAGCCAAGCACGGTTCAGGATTTGGGCTTGAGTGAGCCGTTGCAGCGAGAGGTTAACCGGATGGATAAGGATTTCATCCCTTGGGGGACCGATGATGACCTGGAAGAAGGTAACGAAGAAGTCGAAGATGATCTGATGGACGAGGAGCTCCCAACTAATGAACAAACCGCGCATACTATTACACCCCGTATACCCTTTTTTGGGGTTAGAGGGTCTAATACTCGTTCAACATATGAAGACGACATTCGAAGCAAGTGTAGACTTCATGGTGTTGCTGACGAAATCCGCAAGGATAGGACGTTCAAATGTAGGGAGGATTTGGTTTACGCTGTGAAGAAGTTCCACATTCTATCTCATTTTGACTTCATTGTCAAGGAATCCACCAGCTTGATATGGTCGGTTTTTTGTTCGCAGAGAGCAAATGGTTGCGTTTGGTATTTACGAGGACATTTCCGAAAATTTGATGGACTGTGGGTGATCTCCAAGGTTGTTGGGGCACATACTTGTATAAACCCAACAGTTAATCAAGATCACCCTCAGTTGGACTACAAATTCATGTCCAGATTATTGCTAACTCTTGTTAGGGATGACCCTAATGTTCGTGTATCTAGTTGTAGAGCTCACATCCACGAGATGTACAACTACTGGGTTTCAAGGAAAAGGGCTTGGGATGCTCGAAGGAAGGCCATCGGAATTGTATTTGGTGACTGGAAGAAGTCATACGCTGAAATGCTTTTTCTTTTGCATGCAATGAAGGCTGCTATTACAGGGACTGAAATTGATATTGAATACAGCGACCATCCTGATCCTCGGAAACCTCTCTGCCGCAGATTTGAACGATGTTTTTGGGCATTTGGTCCTTCCATTGAAGCATTCAAATATTGTCGGCCACTGATTAGTGTTGACGGGACACATTTGTACGGGAAGTACAAACAGAAACTGCTCATTGCTTGCGGGGTTGATGGGGATAAACATATTGTTCCCCTTGCATTCGGGATCGTCGACGAGGAATCCTTGTCGTCATGGAAGTGGTTTCTTTCGTTGGTTCGTCTAAGGGTAATTGGCATGCGAGCTGGACCAATCTGTATCATCTCCGACAGGCATTCTGGTATAAAAGCCGCTATGAAAGATGCTGACGTGGATTTATTAGAACCCTTTGCATATTGGCGGTTTTGTACGAGACACGTCGCGAGCAACTTCAATAGCGTCTTTAAAAATGGCTCCATGAAAGCTCTGGTGCAAGCCGCAGCATTACAGACGACACCTAGGAAGTTCGCGTACTTCATGAGGAAATTACAAGAGTGGAATAATGGGCATGCCTTTTCAAGGGTTTTTAAAAACTTGAAATTCCAAAGCCCACACTTGGACAGCCATTTTCGCCGAAAAATTTACTGTAAAGATGACGCATTTTGAACATGCGTCATATGTTCAACTTTCAAAGCCCACACCTGCCCCAGCCATTTCGAGGAAAATTTCCTGTAAGGATGACGCATATTGAACATGCGTTATCCCTTTATGTCGCATATACAACATGCGATACCTATACAGAACATTTCGAGACCTGCGATACCTGTACAGACCATTTCGATAGGAATTCCCTGGATATATGTCGCATGTTGAATATGCGTTATCTATGCCGCACATCCAACATGCGACACTAACGCAGTTCCTGAGTAAAAAAAAAACTTAAGGGGTGTCGCATGTTGAACTTGCGACACCTCTGTAGTTTTTAAGTAAAAAAAAACATTACGTAGAACCTGGGTATTTGAGTAATTCCCAGGTACTACTTAGGAATTTGACTCTAGGGCAAATATGGTTGACAAGTGATAAGGGTGAAATCTGGAATCTTTATTTACAATACATGACAAAAACTTCACGAGGACAGCCAGCTCAAATTCAAGATCCCAAAAGGTCTAGGTTGCATCCAATAAGAGGGAAGTCTGCTTCATAGAATAGTCTACTTTAAGATGATGAAAGTCTACTTTAAGAGATGGAACAAAATGAAGGGAACGAAATCTTGACGACCAATGGAAACACTTCCCCTCCAGGTAGTCCTATTGGAAAAGTTGCACTGCTATTTTCCCCAATACCTTCCACAGCACATCTCAAGATCACAGGACTGAGCTTTTTCCTTATTCTACCGAAGGTTGTGAAAACAGCCAACTGTATCAAATAATCTGATTGACTATATGGAGCGCACAGGCACGTGCACCGATTACCAGTAAGAAGCCAAAGTTGAATGAGAAAAAATACTCAATCTAAAAGTAACCACTAAATGTTCATAGTTTGTTATTGACTAAAAGCAAGTTTAAAAAATGTATCCCCATCAAAGATAAAATAAGTACAATCATATTAATTAAAGACAATACCTTTTACAAATATGCCCAATGTTATTGATTATAAAATACGGCTGGTCGATATCTCTCCATACCAAGCAGCGTCGCCATAGATGAGGCACACGTGCAAGGACCTCAATTCTCCTCTGGAGGTCGAACCAAGGACCTATGGAAGCTAAGTCACTCCCGTCCCCATGGCGAGGCAACAATGTCCCAAGGGAGGAGTTTAGAGACCTTGTAGTAGCACACACGTTTTCCCTTTTGCGTGTATAGCCAAAAGGAACAGGGTGGAGTTTGTGGTGGCTGCTAACAGGGTGGAAGTGCTGACAACAAGCCTCTATTTGTAGATAGTTAATTGAAAATAAGAAAGAATCATTGATAGGAAGACCCTTTTTTTCGCAGTTTAGTAGTCTTTCTATGAGTCCCCATAGTGCCCAACTAGACTAAGGTTTTTTCTGAATATCTTTATTCCCAACTGTGACTATACTCGGCTCCAAGTCTTCTTGCTCTTATTCTTCGTTTTTTAATAAATTTCGGGCAGACACCATAGCATGTTTTCCCCTCTTTTGGTCTCAAAAAAAGTTGAAATTTGAATGACGTCACGGTGATATATTGTGATCTAAATCCCCTAAAGATTCAATTCAAAAAAATAAAAAATAGAAAGGAAAAAGAGCAGACGTAGGAAAGTTATCTACATGAGTAGGCTACTTTTCGCATATTTATATTTGGATATTGGTATATCCATCTTGATGGAGGAAATAAATTGCTTAATCAATCATGAGACCCAGCTCTCTTGTAAAGGAGAAAAGCCTTGGGTAAATTGCATGAGAGGTACATAAAGAAAATAAAATAAGAAATAACACCAAAGAGATATAACTATCTCAACACTCTCCCTCAAGCAGGATCATATATGTCTATCATGCTCAGCTTGGAACATCTTTGGAAAGGGCCTCTAATAAGAGCTTTGGTGAATATATTAGCGGTATGATCTTTAGTAGAAACATGAGAGGAGGATATGAGACCCTTCTGGATCATGTCTCCGGTATAGTGAAAATTGATGAACGCAAAAATCACCTCTTTAATAATAAAGAATTGTAGTATAGGAGACGAAATTCGATCAATCAAAAATCACAAATTCGAATATATGGAAGTTAATTTACTTAACAAGTATACCAAGGTCGAACACACGAACACGGATCTCTAAATCTATTTATTGAAAATTATTGTTTAATTAATGAGTGAGTATTTTCTAGTCCTAGGTCTTCATGCGGATGTGATATGCAATGCAGAGAAAACAATGCAAAGACAAGTGATGCATGCAATTTTTATTTTAAAAAAATGCAATTAAAGGATGAGATGAACATAATGCATGATGAAATGCAAAGGACAAACATGCAAGAGAATGATATACAAATATGCCCTACAAAATGTCAAATCATTGAGCAACAAATAATGGATGGATTCAGAGTCAAAATAAACAATAAGAATCAATAATGGCACGAAAATCATGAGAAGGAGACACTATTTATCTCATAAAAAATAGCTATATTAACTAAGTGCCAAATCAAACAATCATCCATGCCATTAGAAAGACAATGAAAAGAGCATCAAGATGAAACTGAAATCATTCAATTTAGACTTAAAATGCTCAAGATATGAAGAAAACTATGCTAGGAGCATAAATGTAATGAAAATGTATGGAAAAATAAAGATAAATATTACAAATAGGTGGGGCCTATTTGTAACAACCAAAACACGGAGGGGCCATTATGTAAATATCCCTGAAGCACGGGGGTATTTTTGCAATTTATGAAATCTGTCTGGGTCTATGTGTAATTTGTCCAAACATGCATGTAATGCACGTGCGCCTGAACCTGTGTGTAAATCCTGAAAAGCTCGAGGTGGTCTATGCAAATAACCCAGCCCCTCACGTGATTGGCACGCGAGGGTGCTAGGCTCAGGAGCCAACCCATGCTCAGGCCACGTGGCGTGTCTAGGAAGCTTCGGCGTCTGGTATGGAGTCTCCTAACCTGCAGGTCCAGAAGGGGCTACGTGGTCGAATCTGGGCCGTCGAATGACCGTCGCAAGGGCACCATCCAACGACGCTTGCACTTCTTCCTCAACCGGAGGAGAGGCGGCATATTTGGAGCTCCAACGAGGCTACCAGAGCTCCGTCATGCTCCTCCGTGGTCATAGAAGACCGCATGAGCATCGTGGCCACTTGGCGAAGGTGGCTGACCGAGGTGAAGATGCGAGGGTAGCTGGAGAAAGCGGCCGATGAAGCATCACTGGAGGCGAAGCTCGAGATCGACGAGGGGACTCGAGCTCCGACCATTGACCGTAGAAGGGATTAGTTGCATAGCCGAAGCGTGTGCGAGTGGATTGTGAGCGAGAGGGAGTGTAATGGGGGCATGATCGGGGATGAGAAGGTGGAGGCCCAAATGGGTCCTACGACGTGTTGTCGGAGAAAATGGAGTGAGGCAGACAGGGTTATGGAGGATGAGGGGAGGTGTTCGGGGTGAGGCGCATGAAGGAGGGACGAATGATGAAGCTAGGAGGGTGGTTAATGAATGGAAGGGCGGTGTGTGTGAGTGGGATTAATTCGGATAAAACGAAAGAAAAACAAAGAGCTGATAACGACGGCGGGGGAGGCTTGGGCTGAGGACCTGGGCGGTCCTCGAGCCGTCGCACGACAAGGACAGCCTGTCCTCGGTGGTCAGAGGGCCAGAAGCACTGCGACATGGTTGGAGACCATGGGTCAACACATGACATGAAGGTCGTCGTCGCCTCGCCAATATCGTCCTCCGTTGTTACTGGAGGGGCGAAGGAGGCTGGGCTTTAGCTCGTGAATTGGTGGACGTAGGTAGAAGGAGGCGGAAATGGGGTTTTATAGGAGGAGGAGTTTGGGCGTTACAAGGGTGTAATGGCGGCATGGGTAATATATGGTGGAGAGATGGAAGGAGGAGTTGGAGGTTACGCGAGGGAGAGGGATGTGCGGGCTACGTAGTGGTGGCGTTAGGACGAGGAGAGGGGGTCAGGGGCGATGGCAAAAATGGAAGGCGGTGGGGGGGGTCGTGAGGCGTAATGGACGAGGCGGGGGAGTTACAAAGGTAGACGACGAGTCTTGGACCGTTGGATCGTGAGATTCGACGATCCAGATGGAGAAACAGGCGGAAAGTTGAGATCAGATCATCAGATCTGATCGAACGGCTAAAGAGTGAGCGCAAACGAAGGGCGTAGATCAGATGTTAGGATCTGATCCAGTGGCTAGGAAGCGGACGTGGGAAATAACAGCTTGGATGGAGATTTAAGAGCAAGATCTGATGGTGGGGAAAGGAGAGGCGATGTAGAGGATAGAGAACTGTTGGATGAAAGATCATCCAATGATGTTGATGAAGGAGGAGGGCTACGATGGAGATCTGATGCGGGGGCTAGATCATATGGCAAAGAACAACAAAGATGAAGGCATCAGAGATGATCAAATGGCGCTAATGAAGTGGCGGGTGTGCAAGGAAAGGCAGCCGCGTGGCAGCTCCAGAGAGCAACACGTGGTTGTTTCGGAAAAAACCAATAAATAAGAAAGTAAAGAAATATTTAAAAGAAATAATAGGAGGTTAATTTAGGAAAAAGTCAAAACATGAAAGTTGTAGACCTCACTGAGATCTACAGGTTTCATGTTGGTCAAAAAGTCAAAAGAAATCATTTGTACAAAGATGAATTTTTTGGAGTATTTTTAATGGGTAAAAATACTGTGTTTTAAAGGTTTTGTGTTTTTTTTAAATTTCTTTTAAAAGTCAAAATAAATATAGACAATAATTAACCTAATTTTTAGGGATTTTTAATAAAATATAAAAGCAAAGAAAAATGTTTGAAATAAATACAATAAAGTTAGTGTTAATTATACACAGATAGGTTTATTCATAGAGATGTGGAATTGTTAGACAAAAGGGAGTCTTTGTTATGATTCATAGAGAAACCCTAGGCTCTCTTATATAGGGAGAGGCCTGAGGGTAAATTACATGGACGTCTAAATAAACGAGAGAAATAGCAACAAGATATGGAAACAATTATTAATACTAGAAACTATCTCTACACTCCCCCTCAAGGTGGAGCATAGATGTCAATCATGCTCAGCTTGGATGAACATCTCTGAAACGGTCCTCTGAGCAATGGCTTGGTGAATACATCAGTCGTTTGGTCTCCTGAGCTAACATGGGCCGTGGATATCAATCCTCTCTGGATCAGGTCCCTGGTGTAATGGCAGTCAACTTCTATATGCTTGGTCCTCTCATGAAAAGCTGGATTGTTGGCAATAAACAATGCTGCCTGATTGTCACACTGAAGCTTCATAGGTAGAGGTACAGCTACATGTAAATCTTCTAATACGGAGCGAACCCACATCATTTCCGTGCTGGCTTGGGCCATTGCCCTGTATTCGGATTCCGCACTAGATCTTGCCACCACCGTTTGTTTCTTACTTTTCCAAGACACCAGAGAGCCTCCAACAAAAACTGCAAACCCTGAGGTTGATTTTCTATCCTTAGGGCATCCTGCATAATCTGCGTCAGCACACGCTGAGATGGATAAGTCTGCACTTTTTCTGAATAGTAGTCCTAGCCCTGGAGAAGACTTCAGATACCTCAGTATCATGTGTATAGCATCCATGTGAACCTGTCTCGGTTGCTCCATAAACTGACTCACCCGGTTAACTGCGAATGCAATATCTGGACGGGTTATAGTAATGTAGAGGAGTTTTCCCACCATCTCTCTATATCTCCTCTTATCCACTTCATCAGTATCATCATCATATAACTTCATGCTGGGGTCCATGGGGATACTAGATGGTTTGCACCCATCCATACCGGTCTCCACCAGGAAGTCTGTAATGTACTTCCGTTGTGTCATCACCAAACCATGTGCATTCCTAGCAAATTCCAACCCCAGAAAATATCTTAGGGTTCCAAGATCCTTTGTAACAAACTGATGACCTAGGAATGCCTTTGCCCTTGCTATGCCCTGAGCATCGTCTCCTGTAACAAGAATATCATCCACATAGACCATTATGACAACCGTACCTGCTGAGGTCTTCTGGACAAACAACGAGTGATCTGCATTGGACCTCCTGAATCCCTGTTGCTCAATTAGATTGGACAGCTTATGGAACCATGCTCGAGGACTTTGTTTGAGGCCATATATCGCCTTGTGAAGTCTACAGACCATATGCGTCTCCCCCTCAGCAGTAAACCCGGGTGGCTGCTGCATGTAGACTTCCTCCTGCAAGTCCCCGTATAGGAAAGCATTCTTGACATCTAGCTGAGAAATACTCCAGTCACGAACCACTGCAACAGTTAGAAGAATACGAAGAGTCGAGTGTCTCGCTACTGGAGAAAATGTATCCATGTAGTCCACTCCATATGTTTGTGTAAATCCACGGGCGACCAAGCGTGCTTTGTACCTATCCAGCGTGCCATCTCCATGATATTTGACTGTGAAGACCCATTTGCAGCTCACAACAGATGCATCAGGAGGTGCAGGGACCAACGACCATGTGCCACGGGACTGCAAGGCCCCCATTTCTTCTTCCATAGCTAATCTCCAGCACTCACTCTTCAAAGCTTCCTGGTATGTCCGGGGTATGACCACGGAAGACAATGCTGTGGCAAACTTCTGGAAATCACCTGTGAGTCGGTGGAATGAAACCTGTGAAGCCATTGGATAGGAAGCACACTGCCGTCTCTGTTTCCGAATAGCAATCGGAACATCAAGATCATCATCTGGGTCCACCTGTAATGAGTCATCCTGCATATGTACCGAACCTGACCCGTCAGTAGTAACCTCATCCGAACATACCTGAGGCGTAGTGATTGGCTGGTCTGTCGTCTGAGCAGGACCTGGGCGACGCGTATAATGGTGAGGAAATGGTGATATGATTTGCTGTGGAATGGGTGGAGGTGGGGATGGTGGTGGTGGTGGTGCTGGCATAGGAATTGACACAGGAAGCGACTCAGGTGAACTCGAAGTAGGTGGTGGTGGAACATAAACATCATCAGTGGTGGTAGATGGTACCATTCTGTCCCCAGCTGGCGAGAAATACATAACTGACTCGAAGAAGGTGACATCCGCACTAACAAAGTACATGTTGGTTGTAGGATCATAACAGCGGTATCCCTTCTGGGTTCTAGAATAACCAACAAAGACGCACTTGACTGCTCTTGGAGAGAGTTTGTCAAGGCCAGGGGTAAGACGATGGACAAACGCCACAGCGCCAAAGACACGTGGCGGCAGAGAGAAGAGCTCCTTGTCAGGAAAAACAAGGGAGATAGGTATCTTTTCTCCAAGAACAGAGGATGGCATTCTATTGACTAGATAGCATGCAGTAAGGACAGCATCCCCCCAGAAAGAAATAGGAGCACAACTTTGGATCAACAGGGTACGAGTAATATCCAAGAGGTGGCGATGCTTTCGTTCCGCCACACCATTTTGTTGAGATGTATATGCGCAGGTGGTCTGGTGGATAATACCTTTCGATGACAGAAATATAGAAAGAGAGCGTGTACAGAATTCCAAGGCATTGTCAGTTCGAACATATTTGACTGAGGAAGAGAAAATATTCTGTACTTCATTAATCAAATTTTTGATAACATCTCCTGCTTCAGATTTATTCTTCAAAAGAAAGACCCAAGAGACACGAGAAAAATCATCGACTACCACTAGATAAAACCTGTGTCCCTGGTGATCGGGAACACGACTTGGACCCCATATATCTATATGTAACAACTCAAAAGGGGAGCTACTGCTCCGACTCTGACGACTTGGGAAGCTCGACCTATGATGCTTTCCCAACTGACATGTTTCACAGCGAAACGACGAACTTGGAGAGATCTGGGGCAGGAGATGGCGCATTTTCTGGATCGGAAGGTGACCAAATCGAAGATGCCAAAGGTAAGGAGAGACTGGTCCAGCGGAGTGAGAAGAGACGCCAGCATAGGATTCCCGAACCAGTCTATATAAACCGTTCTGCTCAGAGCCACAGCCAATCACCTTGCCCGTGAGTATGTCCTGAAAAATGAGAGAAGACGGGTCAAAAATAGCACGACAATTCAAGTCCTTTGTAATCTGACTAATAGACAGCAAATTCAGTGAGAACTTAGGGGCATGCAAAACATTCTGTAGCTGCATAGTGGGGGATAGGAAAACCTCCCCCTGTCCAACAAGGGGTGAGTGGGTACCATCTGCTATCTGTACTGAGCGGCCGGGTGGGATATCCCTGTAGGCCTGTAATCGTCCCCTATCTCGACAAAGATGATGTGTAGCACCAGAATCTATAACCCAGTCAGATATATCATTAGAATGTATGGGTGCTGATGAACTACCTGAGCTACTAGCTGCAGCGGATGAACTGGCAGAGGCGGTGGCAGCAATGTCTGAAGAGCCACCAGAAGAATGTGGCATAATATCGCGGAGACGGGCCACAAGTTCGTCAAATCTATGATCAGCAGTAGACGGTAATGGAGACTGTGAATGCTCAGCAACCCGTGCCGATGCGGGGAACCCATGCTTTGAATAACATGTCTCCTCCAAGTGTCCAGTTCTGTGACAATACGAGCATATCTGACTGAGGCGACCTCTTCCTTGAGGTCCACGGCCACGTCCACGACCACGTCCAAACGGCGGTCCACCTCTCCCACGCGAGGCTGCCATCGCAGATGGGGGTGGAGTAGAGGGGCTGGAGGAAACTGGAATGCGACTGAGTCTTCTGTAGACGTCCTCCACTGGAGGAATAACTGCATCTGCTAGAATCTGTGACCTCGCAGCATCATACTCGGGATCGAGAGCAGCAAGTAGAACGCCCACCATAGTGGCGTTCCGAAACGCCTTCTGCTGCTCCGGAGTAGCAGTCAGAGGAATGGTACTGTATAGCTTCTCGAACATCCCTCTCAGGGATGTGTAAAGAGAATGAAGAGGTCTGCCTGCCTGCTTCATCGTAAAGATGTCATGTTGAAGCTGCAACATCTTTGTCTCGTTTCGCACCTGCGAATACGTAGCAGCAAGAATGCCCCACATCGCCTTTGCAGTGGGCTGATGGAGAACATCGTTAGCAATCTCCATCGTCAACGTACCAGACAGCCAGACTTTCGCGTACGCGTCGTCAGCCTCCCATGAGGCATAGATCCCTGTCTTCTCCGCAGGCTCATCTTCGGTAAGAATATGTTTCTTACCATTTGATTTCATGAGGCTCATGAACTGCATAGCCCATAGCTCATAGTTAGACCCGTCCATCTTCACTATCGGCGCAGGACCTTTGAACGCGCCGATGGAGGGAGAATCGACTTTCGATTCTGACATACTGCTGCTCGAAGAAGACGAAGGGAAAATAGACACTGTGCGGAATGTCTACACCAACTGCATAGGATTTGAGTGCATGTGTAGACTTTTATGCACTCAAATCCATAACATTGAGAAAGAGGGGTCTAGGGCACGCTTCCAAGGAAGCAAACAGCCCTTGAAAGGCCTTGAGAGCAACGCCTACGTACTGCAGGAGGCCACCGGAACCCCTACTGCGACAGATGGGGTTCCCGCTGGAGCTGTGAGGGCGGCAGGGGGTGCCGCAAGGGAGCTGGCTACCGCTGGGGCGGCAGGTAGCGGCTGGCGGGGCTGCTAGGGCAGCAAGAGGTGCCGCTGGGGCGGCTTGCAGGGGCTGGCGGAGCCGATAGGGTGGTAGGCGGGGCCGTTAGCGGCTGGTTGCCGCTGGGAGGGAGAAGGCGGCGGATGGAAGAGAGGAGAGAAGAGGAGGGGCAGCGGGTGGGGTAGGGAGAAGAGCCCTAGGGTGGCTCTGATACCATGTTAGACAAAAGGGAGTCTTTGTTATGATTCATAGAGAAACCCTAGGCTCTCTTATATAGGGAGAGGTCTGAGGGTAAATTACATGAACGTCTAAATAAACGAGAGAAATAGCAACAAGATACGGAAACAATTATTAATACTAGAAACTATCTCTACAGGAATTAATGAAGATTTCTCATGATGTTCTTATTAAACGAGGATAAAAAAAGAGAATAATGATGATCCAGTAGGGATTCATTAGAAATCCACCTCTATATACTTTATACGTTCATGGAATGCAGGATTATTTGCAATAAAAAGTGGTGCTTGATTGTCACATAAAAGCTACATAGGAAGAGGTACATCAACTGCAAGATCAATCAAAACCGACCTTACCCACATCATCTATGTGCTTCCATGAGCCATGACCCTATATTCAGACTCTGCACTAGATCTAGCAACCACTGCCTACTTCTTACTTTTCCATGACACGAGGGAGCTGCCAATAAAAATTGCGAAACCAGAAGTAGACTTTTTGTCCCTAGGGCATCATGTATAATCTGCGTCTGCACACGTTGTAACATCAAGAGAAGTGTCTCTGCTAAATATAAGGCCGGTACCTGATGAAGACTTCAAATATCTCAAAATCATATGAACCTTCTTGGGTTGCTCCATGAACTGGCCCACCTTGCTCACAACAAAGGATATATCTGGCCTGGTGATGGTAGCATATAGGAACTTCCCAACCAGCTCCATGTATCTCCTCTTATCTATCTCCTCATTGTCATCATCATATAATCTCATAATTGGATCCATAGGATTAGTAGCAGGCTTGCATCCTGTCATACATGTCTCGAGTAGAAGATCAGTAACAAACTTCCACTGGGTCATCACAAGACCACGTTGGTTCATGGTAAACTCTAATCCAAGGAAGTATCGAAGATTGCCAAGGTCTCGAAACTCCTTGGCTACCTGAATGCCCTTCATCACCCGTAACAATAATATCATCAGTATAGACGAGAATAGCAATAATACATCTCTTTGTCCGCTGAACAAAAAGTGAGTGATCCGCAGTGGACTGAGCAAACCCCTGATGCTCTATCAACTCTGAAAGCTTCTGGAACCAAGCTCTCAAACTCTGCTTCAGGCCGTAAATCACCTTGTGGAGCTATACATCTTCTAAGACTCCCCCTCAACAGCAAACACTGATGGTTGCTCTTCCTGTAGAAATCCATAGAGAAACGGATTCTTCACATCAAGTTGGTAAAGAGGCCAGTCCCTTGAAACAACAACTGCTAGGAGAATGTGTAATGTCGAGTGTCTGACCACTGGAGAGAGGGTATCATGATAATCCACCCCACAAGTCTGGGTAAATCCATGTGCTATAAGCCTTGCCTTGTAGCGATCCCGCCATCAGCCCGTTGCTTCACCGTAAAGATCCATTTGCATCCCACAACATAAGCACCTTAAGGGGCAGGAACAACACTCTAGGTACCACGAGACCGCAAAGCGGCCATCTTCTCCTCCATGGCAAGTCGCCAACTACTATCCTGTATGGCCTCTTGGTCTGTTGAGATAGTAATAGCTGACAAACCCATAACAAACCTCATGTACTCCTCCAAAAAATGGTCCAAGGAAACATGTGCAGCTGGAGCATACGTAGCACAGTTACGATGTGGCTTCCTCAAGGCAATAGGTACATCGAGGTCATCAAACTCTCTGTTCTCTGGTATCAGCTCCTCCTGTGTAGTATCGTGTGGATTAAGCATAGCACCAGTGCCATCGGTAGAAACTGTGTGTTCATTACATACATGGTATGCTGGATGACGGGAAAGGTGCATGAGCAGAGGGGCGAGTAGAGGACCTGCGAATGCAAAACCGAGGTAGGAACTGAGTCAGGATAGATGGATGTGGAGAAGGAGGTAGAGGAGGAAGTGGTGAGGGGTGGAGGTGACTTAGACTCAACATGAGGACTTGTTGGTGGAGATACCGGAGGTGGAGAAACAAAGATATCCTCACCAGAGTCAGCATTAGATAATCTGTCACCTGTAGGAGAAAAATATATAAACTCAAAAAATGTGACATCAGCACTCACATAATATTTTCTCCCAACAAGATCAAAACATATATACCCTTTTTGGGTACGAGAATAACCAACAAACACACATTTGACAGCTCTAGGAGAGAGCTTGTCACGGCAAGGAGTAAAATTCCATAAATCCAAAGACTCTGGGGGTAAGGGAGAATAAGTCCTCGAGAAACACAATCAAAAAAGGAACTTTTTCTCCAAGGATAGTAGATAGCATGCGATTCACCAAGTAACATGCAGTGAGAATCGCATCACCCCAGAACGAATGAGGAGCTTGACTCTGAATCAAAAGAGTCCTCATGACATCCAAAAGATGATGGTGTTTGCGGTCAACAACACCATTCTGCTGCGAAGTGTAAGCACATGAAGTTTGATGAACACTACCAATAGATCTGAGAAAGTCAAACAATTGTAAAGTAGAAAACTCCAAGGCATTGACGGTGCGAATAAATTTCACACTAGCAGAAAAATGTTTTTTTTCTCAATAAGAAAAGATTTAATAACAAGACTAGCTTCAGACTTATTCTTTAAAAAGAAGGCCTAAGATAATCTAGAGAAATCATCCACATCAATCATATAGAACCGATGTCCCCGGTGATCAACAACATGACTAGGACCTTAGATATCAAAGTGAACCAACTCAAATAGTTGATTACGATGATGACTCTGACTGCTCGGAAAAGAGGAACGACGGTGCTTCCCAAGCTGACACGGTTCACATTCCAAGGTAGTACGAGTAGAGATCTTTGGGAGGACATGACACAACTTCTGCAGAGAAAGGTGTCCAAAGTGAAGATGCCACATGAAAAGAGAAACGGATCCAGAAAGGATAGTAGCAGTACTAGCACACAGAGGCTGGACAAGTCTGTAAAGTCCTCTCTGCTCACAACCACATCCAATCACCCTGTCCGTGAATATGTCCTGAAATACAAGAGAAGGATCAAATATGGCTCGACAATGTAAATCTTTTGTAATCCGACTAATAGACAAAAGATTCATCTGAAATGCTGGAGCATGTAAGACATTCTGCAGACACATCGAGGGAGCTAGGACAATCTCCCCCTGTCCAACTGGCAATCACAACTGACCTACTAGGAGGGATAGACATGTAAGAAGTAATCTGTGCTCGATCTCCACACATATGATGAGATGCTCCAAAGTCCATGCTCCAATCAGACAAATCTGAATTGCTACTACCGGTAAGTACATAAGCACTACCTGACGAACTCGAAGAGGCTCTAGCAGCGTGTGCGACATCCGAAGATCCTGTAGTTGAAGTGGTAGGAGTAGCCATCATCTCTCTCAGTTTGGAAACAATATCATCAAAGCGTGCAACATGAGCCGGAGCAGTAGTAGTAGACTCGATCTGCTCAGCAACTCGGGCAAACGCAAGATACCCATGCTTCAGATAGCATGTCTCCTCAGAATGCCCATGACAGTGACAATGTGAGCATGGGCCACGCTGACGCCCTCCTCCACGACCACGTGATCCTAGGCCGTGAATCCACACCCTCCCTTTGCCACGAGAGGCTGACATAGCAGAGGGAGTCTGAGCCATAATAGTAGATGAAGTAGTGATTCTGATCAGCCTCTTGTAGACCTCCTCCGTTGGAGGTATTGTTTCTCTAGTAAGAAGTTGAGTACATGTTGCATCGTACTCAACGTCAAGAGAGGACAGAAAGACTCCTGCCATAGTGGCATTCCGATACGCCTGTTGCTGCTCGGTGATGGTAGTAATAGGCATGAAGCTATGCGGACTTTCAAACATACCTCTAAGATGCGAGAAGTGTGCATGAAGAGGTCGACCATTCTGCTTGGTTGAAAACATATCAAACAGCAACTGTAGAATTTTGCACTCATTCTTTGCCTACTCATAAGTGTCTGCTAAGATGTCCCACATAGCCTTTGTCGTTGGTTGATTGGCAATATCATTGGCAACCTCCATGGTGAGTGTTCCAGAGAGCCGAATGCGAGCATAGGCATTATCTTGCTTCCAAGAAGCATTAGCCCTAGTTTTGTCCTCCAGCTCTGAATCCGTCAGAATGTGCTCCTTGTTATGATACTGCATCAGGGTGCTAAACTGCATGGACCACAACTTGTAGTTGGTCACATCAATCTTGACGATGGGGTCGAGCCCTTGAAGGCACCAAAAGATGAAAAAACATCACCCTTTTTTTTCTGACATGGTAACAAGAATGTCGATCTTCGGAACAAAACTAAGGAATAGACTATTTTAAAAGAGTCTACACAATCATATAGAAGATCGGTTGTATCTGTAAACTCATACAACCATCCTCATCTATTTTTAGTGTAGGCTAGAGTCGGAAGACGTGATTTACATGTTGAAAAACACGAAATCAAACAAAATCTGACTGTATCTCCCAGTATACACGGCAAACTACCGGTTGTAGGTGCGTAAGGGCGCAGTTGCGTGTGGGCGCAGGGCGCAAGGGTGCGTAGTTACTGCGCGTGTGGGCGTGGGTGGCGACAAGGGGCTACCACTGGGGGGCACGGGGCTGCTGCTGGGGAGGAGAGGGGATGCCGCTAGGGCGAGCCGTCGCTGGAGAGAGGCTGTCGTAAAAGATGGTGACTGGGGGGGTGTGGGGTTAGGGTTGGTGGGATACGGGAACCCCGATCTAGGATCGTTGCTCTGATACCATGTTCGAGGAAATAAATTGCTCGATCATTCATGAGACCCCAGGGCTCTCTTATATAGGAGAAAAGTCCTAGGTAAATTGCATGAGAGGTACATAAAGAAAATAAAATAAGAAATAACACCAAAGAGATACAACTATCTCAACACATCTAGTTCATACTGATGCATTGGTTATATATAGCGACATCTTGAACAATGTATGAAAACCATAGGTATCCCCAAAAAGGTCAAGAACCATCGAGAAGCCTCTATTTACGGTCCCTTTTTCTACAAAGAAGATCGTATCATTCTCATATAGCAACCCAAGTAAAGAGAGCTCATAACTCTTCTTCCAAATGCAATAGCCTCCTCAGATTGCTCTTTCTACTGTTAATATCATAGCATTAATGACCAAAAAGTAGGGGGATCAACACAAACCCTACCACACACTCCTTTGCTGGAAAACCCATCAATTTTAACCACTGATCAATATTGCTTACAATGCCATGTAACCATGGTAATGCATCGTTTCATCCAATTTTTCTACATCGTTGGCAACACAATGATACAGGAAACCCATAGGAACTGCCCGTCCACATAATCACATGCCATGTAAAATCCATCAATGAGGTAGGTGTCATTGGATAATGCAAAGCACAAAAGCCTTCTACCTTTTGATTGACATCTTTCTTACTTAAGTTAAAGATAAAGAGCGATCAAGGCACTGAAAACCCGATTTCCTTGCCGAAACTTATCATTCATCACAAACATGTCTCGCACTCATGTCCCAAAACTCTCTGAAGAACACTGAGAAACCATCTAGACTAAGGAAACCCATCACCATTTAAGTCAAAGACGACATTATGAACCTCATGCATACCAAACTTGTTGATCACGCATGCGTCCTAGGAAATTCGTGCCATCCCCTGCCTATGCCAATCAAATACATCATCTAACGTACTAAAGTTGCTCAGGCTTTCTCCCCCATGAAACATCTTGTTACCATTGAAATAACATAATGAGGTTCCTTCTACACCTACTGCTCACTACAACAAGAAAGAATATGGTATTTGTGTCACCTTCTTTCGACTACTTTTGCATTAAACTTTGTTTCCACTCCACCTCCCTCTTATGATCCTCTTCATCAATGATACTCTGCAAATCACCACTGGTTTGAACCTCGAATCATCCATATCTTGCACATCCTCTAACACTTTCAGCTTGATAATCCCATCTTGTGCAAGAGACCTCCTCTATCGTTATTGCAAGTAAGGGTCGTGTTTGAGCCCAATCAACATCTTACAAAGCTCAATCAACTTTAAAGCTACTTGTTTTGTTGTCGATCCAACAACGTTCAAATTGAACCTAAAAGTTTGTAAGCTAGTCGAGTAAGCCACACACACACTTTTCTCAGCTTTACTAATCCTTTAATATTCAATGTGAATCTCCTTGTTGTTGGCCTTATATTCTTGGAATACATACCCCTCAACTTAACTCCTTTCAGTCAATTGCTGCCATAACCATATTGGCTACACAATTATCATGTATCACATAGTGGATTAGTAAGAGGAGGCACGAGCACTACCTCCCCACCCCATGCTCCCCTTCCAAAAAAAGGCACGTCTCCTAGCTCAACGCAATTATGTGTCTTCACTTAGGAGAGAAGTTCAAGATATCTTCTCCAGAGGAACCCACCTCCTGCAAGTTTGCACATGGGTTTTTACCTCCATGAATAGCTACCACACCCTCTCCACTTAAGAAACCACCAAGTGCCTTGATGTCTGACTCTATAGGAGCCACCAAGCGCACATGTGTTTCTACCTCCACGAATAGCTACCATGCCTTCTCCACTTAAGAAAACACCAAGTGCCTTGATGTCCAGCTCTGTAGGAGCCATCAAAGCGCATCATATGAATGCAAGTCACATTTACGACTGAGAAACACTTGAAGCAGAGACCCCCATACTTATCGAAATAAGAACGACAAAATAGCACAAATCGAGTCAGGCATGAAAGGGAACCCGAGATAATAGGCCCGGATCCAATTGAATCACAACCATGGGTCAAAGATCGAATTGTTTACATTAGGCATGGATCTTGTCATAAAGGGATAAATTGACATGGGTATTGAACCCTTAAAGAACACAAATAAATTAGGGTTTTTGCCCCAACTTATTCCCCACATCATGATCATCGCTTTTCAATCTCGTGACCAAGTTCTCCGCAGTAATTCCTGTAGAATCAGAGCCAAGATTCATTATCATTTTGATGCATGTCATCTCAGCCTCCGCCAATCAAAGAATGCCATCATCGATCATAGGCTCGACCCACAATGGAAAAATAGATCAAACGAGTTTCAACTCCAATTAAGAACGCCTAACCAACACTAAAAAAAAGAATGCCTAACCATTGGTTGACCCTTGATTACCACCACAATCTCCAAACGGTTGCATGCAAGCACTCTATTTGTATCCACCTTCACCACCTCAATCATGCATGGAAGAGCACACTTGATCGAGTGAAAATAGCGACTAACAAAGGAGCATGAATAGTTACCAACAATAATCGATTTCTGATGTACCCTCAAGAAAATGAGGGTGACACCACTTGATGGACCAAGAAAGGCTCACCACTCCCTCATCGACCACCTTGCTTCTTCCCTGGATGAAAGAAATCGACACTATCATAGTTTCTGGCCATATGGTCAGCCTATCCCTAATGGTGGCAAAAGAAAATCCTCATCGACGACAACAACAAACTCGAAAAAGGACATCACCTTAACATACATCCTACATCCGTACATTTCCCTGCATATCCTCACTCATAGGATCATCATCGACATCCTCTATATAAACATCTTTCCCTTCCACTCGAGAATTTCTCCTCTCGCTCTCCTCAAGATTTTCTCCACAAGACAAGGTCGTTTTCATCTCAGTGCCACCCATGATATGACGGACCCTCTCTCAAATGCTCAGCTCCCACTCCCTTTGATGCAAACAAAATATTTAAGGAGTTATTATAAGTTAATTTGTTATTTTGTGTTCAATTTTAAAATGCAAAAGTGATTTTTTTGTATTAACGTCTGTTGACGCATAGGCTATTTTGTATCTCTTTGTTATTTTATTTTCTTGTTATTCTCTTCATGTAATTTACCCATAGGCTACTCTCCTATATAAGAGAGCCTAGGGCTATGGAATAGATCATCTCATTCACGTTTCTCAACATGGTATCAGAGCGACGGTCCTAGACCGGAGTTCTCGAAACCTAACCCTAACCCTAACCCCACCCGCCGGCCTCTCTTCTCCGCGCCTCTCCGATCTGCGCTTCTCCGATCTCCGATCTGCGGCGCCTCTCCGATCTGCGGCGCCTCCCCGATCTCTGCTCCTGCGATCAGCGCATCTAGCGCTACTCCAGCGCGTCTAGCGCGCCGCGCATCGAGCGCATACAGTGCGCAACGTGCGCATCTAGCGCGCAACCTGCAGCGCCTTATCTCCGATATCGCGTGTATCTAGCGCGCAACCTGCATCTCTAGCGCACAGTGCGTCTCCACCGACTGTGCTCCTGCGCGTACCCAGCCACTGCGCATTCTTCTGTGTGTTGTGTACTACGCGCACATCCAGACACTGCGTGCTTCATCCAGTTGCGCGTGCGCGTGCTTCCTGCACGTGCCTGCGTGCCACAAGCCCTAAAACTCTAGGGCACAGATCTTGATATACATGGGGTCAGTTGCCTGACGTCTACACACGCAACTAATCCCATCTATGTCACTGTAGACGAAGATTGTTATCTCTCGGTCACTCCAGTCTTCCATCTCCAGTATGTCAGAAAGCAAGGTAGATACCCCATCTATGGGCGCATTTCGTGGTCCAGCGCCCATCGTCAAGATGGATGGTACGAACTATGAACTGTGGGCAATGCAGTTCATGAGTATGATGAAGTCCACGGGCAAGAAGCATATTCTCACAGAGCTCGAGCCTGCAGAGAAGACTGGAGTTCATGCCTCATGGGAGGCAGACGACGCATATGCCAAGGTGTGGCTATCTGGCACATTGGCTATTGAAATCGCCAATGACATTCTACATCAACCCACAGCCAAAGACATGTGGGATATCCTCGCAGCGACCTATTCTCAGGCAAAGAATGAGACGAAGATCCTGCAACTACAACATGATATATTCACGATAAAGCAGAATGGCCGCCCGTTACATTCTCTCTATACATCTTTGAGAGGAATGTTTGAGAAGCTTTATAGCTTCATGCCTCTTACCGCCACACCAGAGCAGCAGAAGACATACAGGAATGCAACGATGGTGGGTGTGTTTCTCGCAGCACTTGATCCAGAGTATGAGGCTGCACGTTCACAGATCTTGGCGGACTCGACTATTCCTCCCATGGAGGAGGCTTTTCACAGATTGAGTAGGATAACTGTACCTTCAGCAGCTGCTAGTCAGAATCCCTCAGCCATGGCGGCCAACAGGGGCCGTGGTTCTCATAACCAGGGCCGTGGACGTACTCCCCGTGGAAGGGGTGGTCGCACTAGGCCTACATGCTCATATTGTCACCGCATCGGACATATTGAGGACACATGCTACTCAAAGCATGGATTTCCTGCATCTGCACGAGTCGCTGAGCAGATAGAGCCTCCTTCTGCTGCTTCACTGGATCAGCGTTTTGATGATCTGGTTGCCCGCCTCAGGGGCATTATCCCACCATCTGGCCCAGCACCGATGACAAAGAGTCATACTGATGTTGCTGCTTCTGCTTCTGCGTCTGCCTCTACGAGTACTTCAGGTAGTACACTTGCACTTCATAGTAGTAGATTGGATACATTGCCATGGATCATGGACTCAGGCGCTACACATCATCTATGTGGCGACCAGAGTCTACTTTCAGGATATACTCAGATCCCTCCAGGACGGACAGTAGTGATTGCCAATGGCACACATTCCCCCATCACGGGTCAGGGGGAGATTAGATTGACATCCTCTATGCAGCTCAAGAATGTTTTACATGCACCGCATTTTTCTATGAATCTTTTGTCAATCAGTCAGATTACGAAGGATCTCCAATGTCGAGCTATTTTTGATCCATCTTCTTTGATTTTTTAGGACATCCGTACGGGCAACGTGATTGGTCATGGCTATGAGCAAGGAGGCCTCTATCGTCTGAACCAGACCCCATTTGCCGGAATCACATCTTCTCCCGCTGGACAAGTATCTTCTCTCCTGTGGCATCTGCGTTTTGGTCATCTACCGCTTCAGAAGTTGTGTCTTGTCTTACCTTATAGTTTTTCTCACACACCTATCCAGTGTGAGGCGTGTCAGTTGAGAAAACATCACAGGTCATCGTTTCCCAGTAGTCAAGGTCGGAGTAGTAACTCCAAATTTGAGTTGTTTCATGTTGATGTCTGGGGTCCAAGTCGTGTTCCCGATCATCAGGGGCACAGGTTTTATATTGTTTTTGTGGATGATTTCTCAAGAGCATCATGGGTATTTCTAATGAAAAATAAGTCTGAAGCTGGAAATATTATTATTCAATTTCTAAATGAGATTCAGAATGTTTTTTCCACAACTGTCAAAATTATGAGAAGTGACAATGCCTTAGAGTTATGCACCAATAATCTAGCCAACTACTACTCCTCTAAAGGAATTGTTCACCAAACATCCTGTGCCCATACGTCTCAACAAAATGGGGTTGCAGAAAGAAAACACCGTCACCTACTTGATGTCACAAGGTCACTTCTCATTCAGAGTCATGTTCCGTATTCATACTGGGGTGATGCAGTCCTTACTGCATGTTATCTTATAAATCGTATGCCCTCGTCTGTCTTGAATGAACAGGTTCCTTTCTCACTGATTTATCCTGACAAGGATCTGTTCACTCTTACCCCTCGTGTGTTTGGGTCAGTCGCGTTTGTCCATCAGTTGTCGCCCGGTTCTGACAAGCTCTCTCCTAGGGCTGTCAAGTGTGTCTTTGTGGGGTACTCCAGAACTCAAAAGGGGTACAAGTGTTTTGACCCTGTGCGTCGGCGGTATATGATCAATGCAGATGTTACATTCTTTGAATCCATCATGTATTTCTCAGATTCTGGGAAGATGCAGCCGCCACCTATATCCCCTGACATTGTATTCATGGCACCACCAACATCACAACCGCCACCAACATCTGAACCACCACCACCACCGCCACCGCCATCAATAGTACCTCCGTTACCATTCCATTACACCCGGAGGCCGAATCAAGCTCATGGTCCTGACCAGTCAACTAGCTCGCCTATGGTATGTAATGAGAATATTAATGTTGATGGATCTGACGACATTTCTCAGCAGGGTGCATTACAGGAGCATGGTGATACCACAGAGGACCTAGATGTTCCAATCGCTCTACGCAAGCCGAAGAGAAGCTGTGTCCAGTATCCAGTAGCAGCAGTGGTGTCGTTTGAGAGGCTATCTGGACCATTCAGGACGTTTGCATTGGCACTTTCAGCTACAGCCATTCCACGGAACCATCATGATGCTATGCAGGATGCTAGATGGCGACTAGCAATGGAAGAGGAGATGGAGGCACTTCAGTCTAGAGGAACCTGGAGTTTGGTTCCTATACCTCCAGATGTTAGTCCGGTGAGTTGCAAATGGGTGTTTACAGTTAAGCACAATGCAGATGGTTCCATTGACAGGTACAAGGCATGCCTTGTTGCTCGGGGCTTCACGCAGACATATGGGGTAGATTACCTAGACACCTTCTCCCCTGTGGCGCGTCATTCCACTTTACGGATCCTGCTATCTGTTGCGGTTGCTAAAGACTGGCCACTCTATCAACTGGACGTAAAGAATGCATTTTTGTATGGAGACTTGCAGGAGGAAGTCTATATGCAACAGCCACCTGGTTTTGCTGTTGAGGGGGAGTGTTCCAAGGTTTGCAGATTGCATAAGGCCATCTATGGTCTTAAGCAGAGCCCCAGAGCATGGTTTCAGAAGCTTTCAGACCTCTTTGAGAAACAAGGATATAAACGCTCTAATGCTGATCATTCCTTGTTCGTGCAGAAGACGGCGAGAGGTATCACTGTAATCATGGTTTATGTTGATGATATCTTGATTACAGGTGATGATGACCAAGGCATTAAGCAAGCAAAGGAAAGGCTGGGGACCGAGTTTGTCACCAAGGACTTGGGAGTCCTTAGATATTTCCTGGGGCTGGAATTTGCTAGAAATCCATATGGATTAGTCATGACACAGAGGAAGTATGTCACAGATCTACTGAGTGAGACAGGTATGCTAGGGTGTCGACCTGCTACGACACCAATGGACCCTAGCATGAAGCTGTATGATGATGACACAGAAGAGGTGGATCAGAGAAGGTACAGAGAACTGGTAGGCAAATTACTGTATGTCACTATCACGAGACCTGATATACAGTTTGCAGTGAGTCGTGTGAGCCAGTTCATGGAGCAACCACGCCAGGTCCATATGGATGCCATACACATGATTCTGAGATATCTAAAATCATCTCCAGGTGCAGGCTTGATATTTAAGAAAGGAAAGGAGATTTCTGTTACAGGATGTGCGGATGCAGACTATGCAGGATGCCCCAAGGACAGGAAGTCAACATCAGGGTTTGCAGTCTATGTTGGAGATGCTCTAGTTTCGTGGAAGAGCAAGAAGCAGACAGTAGTAGCTAGATCCAGTGCTGAATCAGAATATAGGGCTATGGCCCAGGCGAGCACAGAAATGATGTGGTTAAAATCCTTACTTGCAGACCTATGTATTGATATACCTCTTCCTATGATGTTGGAATGTGACAATCAGGCCGCCTTGTTCATTGCAAATAACCCAGCTTTTCATGAGAGGACCAAGCATATTGAGGTCGACTGTCACTACATACGTGACATGATTCAGAAGGGGTTCATTGCTACATCTCACGTCACATCAGAGAATCAGATTGCTGGTATTTTCACCAAGGCATTATTTAAAGGCCCATTCCAGAAGTGTGCGTCCAAGCTGAGCATGATTGATATCTATGCTCCATCTTGAGGGGGAGTGTTGACGCATAGGCTATTTTGTATCTCTTTGTTATTTTATTTTCTTGTTATTCTCTTTATGTAATTTACCCATAGGCTACTCTCCTATATAAGAGAGCCTAGGGCTATGGAATAGATCATCTCATTCACGTTTCTCAACAACGTCCATTCATTAAGAATGCCTTCTATTTTTACTTTTATTTATTTATGAAGAGGCGTATAACCTTCCTGATAAATAAAGGGGAACCAATGTATTTGAAAAGAGATAATTCCACCTACCCTTCTCAGATTTTTCTCATGTTTCCAAGTTTCTTTCCCCCCATTTCCATTCCCTCTCCAGTCCCCAAAAAAACACATGCAACCCCTCACCCCCAATTATTTTCCCACTACCAAAATTCCCACCATCACTAAACCCTTCTAGCTCAATCTCCACCAATCTCTTCTCTCCTCTCGTCTTTTCCCCCTTATTCTTTCTCCTTATCCTCGTTTCCTCTTTCCCCTACACAACTACCTTGAAATACATTCCCATATATCTCAACCACTTCCGATACTCTCCATCAACACCGCAAAAATCTTATCCACCATGTTAGACTTCAATTGCCGACTATTGCCCCACCAGCACAAGAGTCATTGCACCAAATGCCCCCACTATTGTTGTGACTTTCCAAAGACCCTAATCGCTTGCAGGAGTTGCTAGATATTATTCTGCAATCGAATTTCGTTCTGAACACCGTTATCATTTGCTAAAGAAAATTGCCATAGCTACACCCAATCAAGTAAGGTTTCGCTATCCCTATTTAACCCTCTAGGTTCTCACTTTCCCAAGAAGACCATAACAAATTTCCCTAGAGAGCTATTTTTGATTGGTCGTCAGTGAGGACACTTTGGATAAATCATAGCATTCATATTAGAGTTGGTATATATGTGGATAGGCTTGCTTTTGTATCCTTGGCAAGAATATTAGCACAGAGTATGGATAAAAGTCATTATGATCTGTCGAATGCTTTTTGTGTGCAAAGAAGTACGATGATGGAATTATTCCTAAATTGACAAGTCGAATCAAATTGAAGAAAATTGTCTTAACATTAGGGTTTTGTCTTAAATTATTTGGTCAATTAATTTTATTTACGATAACTAAATTGAGATTGATTGTACAATAGATTAAATTAGTTAGCGAGTCAATTAGAGTCCAGTAGGATTTTATTAAATTGTTATTTTATTTCGTTATCACGTGTGTAATTAAACCTCCTCCTGTACAAAGGGGGCACTAGTCGATTGTAGAAGATTGTGTTATGAATTAAAAATCGAGTTTTGGTCTGGAGAGAGCCATCATCATTATCCCCTCCACCCAAAATCTAGGGTTTCTCCCCTCAACCTCGTTCCTCCCTCGTCCTGCGAAGCACGTTATTCTTCTCTCTTCCCCCACCCTCTCATTCCTCGGTCTACATCATACGAGCACCTTCTTTTGTTCTTCTGGTTCGAACAGGCCAGCGGTGGATTGTGTGATTCCATGCGATGGATGACCTAAAGCAAGCTTATATATAGTACAGAAAAATGAGTGTAGCTACATCATAGGAAGGAAGCACACGTTAGGGCGTCAAACAAAGAAGAGGTTGATCTCAGACCTCATTACGAAGAAAACTAGCCGCTTGGTCCACCTATAGCAATCATCAATCCCACTGCGAGGCATACTTTGTGCATTATGGATATCATTGGGGAGATCTCGAGCCTGAAGTTGAACAGAGACAAGTCCAATGTCATCTCATTTGGCGTCAAGGAAGGCCGTATCGATATCGATATCATTTCGGTCCGCCCGGAAATGGATATATCGCTGATATATCGACGATATCGGTGTAAATATCGGAAATGGCTCAAAAAATCATTTTTGTCATTTTTTCAGAAATTAAGATCATCCAAGATATCAAAACAACAAATAGCCTACAAATACACACCTATGTCACACATATCGGTCAATTATAGCCCATATATCGCACCTATCGATCATATCGAACATATCGATGTTAATGTTTATTCCTGATCTATAGATAATGGAAATGAATTCCATTCAAGTTCTTATAACATTAAATAACTTACAAATATACACTTATATGATACATATAGATCATTTTATGAAGACTATGACTTTATATTGCACATATGGAACATATTGCAGGTACTGGTACTGTTAGTTGTTGACCTATATATATATATATATATTGAAAATGGAGTTCGTCCAAGTTCTTATATCACTAAATAACTTACAAATATACTCTTAGATCACACGCATCGATCATCTATGAAGCTTATATTGCATATAACAATCATTTCGATCATATCAATATTAATGTTGATTCTTAACTTTATAGATTTTTTTGAAGAATTGACTTATAGGTATTAGAAATTGATTTCATTCAAGTTCTTACAACATGAAATAACTTGCAAATATACACCAAGTTGAAGAACCATTGTATGCACCCTCCTGTCACACCATACCCTACCAGTACCAGTACGGGGGTCTCGCTACCCGGTCAGCGAGCCTGGGGGGCTGGGGGGGCCCAGGTTGCCCCCCCTTGCAGGGGTGCGGGGGCAGCGCCCTCGACCCGGAACAAAGTATATAAATCATTATGTGTTTTAATATTAGTTGTAACTAGATAGGTAGTGGAATCAAGCTTGCATGAATAAAAGCATTGATATATAGAGATATCGGCGAAATATCGGCGATATCGGTCGATATCGGCAAAATATCGACGATATCGGTCGATATCCCGGATTTTTTGTACTGAATCTAGTCATTTTTGACCGATATGGGACGATATGGCGATATATCGACGATATCCCCGTAAAAAGATACACTTTGATTTCGATACCCCCAACCCTCGATACCGATATATCAACGATATATCACAGACACGGCTTTCCCTGTTTGGCGTCACGCAGGAGGAGGTTCATGTTCTTTGTCGTGTTTTACATTGTCCGAAGGGGTCCCTTCCGACCACATACTTAGGGCTCCCTTTGGTTGATGGACGGTTGCAGGAGGTGGATTGGAAGGTCGTTATTGACAGGGTGGAGAGTAAAGTGGCGGGTTGGAAGGCAAGAACACTCTCTAGGGGGGAGTTGGTCCTCCTCAAGCACGCTCTTTCCGCTATCTCGGTCTTCTTGTCTATGTGGTTGATGCTTGTGGGTGTGCGACAGAGACTGGAGGGGATGATGAAGTGTTTCTTTTGGTCAGATGGGAGGCAAGAGGGTGGGGGCTTGCACTAGGTGGGTTGGGACATGGTGACGCTGACGAAGAGGGAGGGAGGCTAGGGAGTCCGCAGATTGGAGCTCACAAATGAAGCCCTGCTGGTAAAGTGGGCCCCTAGAATATGGGGGAGTCTGATGACTTGGTTTGCAAGGTGATGCAGAACATCTATGAGGTCAATGGTTCGTGGAGAGCGAAGACGTGCATGCGGTTGTCGTCGCTTTGGAGGGGGTGTCAAGTGTGTTGTTGAAGCTGGGTGTTCTCGTGAGACCAGTGCTGGGCGATGGGTGCAGCTTTGCCTTATAGAAGGATGATTGGTTGGGAACGAGTCCTCTCAGTGAGAAATACCCGCATCTCTTTCCCATTGTGGGGGACAGGAACGCTTTGGTGCATTAGATTCAATCGATGTGGTCTTGGCGCCCGACCTTCGCTGTTGCTTTGTCGGATCAGAAGTGCGATGAGATCGTGGCCCTCTTGAGGGATCTGGTGGATGTGGATGGCCTCGGCAGGGGCAGACCATTTTGCTTGGAAAGAGGGGATTACAATAAAGGCTTATCGATCTCTTGGCAAGACGTGTGGGGCACTTCAAGATGAGGTTGCTTGGGACTACATGCTTATTTGGGCTAACAAGGTTCCTATGTGAATCAAGGTCTTCATGTGCTTGGCGAGACGCGAGAGGTTGCTTTCAAAGGAGCACAGGGCAAGGGTGCTGGGTACTAGAGAGATCCTATGCGATAGATTCGACCTTGAGTAGGATGATTCGGAGCATCTCTTTTCGGGTTGTTGCACATCGGTCGCGGTATGGGAGTTGGCGGATGTGCCATGGCTTCACTCGGTAGACAACAAGTCATACTGGAGTTCAGTTAGAGTGGCTAGTGGTAGTTTTCAAGAGGACGTAGCTACTCCTTTTGCCCTACTTTGGACCATTTGGTGTGCTATAAATGAGAAAATTTTCAGGGGACGCTTGTTTCTCTGTGAGAGGGTGTAGGGACATTATAAGGCACTAGTGTCGTGGCAAATCATGTAGCTCTGATTTACTAGTTTTTTCCCTTTTTTTCTCTTGTATCATATATGTACTCGATATATCTTTTTTGAATGAATAATTTTGTGGTGGATTCCAATCTTGGGACTACACCCTCTTTCTCCTAAAACATCAACCCCATTTCAATCTAGATAATCATTTAAATTAGTTTAAAACATACCGATTTTTCAGTAAAATATTGGGGTGGACACCTATATGTTTCCTCCTTTTTTGCCTCAAAATTTAGCTTAAAATGAAACCCTATTAGGTTGAAAATTGTGTTTGCATAATTGGAGTACATCACCCTTCCTCACTCAATGCCTTCCCTATTTCGCTCTCCATCATCATTTTTCTGCCTTCCTTGCTCCACATATTGACAAGCTAGTTATCAGACTGCTAGTATATCAAATCTCTAAAGTTTGTTGAACACAAGACAAGATTACTACATCCAAGACCCAAATAGATCATTAGCAAGCCCGTGCACAATCTCTGCACAGAACCTCTCATGCATGAACACCAATAAAGGGGCCATATATGTGCCAAGGGCTTGACCCGATCATTCCACAATTTAAATGATCTCTCCATTTATCAATGACATTAATAAACTATCCTATACTTGAATAATCATTTCCCCAAATATACACCAATGTACCTCATACTCAGTTTTTTCTGGCCAACCCAACTCAATCCAAGATACCTCTTGCAATGATCATGATATGAGTGATATTAAATAAATAGAGATAAGACTTATAACATACACCACTCCTTAAAGAAGAAAATATTTACAGCATATTTGAGATGGAGAAGAAACACAAATATCAATATCAAAGTATATAGCATGTCTCCCATGAAGTGAAACTAATATCAGGAGAGAGAGATAGCTGCAGATAAAGTTTCCTAAAAAAGAACGGTGCAAAAGATCCACAAGAGTATCGATCCATAGCTCAGACAAGTAACATGCATTAAATTTGTAGCATTTTGAGTTCAGTTTCTTTAATGGATCATCCACAATCAGTCAACCAATAGGCAATCATGCTAGCCAATATCTTCATGAAGCCACGTTCTCAGCTCGTGGATCTCACCCTAACAATGCAGTGACCAATACATGTGCTCCATTTATAGGGAGCACTTGATTACTATTTTTACTCGGTATCATTAGCATATTTTCTTTGCTTTTTATTATTTGCACACCTACATGTAATATGTATATTTAGCAGTTTTTCATGCATATAACTGATATATTTTGTTAACTTCACTGCCAGCGCCGTAAGGACATGCAATAGTTATTGGCTAAATATCTTATCTTTCATTGTTTTCCATTGTTTCCCAAAATGCGAGAAACCCCATTACTATTCGGAGTAAGCCAAAAAGAAGATTGCATTGGGTTGCTAATGCAACAGAAGGAAATGAAACATACTTGCATATAAAAAAATATGATGTAAAACAAACCCATATATGTAAAGATAGGACGTGTCTGTTAGGAGCTCCTTCTTATAAAGTTGCATGCAAACATCATAGCTGCGCTTGTAAGCCTGCAGGGAACATAGTGGCAAATGGTAATTACCACTACAGATTATGAATTATATATAGCTAGTAAATCACATGTAGAATTAAGTATGGCAATTACAAGATTATAAATCAATAATTGAAGAACAGTTTTTTTAAGTGTCCTTGGTAATAGCATTTACATTCGATGGGCCCTTCACCCCCAGTACACAAAAAAAAAGATGGCAATAAAAACAGGAAACAGATTAAGTACTCCCTCCAGAAAATGTATAATTTTAAGAAAACATTGAAGGCATCCACAGAAAAGAAGTGTCACATAACAAAACAAAAAGTGTGGGTTGGAGAACTTCACCATTTGACAACAGAGGTTTTTGGTAAGAGATTGTTAAAAAAATCATTCAAGCATAAAATCACAGATTAGATCAATCCGTGCACACACATACCAATTAAACAACCACCTCACACCATACAAAATACATTAACCAGAAAATACATGAGCAAAAGGGCAAAACCTCCAGCAGTGCATCACCATTTTCACTAGCTGTAGAAGCTTTCAACAACACCTGACGCATCAAATCATACAGGTATAACAAGTAGTGTGTATCCTCTCGGGCATACCTGACAACACAGACACCTAGTTGAAGAGAATAAAGTTGTATTGCATATTATTTTAGGCATAAAATATTCTCATGGACATTACTTTAACATTTCAACAGGAACAGGGCGCAATCGCCACTCAGCATTTTGATACCTACAGAATAACATACTTTAATCTCTATACTGGAAAAGTTATGCGAGAAAAAGAGGGCCAATTGAAGTAGCACTGTAAGCAGTATTATAAACAAGAAAAAGTTCCAGTACTCTTTATTGACAATAATCCCACAATAATGATGTAGAAGGTACTCCAAACTGTTGCGTTCTAGTTGCAGTACGCGAGAAGCCTGCAAAACATGCAATATGTGAGAACGGTCAGAGAGGATCAGAGATTATTAAATTTCATATACAAGTGCAGTTACAGTAAGTCCAGATAATCCTAATACAATACAGAACAATGTGCATGTTTCACACTGGTAAATTAAAGGAATATTATTGTTATTGGAACGTGGAACTATAAGCAAATAATCCCAATTACTATGAATGTACTATATTATGCTTGATTATCCAAGTGCATTGACATCCAAGTCCTGAGAATCAGAATACAATACAGAATGATATGCCTTATTCACACCGGTCAATTTAAGGAATATTTGTTACTGGAATGTTGAACTATAAGCAAATAATCCCAATTACTATAAATGTACTATATAAAGCTGTCTTGAAATCACATTCATTTTGCTGTGTTGACATCTTCAAGAGCTATACTCCCATAAAGCCGAAGAACCATGATCTTCATGGAAAGCATGATATTTTCGAACTTTTAATAGCACTGCCAACTAGATAAATGACCCAACAAATTCATCAAATCAAAGAAAACCTGCTAAAATACATAAGAAATAATCTCAAGATATATATAGCTACAATTCAAAACCAAAACCAAACCTTCTACGCAAAAGCGAGTCCACTATAAGCAGCCATCACATCCAAACACACATCTATCTTGGATACCTTTATTACCTTTTTCTCAAGTAAGCCAGACTGAATAGAAATAGGTGAAATTAGATTTAATGTGTTTTCTCAAAAAAAATCATTTTATACCAAATACTTCTCTGATCTACCTCAACCAATCCTAGATTTCAATGTCCAGTTTACAACAACTCGAATAGAGGCATGGACAAACCTTTTTTTGCTGATATGCAAACCATCTTGGATGCATTTTCTTCTCTTTCTTCTCTTTTATTTCTGGGAAGCTAAATGATAATATCCAACAGAGGACGACATCCACATTTCAATAAAAAACTAAAAATTTTACGTCATCACTTTCCTCATTTTATATTCTATTGGTGCCTACCAGCCTTCTCTAATTAGATGTTTGGTGCCACATCAACTTCTTTTTCTGATCAAAGAATTACTTGAAGCATACTCAAAATATCCATTCTTTTCATATAAACCGCAAGTTGATGGCATTTCGAGGTAATAATATCTAAGCTGCATAAAGAGTTTCTTTTTAATGCACATCAAGAATTATAATACTTCATAAAGACTACTCATGGTCCTACTCCCTCGTTGGCAAAAGTTCAGCTCAGAGAAGTCAAACACACAAGAATGACCTCTGGACTGGAACTCTCTCCCCTCCGACCTTTACCTTACATGCTTTTGCAGATTGGGTTGGGGATGCTCGTGGGACCTTTGTATTCATCTTGTCCCTTATTTACCTGGGTGCACTGTGTTTTCAAAAGCATCATGACCAGCTCCTATCTCAATCTGGGTTAGTCCAATCGATATACCAATAATCAAGTTTCAAGAAGAAATTGGAGGGGGAAAGAAGAGGAGGCGCCGGTTGAGCGGGATTTTGGGAAGAAATGAAAAGATCATGTGGAGTGGAGGAGAGGGGAGAATAGAGGGGGAGATAATTTGGAGAAACTCCAATTTAATTTCTACTTCAACTGGTTGATACAATGTATATCAAATCAAATAAAAATCCTAAATTGACTTTAACCGACTAACTAATTGATTTGGAGATCAGATACGATCTCTTTATATTAATAAAAATAAAATTGCAAGGGACTCAATTATTTATAAATAAAATTAACTTGACCCTAATTATTTTGACTCAATGGATGATAAAATCTAATTGGACAAAAGCGAATGAACAAACATGCTAATTTTGCCCTGATTCATTGTTCCATGCTGCATTAAACCTAGGAGCATTAGCTGATCTGGTACATCAGTACATCTTCCTATGCCCATTCCAATCTTGTCCAAGTTTGCTAACCCCTTCTCATCCACCCTCTTTGTTCTGGAAATCCCGTTCCATCTTTACCATATCCGCCTTAACTGAGAGGGTTGGTGTGGACGAGTTCATCTGATCAGTACAAGAGTGTAAAAAAAATACTACCATGTTTTCTCATTTCACCATTTCGTATAATTAGGTGAAAATTGACCAACGAGGCATAAGAAAATTAACTTCACATAGATTTCCTTTTATTTCTCTCCTGCCCACTCTTTCAGGTTAAGCAAAACAGAAAAGGAATTAATTACGCCAAAATTAGGTGATCGTTCAAATCAGATCCATTTTAACCCTTGAACATTTTGGAGGCCTTAGACATAATCAGGTAAAAAGCAGCCAAGAGGATTCAAACTTTCCTTCCATAAGCTTCTACATATAGATATATTTATGTTCATTGTCAAAAACTTCTGCATCACAGGTTGTTGCATGTGGATTTAAACAGATCAGCTTCGATCGGGCTTCAACTTCTTTTGATTAACCATTCATTAAGATTTTTCACCAAAAATTGAAGGCAATTCATCTATCAGAAACATTTGGATCTTCGGTAATTGCCATAGAAAACTCATTAAAGAAAAAAATATCATCGTGCAAGAGAAAAGATACGACTGTCAAAGGCAATAGCTATTTCTGTGAAATACTACCTGTCCAGTGTCAAATAAATTGCAGACATAAATCCCAAAATCTCTCTGAAGCCACAAAATGTCACGATCTGCACCATGCATGACCTAATAAAGAGAGATAAAACTAATATCCGTCACAAAGATGTGATGAACAAGATAACAAATGCTGTAAACTTCCTACCTTTCTCTTGGATGGATCTTTGAAGACTTCTCTGAGATGAGGGCCAATGTGAATTCGCAATTTCAATGTATCTATCACAAAATCTTCAGTTCTGGTAGAAATTTGCATTAGGCAAGTCAAACCTTGAAAGGATCTGTATTGATTATGCTCCAAGTCTACCTGAATAGTAACAAACAAAAAGTTCATCCATGAATAATTAGCCGTGCATGGAAATATGATGCTAGACAAAACACAAACACAAAGACACACAGAAACATGTGTGCAAGTGCACACAGACACATACATAAATATACAGGCACTTTCTTTCAAAAAGGAAAAAGCACATGTATACATGCATATAGCATATTAAATACATGTGTGCCTACATACATGTGTGTCTATGTGTCCGAGAAGCCAAGAGGAAATGAGAAGAAATAGAGAGAACAAACAGTTCTTGGTAATATCAAGGCTTCTTCAAGGAAAAAGGATTCCCTTGACCAAAAGAAAAAGGATTGAGCATGATATTGATACACAAACTAAAGTAGACCAACTTCCAGAGAAAAACACAATTATATAGAGCAACCAACATAATACTATTGGCTAAACCTCTTGAAGCTATACTAGAAAGGCAAAATGGATCAAACAATCCACGGACTGATCTGATACTAAATTAAATAACCTATATACTAAAGCATTAGAAAGACTGATCAACAAAAGAAATCAACAACCCAGTATTTTTCAACATTAACTGTGGAAATATAAAATGGACTGTTAGAGGAAGAAACAAGAATGAAAACATAGTGGGATTAAACAAGAGATATGGGGATTGTTATACAGAGCAACCAACATAGCCAATTCAACGATGTGTGTGTAACCAACATAACTGGCCCACACCCATTTACGCAATTCTCTCAACATTAACCGTCACATCATCAGATTATTTTTTTACTTCTTCATTCGGTCCAACGTGCTTGCCAATTTTTGCCATCGTGTTCCAACTAGAAACACAGCCAGTCCATCCAATAAATATGTAGGTGCTACCATATAATTATCTATATCTAAATCTACCCCTATACAGATATTTAAATATCAAAAGTGTGAGATATGAAATCAAGATGGTAGATGGAGCATGGGGGAGGACAGTCATAGCACACAAGACGGTGAGAAAGTGGAGGGTGACAAGAGTTTGGAGAAAGATGGTGGCAGCATAGAGGAGGAAGGTGAGAGCACCCAAATGGCATGAAGAAGGGTGGTAAGAATGCCTACATGTTGAAGGACAACATGGAGGATGTATGGATACATGGTGGAGCGAGACAAAGCAGCACACCGTAGCAGAGACACAAAAAACAAACACAAGCAAAGAAGAGAGGCTAAAGGTTGAGGTGCGAGACCTGAAAGTTGCAACGAAAGGACGTGGAACATCAACAAGACAAGCATGGATGGCGATCGTCAAAAGAGGATACCCAAATAGTCTCACGTATAAAAAGATCTCCAAAGAAGACAAGCAGAATAAGTTTTGGGATTGGCACAATCGTTGCCTGCATTTAGGCAGCCATGACCACATGGTTGATGCATGTTGAGACCCCAATTAGGTGTTTCACATGCATATTGTCGGCCATCATTGTAAGTCGTGCCAACATCGCTTGCCTTTGAAGATAAGAAGCATCCTTGATGAAACTACAGGGACTTGGTCCCATGCAGACCCTAGATTGGTGTCTCGTGGCAGAGGAGGTCATGGGTGGCAAAGACCTCCTCTGATGGACCTTATCAGTTGACTTCTCTATAGACTCACAAGACTGGAGAAGAGTCCTAACAAAGTGAACAACATTCACTGCATATAATCTCCCATCATGAAGATAACCCCATTACATGTCAGCCAAATCGCTCATAGAATGGCAGGGCCTCAACTGCTTTGCCATCAAAGTGAGCTAGCCCGTTACAAAAGAGTTTCAGTTTCAGAGGTACTCGTAAGAAGCCGGGTCCACCCACAAGATATCAACCGCATTCCAAATCTTGCAAATACAGTCAACTCTCGCGAATACGGTCACAGTAGAGAAAAGATTATCATCATTTTCAGACAACGAACCACAAAGGAATAGTTGCAATCTTCACCTAGGGTAAACTGGATCTACGAACCTTCTTCAATAGCTTCTCAGCCCAAGTAACCAAAGAAAAATCTTTTTTTCAGGGACAACTGGAGAGTAATCAAGCTGGAGTCATGCTCCCAATCTACCAGATCATAAATCATGCTGGCAATGAGTGCATGGTAGAATCTCTTGACAGATAAGGAGCAATTACACCAAGCCTTTTCTTTTGAAATCCTGAAATAGGGGAGACACTCGACGGTGTTCCTTTTATTCAGAAAGCGAAAAGAGAAACAAGAAGGAAATACAAAGGCTACGGCCCCAGTAGATTCCAATTACAAAACCCACTCCTCCACCAATCTCTTGGCATGTATCCCCACGTTTTCCTTATAAAAGCGTTGGCCCGAGAAAAGCAAGGCATTCCTCCCCAGCCAAACAGCCCACAGGACGGCCAGAGGATAAAGCATCTCCCTCCTAGATCTACTCCTATTCGCTACCCCTTAGAGATGTGTAGAGGGTATGTAGAGGACGACCATTTTGCTTATATGTGAAGACAATCATGTTGAAGTTGCAGAATCTTTGACTCATTTTTTGCCGGAGAATATGTGACGGCGAGAATGTCCCACATGGCCTTTGTTGTAGGCTGACTCAGAATGTCATTGGTTATCTCCATGGATATTGTTCCCGACAACCATACTCGTGCATACGCATCATCTGCCTTCCATGAGGCATTAACCCCAGTCTTATCAACAGGCTACTCCTATGTAAGAATATGTTTCTTGCCATCACATTGCATCAAACTCATGAACTGCATGACCCACAGTTCATAATTAGTTCCATTCATCTTCACAATGGGTGTTGGTCCTTTAAAGGTACCTAGGGATGGAATGTCAGCCTTGTTGTCAGACATGATGGCAACAACTTCTCAAAACTGGGGTTATAGACTTGAACTTAGATCGTCTACACGGACATATAGGAAGATGGTCATGGGTGTAGACTCATACCACAATCACTTCCATTCTCTGAAGACTTCTTCGGAAGACTATGATGTTATAAAATGTCGATTCACACTCTAGAGAATCAGGCCAAAGTCCAACGAGGGACTTCTGGAGGTGTCAGGTGCGCTGGAGCTCACGGGTACGAAGAGGTGTGTTGGGTTGTGCAGGAGTACGCGTGGTGCACGCAGGCACAAGTGCAGTGCACGTAGGGCTGCACAGGGGGTGTGGTGCACGCAATTGCGGTGCACGCAGTGCACGCAGGGTTGCGTGCTAGCATGCGATGCACGTTGGAACGTGCGACGCAGGTGCACGGGTATGCGCAGGCGCATGAGTGGAGCTGCAGACGAGTGTGCGGCAGCACGCGAGTGCACGGGGCAAGGCACGTAGGCTCGGAGCCGCAAAGGAGCGAGCGGCAACAACGATGCCTTGAGACGAGGGTTTTAGTTGGGACTAGGGTTTTTGGGTACATGCTCCGATCTAGGACCGTCGCTCTGATACCATGTGGAAACGTAAAATAGAGTTAGATTCATCGTAGCCCTAGAGATCTCTTATATAGGAGAAAAGCTCTAGGGACAAATTACATAAATAGCTGAAAGAATAGAAACATTACATAATAGTATCTAAAGAGATATAAATATCTCAACACAACAATTAGGCCCAAGTATGTTATTATATTAAAAAATAGGATCAAAGAGAGAAAAAGAAGAGGCAGATCAAAAAAAAAGAGGAAAGCTAAAAAATAGGTGAAAGGTTTGATGGTAAAAAAGAAAGAAGAAGAAGAAGAAGAAAAGAGAATGGAGCAGGAGGTGTACCCAAGTATGCTATTAAATGTACTAAGCCGTCTCCCACTATAAGTAGGATCGGCTATATGGATTCTTGTTCAAATCCATGTTGAAAGATTCGACTATTTTTTACCATGGTTGTCGACTACCTAACGCAACCCCTGCAAGAGTGGTATTTGAACCCTGATCTATTATGTGGTAGACACATTGTACTACCACTAGACCATTAAGTGGGTACCCAAGTGTGCTATTGTAATAAAAAATAGGGTCAAAGATAGAAAAATAAGAGGCAAATAAAAAAAAGAAAAAAGAGGAAAGCTAAAAAAGAGATGAATGGCTTGAAAAAAAAAGAAGAATAGTAAAAAAGGACGACTACAAAAAAGAGAGAATGATTTGTGCAAAAAAAGAAGCAAAAAGAAAAGAAAAAAATGCATGTTATTCATTTTATTTCTCCCAACTTGATCGTGTGCATTCTTTATTCTATCAAGTATGGGAGAAATGGGGAGTTAGATAGGGCATCTATTCTTCTTCTTGATATGTATCTACAAAACTTTTGCCCGTCCACGATTGACAAACGACACTCCAGATTACTGTTGTTATCAGCCATCTTCATCGAGCATCGACTACTTTGTCGGGGTGACTCTATCTCTAACCATTATGTTGCGCTGGACTTTCTTCTTCTACAGCGATTCTACTCCACGTATGATCTGATTGACACGACTACTACTACATGCATGACTAAGGCTCTTTCCTGATTACCTGAAAGTTGCAGACCCGTCCTCGAGCGAGGTCTTCTACCAGCAGTGGTTCTTCAAATAGGGTGCATCTATCCTCTTCCGAGCAATGTATCTCTATTCTTGTCTCTCTCAGATGTATCAAGAGAAGATGAGTTGTTGCAACTTTCTCAACTCTAGTTTAAGGGATAGAGTTGGAGTATGTAATAAAGGGGTAATCGGATCTCTACAAGATCCTATTACCCCCATTCATGTTTAATCCCACATGGACGAGTGGTGGGACTCTGATCTGTTTGTGGGGTTATATATAGAGCTCCACACCCCATGTACTCATTGAAAGATTGCAATAGACGATCCAACCCTTAGAAGCCTTCTCCCAAGGTTGATCTCGTCCCTCACGGAGTAAGGTTCCACGTAAAATCCCGAGTGTTCAATGGTTTATTATTTATTGTTTATCGATTTGCTTCCTCCTTTCTAGATTTCAACACGGTATAAGAGCAAAACAATTTATAGGGTTTGTTTGCTTGAAGTATTATTTTTCAATTATCTTTTTATTTAGAGTTTGAGTACTATTGTGATTATGCTTGAAGATTGTTGCAAGCATGTGATGCAGTGTCTTGTTGCTCCTGAGATGGTACTAAGATTTTACATAGAAGTGAAAATCTCTACATCGAGCTCGCACTGTGGATCAAGAGCAAGAAGTTTGCAAAGTTTCCATCATTGATGTTCTATTTTTTTATTCAAAAGTGGGATATCTTCTCGGGTCTGAAAATTGCTCCAGTAACACCATGGCTTCTCCGACCATCTACAACCATGCTTCTCCTCCATCCCGAGAAGAGTTCCAAGATAGTATGTTGTGGTCTCCATCATGATGAGATATCTCAACCAACAATCCAAAGATCAACACCTCCAAGGATCTCCAAAGAATGTGAGGCCTCATTGCTCGATGAAGAAGATGGCTCCATAGGGGGGCTCTTGTTCTCAAAGAAAAAAACAACAGCCCAAGGCCTCATCCATGATCACCTTGCACTTGTGACGCTCCAGCCAGTGCCACATTCGCACACTTGAAGCCGCATCTCTAGCAGGGCACCCTCTCCAAACGATTTTAATCTCCAAGAGTTGCATTATGCTCCATCAGTAGCTGCATCTCCTCCTTCCCAAAAGTGTCGTTGCAGCAATGGGCTTCCCAAGGGGGGACCTTAAGAAAGGAGCGGGGGCTAGATGCCCTTTACAGGCCTGGGAAACTTTTTGAGCTCCTTTTTTTATTCATGTTTTAAGCTCCACCGTTTTTACTTTGGAATTTTTTGTAGTCCCAATAGGCCACGGTCTTGTAGGTAGAAAACAAAAGCAAACCAGGTCCAGGAAAAGAAAATAACCTAAAAAGGAAAATGGGCAAAAAATGAAAGAAATAGGGATTGAGAAAGAGAGGAAAAGAAAGGTACAACAGTAAAAAGAAGAAGAAAAGAAAGGAGCATGGGTTGGGCCCAAGTGTGCTACTGTATTAAAAAGTGGGGGCAAAGAAAGAAAAAGAAGAGGCTTATCAAAAAAAGAAGAAAAGAGAAAAACCAAAAAATGTGAATGGCTTGAAAAAAGTGTCATACAAAAACCCCGCAAAGAAGAAGAATATCCAAGAAAAAAGGACGACTACAAAAAGAGAGAATAATTTATGCAAAAAACAAAAAAATACATGTTATTTATTGTTTCTCCCAACTTGATCATGCGCATTCTTTATTCTATCAAGTATGGTAGAAATGGGGAATTAGATATGGCATGTGTTCTTTTTCTTGAGATGTATCTACATGACTTCTACACGTCCACAATTGATAACTGACACTCCAGACTACTACTGCTATCAGCCGTCTTTCGCCGAGCATCGACTACATTGTCTGGGTGTCTCTATCCCTAGCTACTACTCCTCGATGAACTTTCTTCTTCTACAGTGACTTTACTCCAGACACGACCCAGTAGTTGCAGCGACTACTACATGCACGATTGAGGCTCTTTCCATCTGACATGAAAGCTGCAGACTCATTCTCGAGTGAGGTCTTCTACCAGCAGCAGTTCTTCAAACAGGGTGCCGCTCTCCTCGTTGAAGCGAGGTGTCTTTATCCTCGTCTCTCTCAGAATCAAGTGAAGATGTGTTGTGTACATTTCTTTTTGTTGCAAGATGGAGCTTTCTCAACTCCGGCTTGATGGAGGGTGTTGGAGTACGTAATAAAAGGGTAATTGGATCTCTCCAAAATCCAATTACCCCCACTCATGTTTAGCCCCACACTCCCTGTACTCATTGAGAGATTGTATTAGACGATCAGACCCTTAAAGGCCTTCTCTCGTGGTTCCATATTGCTCCCTCACGAAGTAGAGATCTACGTAAAATCCTGAGTGTTCAATGTTTTGTTATTTATTGCTTATCGATTTATTTCCGCATTTTTAGATTTCAACATCGTGTATGACCACACATCTATCACAACATTTTTCATTTATGCTATTGTCATTCTCTGCACATGTCTATACTTCACAAGCTAACATTCAGATCCATGGAACATAGGAGGTCTCTTTGTAACACTTTCCTTTGATTTTCAAGAGAATTTTCTTATCACAAAGAACGGTAGAGGCCCTCCTCCACTTTAGTCAACTTGCGCTTATTCTATGAGTAATATCTCTGTCAATTTCTCCATCATGTCTCCAATCTTCAGCTTGATTCCTTCACCACTATTTCCATCAAATACGCAATCCATATATTCAGTCTTAGCCCTGCTTATATGAAATTCTTTAATCTATGTGGCATGTCTCCAAACCTCAAGCTTCCCATTTACTTTGTCACTAGTCCCAACAGCCAACACAAAATCATCAGCAAATAACATACCCAAAGTATCTCTTCATGAATATGACTAGTCGAGTCATCCATAATTAAAGTAAAAATATACCTTTAAAGATAATACATGAATACAAAGGTGAGCGTGGGACCTCTAACTATGGACGTGCAAACATTGTTTGGATCACATGAAAGTGCTTAGGTAAATGTGTAGTCATCATACAAATAAGGATTGGATTCATAATTAAAACACCAGACAAAAGATTAGCATGGCATCGATAGAATGACAAAAGGTCATTTAAAATGATTTGGACGTGCAAAAAAATAGGCCACAAGATGCTCTTATTTGATGGTAAGAGATGTCAAAAAAGAGTCATGCAAAGGGGACGGGGAAGACAAAAAAATGGAGGGAAACTATAAGAAAGTTGTCATTTATTGGCTCAAAATATAAGAATGAAAAAAATAAAATATGTTCAAATAATCCATGTAATCAATCCATTTAGAGTAAGAAAAGGCAGGTTGCAGGCAGTGTACACAACTTGTTAATCTTTTTTTAATATCTTCAGAATCGGAAATTCTTGTAAAAAATAAAAAATAGCATTGATGAAAAAATGGCATAACTCCCTTCTAATAACAAACTTTTTCGTTCCAAAAATTTTAGTTAAGTTTCTGTAGCTACATTCTGTTGTTGAAAGTCTCTCGTACAGAGACAATCCACAAATTGTGAGAAACATTTTCAGTTTTGTGGATCTTCCAAGAGATTGTACTTATTGTTCTTGAGCTACTTGGTTGACCTTTGTCTTGGTTTCATTTATTTTCTTACGATCATACAATAATATATTCCTCTATTCCAAAAGTAGATCTAAATGGTTTATGCCAATGGCATGCGATGACTACACATACAATCCCAACAATAATTTTTTTGAATAAGAAAATGGGGGAACCCTCCCAAGGCGGGAGTTACCACACCAAAGTATTATGCACATGTTCCACCACACCCTAATCCCAGCAATAATTAGCTAGAGGAATTTTGAGATTTTTTTTGAGTCGAAAAGAGGGGGTAACACTCAAAGGTGTTCGCCCCAAAATTTTATTAAAAAGTCAGAGAAAGAAACAGGTACAAAGAAACAAACTACAGGACCCACTCCGCCACTAAACTTGTAGAATGCACCTAAACATTTTCTTTATAGAACCTTTGGCCCGAGAAGAGTAGCGCATTCCTGGCCAGCCAAATACTCCAAACGATAGCAAGTGGTAGTAGCAGAACTCGCCGAGGCCGCAGTCTGTTCACCACCAAGGAGCTGCAAAAGGAGGGCATGTCCGTCGTACAGGCCCATTCGAGATCCGCCCCGCCCCAGATTGGGGTCGTCTTCGGACACTGGAAGAACATATGATCAAGTGATTCAATCTCAACATCACACAGGAGGCACTGATCAGAAATGGTGCCCAGAAGCCCAGCACAGCGGTCTCTCGTCAGCAATCTTTGCCGCCTGAATAACCAAAAGAAGAAGCCAATCTGCTCAGGGAGGCCAACACCCCACAGGAATCTGCAGTCACTAAGCAGAGCGTCAGAACGCGAAGGGAGCGGCCTACAAATCACCCCATACGCCCTCCTAACAGAAAAGGGTCCCCCACGCCAGACCCAATGATCCATGTGCACAGTCGGCCTCCCCAACTCACGCAAGGAATCCAGTAACACAAGAAAGTCTTCACGGCGTTGATCCGAGAAGTTAGCAGAGAACGTAGGCATCCAGTTTCCATCCGACCAGCACGAAGCAACACACGCCCCATGATCTGCGACCAAAGCAAACAGGCAGGGAAAACGCTCATTCAAAGGCCCAGCATCCGTCCAATCATCAGTCCAGAAAGCGAAAGAATCCCCATTGCCAAGCAACGGCCTGAAGAGAACCTGAAGACGAGGAAGAACCCCCAGGATCCCCTTCCAGAAGGGCATGGGGGACACAACACGAAAGCCAGGCAGAGGCAAGGCACCATTAACACCATAGATCCGACGTAGAAGGCTGCAACACAGATCATCACTAGCACCCCAAAGTCTGCTCACCCACTTCGTGAGTAGGGCCTCATTCATAGCATCTAACATCCGGACACCAAGGCCCCTCACACTTAGGGAGCATGAACTCATCCCACTCGACAAGATGCGTCCCACCAGACTCCCGCTCGACCTTGCCCCATAAGAATTTGCACATCAATCTCTCCAGATGATGTGGCTAAGGCGGCAGGCCTAGCTATTGGGGGCCGCACTGAAGGTCTTTAATGAAGGTACTCTCATGGAACGTCAGGGGTCTCGGGGACCCTGATAAGCGGCGGGCCTTGGGCTTGCGGCTCTCCGAGTGGGAGTGTGATGTGGCTTTTATAGCTTCCTACTCTCAATGATTCTGTATGGAGGTCTTTTGGTGTTTTTGCCTTGGACGAGTTCCGGGCTGTTGATGCAATTGGGGCATCGGGTGGCATTATTATAGCTTGGCGGTCTGGCCGCTTCAAATTTTCCTCCATGCGAATGGGTAGACATTCTTTGACGGTCGTGCTTACTTCTCTCGAATCGAATCTTAATATAGCTTTCTCGGCTATCTATGCCCCCATTTGTCACTTGCAATGGAGGGATCTTTAGGAGGAGTTACGGGAAATGGCCCCTGAATTCGCGGATACGCCTTGGCTTTTGGGCGGGGACTTTAATGTTACTGTGCTTGCGTCGGATCGGCCGCGGGGACGCGGGGGGCGTGACCCTGGTTCGGATGATTTCATGGCCTTCATCTCTGATCTCGCCTTAGAAGGATTGGTGCCCGCTGACATATCTTATACTTGGCGTAATAACGCTTCCAGATCGTGAATTGACAGGTTCTTGGCGAATGGCAAAATTATGGAGCGCTTCCCTTTATGCTGGGTGGCTTCTCGCCCGCGCTCTCTCTCGGACCATAGTCCAATTATGTGGGACTCTGGGGACGCCCCTCTTGCTAGGGGCCTTTTCCGCTACGAAAGGTCTTGGCTGTTAGAGCCAGGATTTAGGGACTTGGTCAGGAGCCATTGGGACCTCCTTTCTTCGGATGGACCTGCGGCGCTTTGTTTGGCTCAAAAATTAACCTCGCTGCGGCGGGTTCTGGCTCCGTTCAAGAAGGACACGCGTAACGCCCGTGAGGCCTCGAGGAAGGCGGCGGAGGAGTCTATTATGCGTCTCGATCGTGCGGAGAATGAGCGGGACCTCACGGCGGGGGAACTTGAATTACGCTCTGCGGCCCTTGCTGTAGTCAATCTGGAAGACAAAAAACGCTCAACCGAATGGAGGCAGCGATCGCGGCTGAGATGGATAAAGGAGGAGGATGCTAACACCGCTTACTTTCATCGGGTTGCAAGTGGTAGGAGGCGGCATAACTCCATCCGCTCTATTATGGTGAATGGTTCTCGAATTTCTGGTGACAAGGAGATGGGCGATGCATTTTTGGATCACTTCAGGAGTATTTTTGGTTGCAGGTTGCCTCGGCGCTGGCGCTGGTTGGGGTGTGGGGCGCCATTAATCTCGGATGCTGACTCCTTGCCCTTGGTCAGGCCTTTCACGCTGGAGGAGCTTAAAGATGCGGTGTGGGACCTCAATGCCGACGCCGCGCCGGGCCCCGACGGGTTCCAGGTGGCATTTTATCGCGATTTTTGGGATCTGGTGGCTGGCGATGTTTTGAATGTGGCGCGTGACTTTTTCAACTGCACTCGCGGCTTCGACAAGATAAATAAGGCCCAAATCGTTTTGATCCCCAAGACTACTCCGGCGATTCACTTTGAGGACTTCTGCCCGATCTCTATTTCTAATGGGATTTATTTAATTATCGCTAAAGCCTTGGCGAGGCGGCTGGCTCCTCTCCTTTCGTCACTTATATCGCCTACGCAGGCGGCCTTTATCCGTGGGCGGCATATTACTGATTGCTTCGCGTTGGCTTCGGAGCTTGTGGCTGGATGGAGGCGCTCTAATACCAAAGGGATTCTCTGGAAGATTGATTTCGCCAAGGCGTACGATTGCCTCGACTGGCACTTCCTTTGGTCAATCATGCGGCGGAGGGGCTTTCCCTCGCTGTGGATTTCGTGGATGAGGCAGTGTGTTTCCACGGCTTCGCTCTCTATTCTGTTGAACGGTTGCCCGGTGGGAGGTTCCATCCAGCCAAGGAGGGGGTGCGACAGGGGTGCCCTCTCGCACCCCTTCTCTTTGTCTTGGCGGCCGATGTTTTGCCTCGTATGATTGAGGGGGTGGCGGGGGCTGGTTTGACTCGTGGATGTCTTGTTGGGGAGCTTCATGTCCCCTCTATTCAGTTCGCCGACGACACCTTATGCTTTGTCGAGGGGGGTCCCGATGCCGTGGAGGGCATGGCTTCTACTATGCAGCTTTTCAGCGAGGCCTCGGGGCTGATGATCAATGTGTCGAAATCCAAAGTTGTCCCATTTGCCATGTCGCAGGAGGAGGCTTCGGCCTGCGCTCTTTTCCTGGGGTCGGACCCCACTTCCCTCCCGATCGATTATCTTGGTTTGCCGCTCGCGGTGGGCCGAGCTCGTCTGCGTGATTGGACGGCTGTGGTGGAGAAGGTGGAATCCCGCCTCGCGGGGTGGCGTGCGTCTTTGCTTTCCAGGGGAGGGCGTCTTGTGCTTTTAAAATCAGTGCTGTCATCTATTCCTATCTACTTTCTATCGGTTCGCGTTTTGCCAAAGGGGATACGTGCGTGGCTGGAAAGGTGTATGCGTGGTTTTCTGTGGGGAAAGAAGGGGGATGGCAGGACTGGAAGAGGTGTGCATCTCGTGGGCTGGGAGGTTGTGGCTCGCCCCAAGCGATCGGGGGGCTTGGGGGTGAGACGGTTGGGGTTGGTCAACGATGCCCTCCTGCTGAAGTGGGTTTCACGGGTGTGGGAGAATGAGGAGAGCTTTATGATTAAAGTTTTGCGCGAACTACTGGGCGAGGACTTGATTGGCTGCTATCGGGGAGAATCGCTCTCCCGATTGTCTCCCTTCTGGCGGGGTGTGACTTTGGTGTTTCGGCAGTATCGCTCACTCTTTAAGCCTGTGCTGGGGAGCGGGACCTCCTTTCGCTTCTGGTATGACGACTGGTCTGGAAGGGGTGCCTTTTACCTGCTATTCCCACGCCTATTCGCCTTGGTTGACGACAAGGAGGCATCAGTGGCCTCTTCCTACGAGAATGGTTGTTGGTGCCCTCGGATCGCTGCGGCTCTTTCGGATCAACGCGTGGAGGACCTTCTCTCTCTTTTGGATCAGCTTGCTGGTGCTCCTCGCCCGAGTGTGGGGCGTGATCATTGGGCTTGGATGGAGGGTTCTTTCTCTACGCATAAGGCTTACACCGCTATCGCTCCATCTATCTCTGTCGACGACGACTTGTTGGGGCGTGACTGTAGATACTTGTGGGGTCTTAAGCTCCCTGAGCGCATCGGCATTTTCTTTTGGCTTCTTCGGCGTGACCATCTATTGACGCGTGATCGGTGCTCCATTTTTTGCTTGAATGTCGACTCCTCCTGCGGACTTTGTGGAACGGAAAGGGAAACAAACTCTCATCTCTTCTTTGAGTGCCCACGGGTGCGCTATATTTGGAATGATCTCCCTTGGGTGAACGTTGTATCCTTTGCTGCTGTCTGCGAGAGCTTGGTTAACTCAAGGGGTAGGGAAAGGAAGGCTATTCTTGACCCGCTTGCTAGATTGTGGAGCATTTGGCTGGGAAGGAACGAGGCAATTTTCGCTGCTCAGAGATTCTATACGGAGAATATCTCTATACGCGCAAGGAGTCTTCTCGAGGCTTGGTGCCTGGGGTAGCCCACAGTGACTCTGTGGGGGGTTCAGCGGCTTGTGTGTAGTCTTGCGGAAGGTTTTTTGGTATCTCTCCTCTTTTTTGTAAATTCTGTTCTCTATTTTTTCTTCTTTAATAAATTGGTGGGGGTGAACACCGCCGAGTGGGTCCCCTCTTTTAAGTCTCAAAAAAAATCAATCTCTCCAGATGACCACGGATCCCCTTCGGCATAAGGCGAGTGGACATGAAAAAGATCGGGATCGAAGATAAAACCGCCTTTAGCAGCACCAGACGACTCCCCTTGGATAAGATGGCTGACTTCCAACTAGCAAGCCTACTCTCCAGCTTCTCAACAACCTGTAACCAGTCACCAACTTGGTTCTCCCCACAGCCAACGGCACCCCAAGATACCCAACAGGGAGTGTACTGCAATCCGACCCTAGGGCCTGACCACAAGAACGTGCCTCCCCTTCCGATAAACCGAAGGGGATGACCTTGGGCTTGCCAACGTTCTTAAAGAGACCAAAAAGTTCACTGAAAAGATCAAGGGCCAAAGCCATGCCAGAGGCCGCCTGAGCGCACCCCTCGATGAAGAAAACAGTGTCGTCTGTGTATTGAAGAAGCAGGATCGTAACACCATCCCACGAATATCCCGCCGAAAGGCCTCCCTCAGTAACCCGGGTCACAATACGTGCCAAAACATCCGACGCAATGACGAAAAGAAGAGGGGCAAGGGAGCACCCCTGCCTGACTCCCCGTCGCGGCTGAAAGAAGCCACCCTCCGGACGATCGTTCACCAGAATGGACATAGAAGAGGTTGTTACATAGCGCTTCATCCATGAAATCTACAAATCCGGAAATCCCTTCCAGTCCAAAGTGTCATAGGATTTTGTGAAGTCCACCTTCCAGAGCACCCCCCCCCCGCCTCTTCCAGTCCGCAACAATCTCCGAAGCAAGAACCAAATAATCAACGATCTGCCTGCCTGGGACAAAAGCCGATTGTAAAGGTGATATAATGTGCTCAAGCGTACAACTCAACCTTAAAGCAAAGACCTTCACCATAATCAAGTAAGGAGCATTGGACAACGTGATAGGCATGAAGTCCTCGATGCGCTCCGTAGCCATGCTCTTCGGAAGGAGAAAGATGAGGGCCTTATTTATCCTCTCGAAGCATGCATTTCCACCACAAAATTCCAAGATGACTTCCAGCACATCCGTACCGACCAGATCCTAAAAGTCTCTATAAAAAGCCACTGGAAAGCCGTCAAGGCCTGAAGCCCCCTCCGCGTTGAGGCTCCAAACCGCATTCTTCAGTTCCTCCATTAAGACGTCCTACGTCACGCTCGAAGCCACAGACGGTGACCAACTCGGAGCACCAAGCCATGTCCACCTCCAACGCCTCACAAACGAGGTAGCCGAGAAGTCTCGGAAGTGGTCCACAATCACTTTACCCATCTCTCTGTCGTCGTCCACACGCAAACCGTCCACAATCACCGATCTCATAGCATTTCCCCTACGTCTCCCACTAGACACACGGTGGAAGAAAGCCATCTTCGCATCTCCCTCTCTAAGCCACGTGCTCCTAGATCGTTGCCTCCACTCACTAACTCGCTTCCTATCCTCATCAGTTATTCTCTTCTGCGCAAGCTCATCGCCCGACAGGTCCCGAAGGTCCTCCACGGCGTCAAGCCTAGACACCTCCTCTGCCTCCACTCGAGCCGCACGACACCTCTCTGGACTTCTTCTTGAAAGCACATAAACACATGCGCAAAGAAACCAATTTCTGCACAAACCTTGACGCCGCAGACCTGGAAACCGCTAAGGAAGACCAGTGCGCCACAACCAGATCCCGAAAGGAATCCTCCAGAAGCCAGCTCTGCTCATATTTGAAAAATCCCCTCAGCGGCACCAGCTCCCCCGAATCCTAAAGAATCGGAGAGTGATCAGACAGAGTCCTCGATCTAGCAACCACAAAGGACATAGGGAAAAGATCGAGCAGCTCCGCAGAGGCCAAAAACCGATCAATGCAAGATCGAGAGTTAGAATTCCTCCAAGTGTAGCCTGAGCCAGCCACATCCAACACCTCCAGATCCAAAGAGTCAATAGCATCAGCAAACTCCTCCGAGCCAGGACCTTGTCCCCCCTAGAACACGGCCTATCTGCGGTCTGAAGCGTAACGTTAAAATCGCCTCCAACGAGCCAAGGGATCCCCGCAAAAGCCCGACCTTGCCGCATGCAATTTCGTCCACAATTCACGCCGCTGAATATGATTACACAGCCCGTAAACACAAGAGAGGGCCAAAAGGAACGACGAATGAATGCACTCCAGGAGGACAGTGAGGACATGTCTCCCCTAGAGCTCCACCAAAAACCGAGGGCAAAGGTCCTCTACGCCACAAGCAAGCCTCCCGAGGCACCAATGGCATCGACCGCCCTAAACTCGTCGATGCCACCCGTATCAAAGGACCTCCAGACGAGGTCAGAGATAAACTGAAGCTTCGTCTCCTGCAGTAAGAAAGCATCACAACCCCACTCCCGAAAACGCGAACCGAGGATTTTCCTTTTATCCAGGTCACTCAGACCCCTAACATTCCATGAAAGAACCTTCATTGGGAAGACAGTTTGGGACCCTGAGTGCGAACCACTCCTGCCACCTCCGCAAGTCGTGCTTTCAGCTCCGAGCATGGCGGGAACACCCCAAGATAAGGCCTTGACCATTGCCTCCTCCTGTACCGCTTTCCGGACTTCTTGTCCGTTGCACTGCACCTTTGTAACTGCTTGATTCGCCTCCAATGACAAACCGAAAGACACCTCTCTAACTGACCGATCTCCCATTCCCGCTCTACCTTCCGGCCGCTCAACAAAGGTCGATGATGCAGAAGAATGTAAGAGACCCTCATCAGGTACCGGAGGATCATCGAAGCAAACTTGCAGCTCGAGCGAGGGACCCTCCAACCCTCCGCGAGCCCTCCAAAGCTGGGGTGTGAAAGCAAAGGACGAAGTCCGGTTCGAAGGCACAGCCGGACTCGAGAACCCCACAGAGCCCGAAAGTACCAAATAGTCCATAATCAGATCCCCCTTGACAGAACCCTTAGACGAATCTGAGAGCTTGACCACGAGAGGGGAAGCAAAAGCCCGCGAATAAAGCGCCTGAGACCCGGAAGGTACCCAACCGCCCACTTCAGCATGCCTCGAAAATGAGGAGACCAAGAATTGAAGTGCCCGAGACGGGTCCACCAAAGGACGCCGCCAAACCTCCTTGCGACACGAGCCCGACGTGCCAACTGCATGGAACCCAAGCGCCAAACAGGAAGACGAAGCGTCATCCGTCGACGTCGGAGACACAGGTGGCAATGGAGGATCGAGAAGCTGCAGCTCCACACGGAAGCAGAACCAGCCGACTTCCAAGGTTGCGTAGAAGATTGAGTATTTCAGAAGAACCACATCCGCACTGTTGCAGTCCATCATCATGAGCGTGACTTCCGGGTCAGACCCCGGGCGCAAGCCATCCTCCAGCATCAAGACCACCGAGCCCCAACGTCTGAGGGCTGACCGCAGGCAGGAAACAGAACGAGAGAGGAAGGGGACGCCACGCACCCGCACCAAGCACCTTGCAGAGTCACCCACATCCCCGTCCGCAAAGTGCAATACTCTCCAAGAAATTGCACCCACGCCACCAATAGAGAGACGACGATCTTTCTGCGATGAAGAAAGACCACGTACACAATACCTACGATCTTCCAGCAACACCACGTCTCCTGAGAACTGAGGACCAAAAAATCGCAAAGATAGGCCTGCAGAGACTTCACCGAGATGGAGCCCTCCAACAAAGACCCTATTAGTGCATGGGTGCATTCGCCAGGCACATGGCCCGCCACAACGGACGCATATGAGCGAAAGCCTCGCAGCCCACCACCAGCAGACGAAGACGACTTGGCCTCAGGCCCCCCGCACCGGCCCACGACCCAAAGCGACAGGGCAAGAGACCCGACGGTGACCCAAACGCCCGCACCTAAAACAGCGCGGAGGAACTGAGCAAGTTGATGCCAAATGCCCACTAAGACCACATCTGAAGCACCTTTTCCCCGGCTTCTTGTGGGAGACCTGCACCCAATCCCCGCCTTCACCGCGCGTCGCCACACCACCGCCTGTCGCTTCCAAACCGTCGCCCACCCCGCTCCGCACCACCCATCGCCACACCATTTCTCCGGAGGCTTTTCAAGACACAAGTCTAGCTATTAACAACATCCTTGTTTCTCATCACACATGAGACACAATTAGAAGAACACCTCTAGCTATTAAAGAATAAAAAAATAATCCAGAATTGTGAGAACAAATTCCACCTAAAAATAATTAAATTTAAGCACCCATGGTATATGAAATTTGTTGCACAGTCAACCAAGCGGTGCAGAGGGGAAATTGGAGACTTTTCATGAGTACTTGGTTTATGAATGTACAGTTAATTAATAACATATTGAATTTAACACTAGGTTTTAACGCTATGCTTCTATTTCTCACACATTGATTCAACATTGTTTTAAAGCAAATACAACATGGACTAAGCTATTAGTAGGCTCTTTATTTTAAAGTCTACGGCATATTAGGCGCAGCATTAGCTTTCTTTTTTACCTCAGCTTGAAACTTCCAGAGGACGAAATTGGGCTCAGACCAGTTTAACAGTAAAGGATGTACAGCTTTGACAATTTCCGTAAAAATTGATGTATATTTCAATGTGACTCCCACCCAACTATACAATTCTACTATCAATTGTTAATGAGTCTAAAGGGGCTATTTCTCAACTGAATTTACAGATATACTGAGTTAAAACTTCAAACATATGTCTCAACTAGGCATCCCATCTATTTCTCATCTAGAATGAACTTATGGGGGCAACATAGAGTAAAAGGTTTCCAACTTTCTTGGTCGTTACAAGCAATCTGCTCAATTAGAAAGAGAAAAAAGAATACAAAAGCACTTTACAAGTTGCCACCATAATATCCAAAAGCATGTAGTTAAAAAAATTCTAATCTTGCAGGTTTCTTGAAGGTCGAGTACCCCACCTTCAGGAGGGTGTCACCGGTCAAACACGTTTTTTAAGTAATAATTACATGCAAGTCAGTCCTCCAGAATTTACAAGGTTGGCAGGTGCAATAAATCTCACAATTCAACAAGGACATTAACCCATAATAACCAATGTCCAATTTCAAAACATGTAGTATTTTCTTTTTATAACCACTTATAAAATAAAAATGTAAGATAGTGGAGCATACACTGCCTGGGCACAAACACCCCTTCAAAATAAATATAGGAGTCAACTTGGACATACCGCAAATTCATTGGCATTCCGTAATTTGATTGCCAATTCCTTTAACTCCTTCACATCATCCACAAGTTTGAATGGTGTATCCTCTAGAGGTTGTGGTTTGACAGGCTCATGGTCTGAAATGCTTCTATCAACAAAATCACTAATTGATAGCTTTTCCTGTATATATAAAAAGCATGACTTTAATTATTACTAGTCACAACAGAGAATGAATCCCCTCATACATAAAACTTTATAAGCAGGCCTAATGAACAAGCCATGCAGAATCATCAATTACAGCTATACTGCCAAAATATTTGGGTTCCGTATTAATAAGAATACAACGATAATAATGAAACTAAAAACAGGTTTTAGATCAATATCTTCTCACCAAATTTGGTGTGAATATAACGACTCCATAATCATTTGTTAATTGGAAATTCTTAGCATAAGCCAAACACCAGGGCACAAGCGATAGTTACATATTTATATACATGTGAGTTGTTACCCGATCTGTTTCCCCATGCAAATGGAAGTGAAATAGCGTGAATAGGTACTATACATACATTCTAATTAAAAAAATCGAAACCATCTTAAATCCGAACTAAGAGAAATATGAAACTACTTTGTCGTACAGGTGATATATCACAATATCCTGGTAGTCAACAACATTTTTTAACACTGCAAAATTTTCACATCTTGACATTAAACCAAAAGGCATATGCCCATGATCATGCGCTCACTTTTGTAAAGCATTTGAATGTAAATCATATGGGTAAATGAGTGGAAAGCTATATTTTTAAAATAACACTGATATCAATAATATATAATATATATTTATTGCACTCCTGCTTTAGTATTTTTACATATCAATGTGCGATATCGGTGCATATGCATGTGCTCATAAACAGAGGAGGCATGCATCGACACATGCATGCACCTGGTATGTTATCTCAAATAGTGTTCTATGTACGTATGCATATGGTAACTGCTTCAGAATGATGGTTAATAATACAGGTTTGAACAAAAATGGGGCAAATTCGTGCATCCACTAAATACATCAGCACAACTGCACAAGTATATGCTTTAACATCGACTGGGAGTCCTGCCTTTGCATAACCAATATCAGAGTGGATTCAGTATTGCTATCTCAAATAGTGTACCATGTGCATGTGCATATGGTAAGTGCTTCAAAATGATGGTGAATGCTACATGTTTGAACAAAAATGGACCTGGCAAATTCGTGCATCCACTAAATACATCAGCACAACTGCACAAGTATATGCTTTAACATCGACTGGGAGTTCTGCCTTTGCATAACCAATATCAGAGTGGATTCAGTATTGCTATCTCAAATAGTGTTCCATGTGCATGTGCATATGGTAAGTGCTTCAAAATGATGGTGAATGCTACATGTTTGAACAAAAATGGATCTGGCAAATTCTCGCATCCACTAAATACCTCAGCACAAGTATAGGTGGGTGTTTCTGAGTGCAGTTGTAAGAAACCTAAGGGAAAAATGTGTTTTAACTCGACTGAGAGTTCTGTCTTTGCATAACCAATATCAAGAGTGGATTTAGTACTGCTTAGGTGACTGATGACCGGCATATGCCTTAAGGATCCAACAAATTGGCGCACCCGTCAAATCAATGAATCATATGTCGCAACCCTTGTAATACGAGACATGAACGAGAAGAGAAAACTAGAAGCTAACGACTCACGATGGATGAGTGTTAACCTAAGCCAAGGAGAAGCGGGTGGCGGAAGTGTTACTGTGAAATCCCTATGAAGGAGTAATTGCAGTGTCTGTGATGGTTAAGATCCTTGCATGGGACATGGGAAGCCGGGGACCAAAAGAATTATAGGAAAATGACATTATTCTACAATTTTTAAAAGCCTTGAACTCCCACAAATCGTGTACTTACTGTGATTATAGACAAATCTTTCTCATTCTTTTCAACTTCTTTCAGAAGAAAATTAAAATACGGCAAGGATGTAATACTCTCAATATTCCATGCATTACTGTTTAAAATTAAAATCAAGGACAACGGCCTCTCATTCAATCTCGCAGAGGATGGAAAATGAGTTAATGGCTTCGAGAAGCCTATGCAGACGAAAACATGACTCACCAGAGGGTGCACGAACCGTGTGCCATCCTCGCTCTTTTCCAGCCACACATGATCAAAAGGCTGGTTCGAGTTGTTCACCAGAATACAAAACGCATCCTGAGGCCGGGGGATATTCGGTAAGTGGAACGGCACCTTGGGAAGCATCTCCCCGGTCCTCTTGTCCCTCACAAGAACCCTCGCCCCTACATAACCCGTAACATCCCCAGCCTTAGCCTCAGCCTGCCCTCTGGAACTACCACTGCCATCACCCTTCTTCTTCTTCTTCCCGGAGACCACCTGGAAGCCGTCTTTGCCCATCTCTCTCTCGAGATGCAACCTCTTTGCGTCGAATTCGTCTAGCGAGGACCCGAGCCTCTCGACGAGGTCGTCGTTGAGGTCAGCCAGCCACGGGAGGGCGTCGTCAGGGTCGTCGGGAGGGGGAGAAGGGGGAGGGGCGAGGAGAGGGGAGGAGGCGAGGGCGGTGAGGAGGCGGTGGGAGTCGGAGAGGATGCGGGAGGTGGGGGAGCGGAAGGCGGGGAAGCTGTTGTAGAAGTGGAAGTCCGGGGAGGGAGGGATGGGGCGGGAGCGGGCAGAAAGGGCGGACTCCGCGGCGGAGAGGGGGCCGGAGGCGAGGGCGAGGAGGTCGTCGGCGCGCTGCCGGCGGCGAGGGGAGGAGGGGGAGAGGCTCATAGGGCGTGGGCCCTTTCCTAGGGTTTGGGAGGTAGCTCGAGAGTGAGGAGAGAGCGGGAAGGCGGGTTTTGTGCTTTTATATATAGTTTTGCTGCGGAGGTGCGGGGGAGTTGGGGATCTTGGTTGTTGGTAGTGTAACCGATCCTGAGGTCGTTGGGATGGGAGTTCATGTTCTTTTTTTTTTTTTGCTAAGCAAGGTATTTGTATTGATACGTAAGAATCAAGAAATTTTTTGTTACAGTAAAGGGCCGTAGAGCCTCTAGTTGGGCATCATAGCCGAGACAAAAACCAAAAGGTCAAGAAAGAACCATGAGCAGCTAGTTTAGAATGGTTGGCACCATGTTTGAGATGTGGCCAATCAAATGTTGGGGGGTGGAGGTATGGCCGCCCGTCCATCTGAGATTGCGCTCCTCCCATAATGCCCAGGTAGTCGCCGCGAGAGCAACTGGTGGGGATCACCGCTGCCCTTTGCATCCCAAACCTTGGTTCTCAGAACTTACATTTGATGTTGGACAAGTGTGCTGGAATCATTTGCCACCAACTGAAATTGAAGACTGGAGTTCATGTTCTCTAGTTATTGTCATGGGATGCCTGCAGGAGGCAACAGAGCGGTTGCTTCAAAGTTGAGCTGGAAGGGTTTGTTTCGGACCAAGCTAAAGATGAACTGGGTGAAGTTAAGCCTCACAAAAAAGGTGATGGGGATCGGTTTGCCACCAAAAGTTGTTTATGCTTTCTTGAAGGGTATGTACAACAATGCCCGATTGGACGTGCTATACTTGCAGGGCGTGACTCCATTCGTAGTGCTATCTGCTCCACTCCGAGTGGTCATTCCTAGACCCGCTCCCCCGAGGGTTTCACCTTCTGTGATGATATCGATCTTGTGCGCCACCGTGCTCCGGAGGTCCCTTGGGCGAGCATTGTCTGGAACTCGACCTCTGCCCCTAAGCATTCCTACACTTTGTATCATGTTGTTCTGAATCGCCTTCCGACAATGGCTTTGGTGTACTAGGGTTGTGCTACCTATGTGGGCTTGAACCTGAGTCCCGAGATCATATTTTCTTCCAATGCAGCTTCCCTGCCTCCATCTAGGTATTGGTTCTCTCTGGCTTGGGCCTACCGAGACCACCTTCTTGCTCATCAATTGGAATTTTGGATTGGGCAAATACTTTGTAGGGAAAGGGCCTAAAACGTCAATTCATCTCCATGCTTGTCGCTACTTCTTGGACGATCTGGAGGGAGCGCAACTCGAGCTGGTCCTATGGTTCCATTGTTACGACCCTGGCTATGGCTTGTGTTATCATCAATGTTGTCCATGCTCTGGTGAGATAATCTCTACCTATGCTCAGTTTCTACTTCCCCAAGCCCATGATGGTTTTTGCAAGTGTCGATGGTTCATCCTTTCATGTAAACTTCTTTCTGATTTTTCTGTCTTGTGATTGGTAATACCTATTCACTTGTGGTGTTGCCTTGTATATGATCTAAATTACATCAATGGAAAATTATACTTACCCAGAAAAAAAAACAATGCCCCTGCACCACATTACCCCTACCCATCTTCACAATACCTTTTAAATCATTGTACGAGGGAAATATTGACACAAATTATAATGGTTTACCACCAATCATTGAGGTGCAGCCCAACCACTGCTGGGGAAGTCTACCCTGTCGATTTGAATACCGACAAGTCATAAACCCTCCACCATAACTATCTCTCTCATGCAAAATTCAACATCTTAACTCGTTTGATTTTTCAGGTTACTTTTGCTGAGTTGGAGTTAGTTGTATGGAACATACAATTTCTTTGTTATAATATTTTTAATCTTTTTTAAATAAAAAATTAACATCAAAAAATATTATAATCACAAAAATGTTAATAACACATGATCAAATGAGATCACATCATATTTACTTTTCCAACTCTCTAACAGTTGAAACAGCTACTACTCACATCATATTTACTCCAATCCAACTCAACTCGATTACTGATAGTTCATCATCCTCCAAATCAAAATTTTTGTGTGATTATTATATTGTGATTATAAATAGGGATGAAAACGGATAGGATATGCCTATTTCCATATCCATATTCGCTCCATCTTTACTAAATACAAATACAGATACGAATACGATTCAGATATGCATTAAGGGAACCATATCCTTAAAAATACAGATACGAATTCGAATCGAATATTTATCGAATCTAATATGGATCGAATAAAAAGCGGACCTGAATACAGATCGAATAAAGAGCCAATCCAAATATGAATCGAATAAAGAGTGAATATAAATATGGATATAATAAACTTAAAATCTGAATACAGGTCGAATAAAGACCACATGTAAATACGAATTGAATTTTTATCAAAGTTCATAAATGATTTTTTTTTAAAAATAACAACGATAAATAAGTTGCATCATAATAAAAAGGAGCGTCGAGGTGACATGCGTTCTTTATCAAAAGCAAAAAAGAGGGATAGGGTTCCATAACTTTTGTTCGTGCCCATCCCCGAACAAATGAAATTTTATTAATATCATTAATATATTGTATTATATAATATATAATAATAATATAATAATAACATGGACCATGACTTATATTACATCAACTAATATATGAAACAATATTAAATGTTGTATTCGGATATCCAGATATGTGTCCGTATATTGAAGCCATTACCATATCCGTATGCGGAAGATTTTTACAACTCATATCCATATTCGATACGTATTCAATTGGTATTCGAATATGGAGATCCGTATCCGATAATTTTTCGAATACGGTAAGTGGATATTCAGATGTATCATCTCTAATCATAAACGGATTAGAACCTAAACCAAAATGAATACAAGAGAAAAGCCAAAAGAATAGAAAAGACGACCCACAAAGTACAAACTACTACAATTAGAAGTTCTGAATTTATGCAATGAAAATCTATATACCCTATTTAAAGTCGAGTTTTTCACCCGTTGTCGGACACGTGTTTTCACGAGCTTCCGGCGTTTTCTTCCCCCGCTTTTTACTCTTTCCTGCTTTGGCCATATTTTTTATATACTAAAACACAGGTTCTTCCCGCCAACGTCCAATCACGAGCTCTCTATTTTTTCCCGCCAACGTCAAATCACGAGCTCTTCCCGCCGAGCTCTCTGGAAATGCCAACCACGTCCTCTTCTATTCTCTCTCATCCCCAAATATATTCACTTCCCTATCTACAAGTCCTTTCCCAATTACACCATGTTCTCACTTCTCTCTTTCTCCTTTCCTTTTATATCCTAATGACTCTCCCCCCCTCTCTTTATCTCTACTCAATTTCCATCATTGTAATTTTTATAATATATTTTCTATAAAGTAATAAAATTTCATTATTTCATCAATTATTTCCAAAAAACGGCAATCTACAAGAATTAAAGCCTCATACATACATTTAACAAAACTAAGAGTATTAATTATTGTATGATTTTATATTATTACATAAATAGTGCCATTTATTTGCATTCTATCAATTACAAATATTTTAAACTTTAGAGAAATCTACTTAATCGGTAATTAAATTAATTACCTTATAATGTAAAATTAAAATTTAAAGCATCATCCTACCTCTTTTAATAGATTATTCTATATGTTTAAGGGATATTATTTCATTATTGCAAATAATTCATATGTATTCATAGATAGAAGACAAACACATGAAAAAGATATAGAAACTGAAGATCTCAGGTTTAAATTTTTATGTCTATTTCAGTTAATAATATTTGTTGATATCATCAAATTTTGAAAATAATATTGTGAATTGATTATTCTAAGTCTAATCGTGAACAACAAGAAGAAATTATTGACCACAATATGGAGGAAATTGTTGTCGAATTTTCAAAAGAAATGGTTCTTCATAGAGGAAATCAGAATCCAAAATAAACATAGATATACTTGAGGTAGCATGGCTTCAATGCGTATGCATAATATTCCATTTGAAAAGTTTTCATATTAGATCATATTTTCACATATTTTATAATTTAGTTGTCTACTTTTTCACTTTTTTTAGGATTCAACGTCGGTTGATCACTTTACATTATGTATGTTCATCTACTTCAAATCTCAAATAATTCACCAATTAAGTACCTTTTATATTATATGTAGAAAATATTGAGTTTTTTAAAATTAATTTATGAAATAGATGTATATAATATTTTTATACTAATCTTTAAAGTTTTATTTATCACAGAGATGCGGTGATGGATAGAAGATAACTTCTCTTTTTTGTAATCTTTTTCCTATCTTGTCTATTTATGATGTTTAATATTTGCTTCTGATTAAATCATTCAAATTTTGATATACATCAATTGCAAGGAAAAAATAAAAATAATCTCTATAGGTATATTCCTTTTTACTTCTATTATTTAACTTACGATTCTTATTAACTTATTTACATATTCACTACAAGAAAACATCGGTTAACATTCAAGTCAATATTAAACCGACTCCGCGTAGCTATATTATTACGTTAGTTTAATAAGATTTGCTTGCAGTACATTTGAAGCAATTCAGTATTCTTTTATACTTCAATGATGATTGTTATCTGCAATTGTCTTATACGAACTAATTCCATTTATAGCATAAATACAAAAGCATTTTTTCTGCAAAAAAAATAACTAATTTTTTTCATAACACGTAAACTTTTTATCATTTTTAATGTTTAAAAGGAAATAGTAAAATTTGGTATTTTTTAAATCATACAACTCATTTTATTCCGCCGCGAAGCGCGGGGTACATCCTAGTTTTGTAAAAAATGCGGTCCAGATCCCGTGGGCTTTTCCTGTAAAACAGAAAAGCTTCTGTGTAATTCCTGATGTCGACATGTACTCCTGTGCAAATTTACCGATTACCGCTGCTAATGACTCGTTGAAGTTTTGTTGGATAGGAACCGTAGTGAAGTGGAGCATGAAGAATCATTTAGGGCAAAATCAGATGGTGTGAAAGTGGATGATGGATCTGTGTTGCAATCCGAAGCGATTTCGAGGCAGAACCAACTGAATTGGGGAAAATTCGGGATGAGGTACGATTGGAAAGGTGCATGATTGGGAGGATTCAGCGATGAAACTGGCGAAAGGAATGAAAAAGGAATATGCAGTCACTATGGAGGGAAGCTCTGGTCGTGATGCATAATTGATGAAATCGAGTCAAAATTTGGGTACGTTCGTAAGCAGAAACGGATGAAGTGTTTAAAAACAGAGGAAGTGAATATATGGCGGAAGAGAATAGAAGAAAAGAAGGTGAGACGGAGGATAAGGAGGAAAATTAGCAATAAGTAGTAGCAACAGAAGAAGAAAAAGCATTGGAGAAGAAACTGGGGATTGTCTACGGAGGGTGTGACGTCGCTAGTGGTCTGGCGGAGGGTGCAGTTCCTCGGTCACATTGGTCGTTGCCTCAAACGTCCTGGCTGCGGACGGAGGATGTGCACGCTGCTACTGCTGCACGAAGCAGAGCGGAGGCTGCGCATTCCATATCATCCTCTCCCCCGCTTTTAAAAGTGGTTGTCCTAGAAGATGGTGGCAATGGGACATGCAACAAGGCACACGACCACGGTGCTCGCAGGAGCGGGGGGCGTGACAATGAAGCAAGAGGAGAGCAACTGAAGGATTCGGGAAAAATCCTCAAGCGCATCACGGAAGCGTGATGACGATGCAGCAGAAATTAAAATTTTTTATGTGATGAAACCACGTGATCCAAGAACACTTCTCGGATCGTTTCATCTAAACCACAAACAAGTTATAGGATTACCTCTTGAAGCGTGATTGCGATCGAGTCTCTAAACGAAGAGACCTCCTGTCTCAAGTCCGATCCATCGGAGAAGACGCTTGCGAGCGCGGGGATGAATCGCATGCTCCTTGCAATTCATGTTGATGATCCAAGCGGCGGATCTCCTGATCTCATCACACGAGATCCAACATCTTCTTCACGAACGAGACCCACCGAAGGAGATGGAGATCCACAAGTAGATGATCCGGCAGCATAACGACGATGCTGCGCCGATGACGTCTCTCACAATGGCTCCATGGTGGACGGCCATTATAAGAGAGAGATAGAGACTTGGCGTGTAGATAAAGAGAGAGAGAGAGACTCGTCGAGTCGGTGTAAAAACGAAGAGCAAGGCATGCCTCTTCTTATATAGGGTTTTGGGAGTCCATGGATCTCAATCCATGGACAACCACAATCAATGGTTGAGATTGATTTGTGTTTCTTTCAATGGCTAGGATTGTTGTTGGTAAAACACAACAACTGATGATTTAATTAATTTCCATTGATAAATCAACAAAATTAATTCAAAATAAATCATCTTTGATAAGAGAAAAAAATAATGAAGAGGACAAACCAATTTCCCCATAAGAGAGGTCGGCTACTCTTCTCCTCGTGGAGAGTTGTAGCTGTCCACTCCTCTTTGGTGGACTTGGTCTATCTCTTCAAATTATCATGAGATCTCATTATCTCATGATATATATCATCATCTCTTGTTGACAATATTTTCACAAAAAATAATTCTAAATTATCTTATGGAAAATATCAATCATGCCACTGAAATTATGTGGATCTTATTCACAACCCAAAACCAAATATAATTATATTTTCAATTAATCATTCAACGTGAATCCCATTCACATTAACAATTAATCAACAAATATAAAACATAATATGCTCTCTCTAATATATTATAAATCACATTTATAATATATATGATTAATATGGATAGTGCTATCCATATTATTCATATCCATGATAATTAAATCACATTTAATCATCTTGGATCTCTTTTCTCATGTGCCCAAATAACATGAATCACATTCACATTATTCATTTCTTTGATAATTAAATCACATTTAATTATCTTAGATATCTCTCCTTATAATATGAATCAAATTCATATTATCCATGATAATTAAATCACATTTTATTATCAATTTTCTCGTTGCTTGGATACTTATATAAACAATGAAATTATCCATGAACTCTTTCAAGGATAATGCGCTTTCTCCGCGGATACTTGGAGATAAGGACATGGCGATTGTATTGTTCCACGTATAGTGACTTGGATATTGAGATCACATCTCAAATCCAGATCTCGACCCTCCCATAGATGCTTGACTAAATCAAGACCGCAAATCTAATCTTCTCATTGCATCTGAATCACATTCAGATCAATGTTCAACACTTGGACCAAGATCAGATTACTTCCCTACTGAGAGGAGTCACTAAAATCCAGACCCGTTTCATCACTCCCTAGGAATGGAAGCGTCATGGTTATACAATTGTTTATGATCACATCACCCTCAGGTATTCCCAATACCTGTACATCCTGTATACTGGAAGACCCAGAATAAACCTGAAGTATTAGATCAACTTTATATTGTCTACTTCAGGGTTTTATCAGTAAGTTTCTCATTTGATCATTGGGATTTGGTAGATCATATACTTTCCAAAAGCATATATCATACCTAGGTCTTGATCATATACTTTCCAAAAGTATATATCAAACCTACAAATTCAGTCAAGCTTCCAAAGCGAGACGACCGTGCACGGAATTTGATTCTTCCTAATATCTCATGAGTGTGCTCATATCTTCCGGTTTAGTAGTGGACATGTATGATCCCTTTGAGAGATCGTATTACTCATATGCCCTTATATGCACACCAGCGCGCCGGTGTATAGACCTTGGTTAGGTCATCAATCTATTGGTCTGCCAAATGTACATACTCAAACATATAGTAACATATTTGTCTCCGATCATAGGATGCGTGCCGTATCGTGAAAGCATACGATATAAGACTTTGGTCATCTCGATCTTGTTAAGTCAACTATTTGACCTAACTAATCTGACACCTCTGAATCTCTATTCCTATGCATAGGACCTGCATCAAGAGGTCGGTCAGATATCAACTTATGTGAGAAGGGATTGCCATCTCCTACTCAGGCTAGAGATCACATCTTAACAATCATTTGACGGTGCTTGATGAGTCCTCAATCTAACCCTTTAGATATTCATCCAAGCACCAGCCTCTATGATTCAATTATTGAATCAACAGTTGTATGATCATTAAGATAGCCATGGTACATAGCCCTAATTGTACTAAGGGACCTATTATGCAAATTAGTTATTCTTCATTTCAGATCATGGAATGATATTCGCAATAACATGTATTGCATAATGGCTCGCCGTGGGCTCGTATGTCCAACAACAACATCCGGTACTTGCTACGACGGGGTCTGAGATATCCGTTGTCACCTAACGAGAATAGAGGATGAGTAGCCCTCGAGGTGCACAGGTGGTTCTCGAGATCATTGTGGATGGTGTCTCCCCTTAACGATGGCGATGAAAGTCCCACAAAAAGGGTAGATGAGCGACGACACCGAGGCTGCGCTATGGGAACACAACCTGTGCAGATGCAAGGGGAGGGAAGCGCGAAGAAGGTGGTGCCTATTGCTGCATGTGATGGTTGGACGCACACCGCCTGGAGATATAGGTGGCGGAGGGTTGATGGGTCGCCGGAGCACCCATTAGTCAACCCACATCTAGAGAGCAACACAAAACCAGAGGTTGGGCGTATTGGAGGTTGTTGTGTCTAGACCATCCAAGGCGGTAATTAGGATGGGTGCAAAATTAGATATAATATTGCATTTATCACCATAATGAAATTAACTAACAACTGATAATGGAATTAACTAATATAAATAAAATCTACAATACAAATAAAAAATGATTATACTCTTTTTGAAATCATATTTTGAAAGTGTTGAGTAATTTCTTCATTTTTGATATTTGTGAACATATCTTTGTCAATATAAGTAACCAAGGTGTCACTCAGCCATTGATCCTCATCTTATTCTGAATGTGATTTTTGATGCGTTTCATTGCAGAAAATGCTCTTTCTACTGTAGCAGTTGCGACTGGTAGAACAAGTGTCAATTTAATAAGCTTATAAATCAAAGGATATATCGTATCATTTTTCTTCTCAACCAGTAGTAGTGAAAGATCTACGATTCCTTCCATCTTGGAAAAATCTTCATCTGAAGTCAAATTCAAAAAATATGTTTCAAGTTGATTATCTGATTTCACCATGTCAACATCTGAAAAATCATCTTTATACAATGTGGCCATCTGAACTAATTTTTCTTTACAGAAGGAGGAACATGTTTGTGATGGATTAAGACATGCTACACACAAAAGCAAATCAGTTATCTTCTCTATAAAACAACAATTCAGTTCTTGAAGTTGTGAGTCGATGATCATAAAGAATATTTCAACCTGATAATAGTGCAAACTAGTCATACTATGAGTTCTTTGTTGAGGCCTTCCATGAGCCATCCAAGGTTTGTCCATCTCAGGAACAACGATATTTTGCTTTCTACAAAAGCAACTTACATTTACAAGTAACGAGCCCCATCCACTATCTCTTAAAAGTTGCAATCTCTGTGTAGAAATCTTGACCAAAGTCATTGCATTTACAATATCTTACTCTTTTCATTGTAGTGACTGTGATAATTTAGATGTAATAGCCAAAACAAGTTTCATAAGATAACAACTGAATATAAAATCAAATGATTGTATGGAATCCAACAAAGAATATGATACAAACATCTTGCACAATAATATCAAGAACATCTACTATTGATGCAAACATCAAAGTGATGCTAATTAAAGAATTGTAATGTGATCCTCATCGAGTATCATCGGGATGTGACATACTTATTTGTTGATTTAAACCTTTACCAGTTGAAAGTTCACCAATTTCAAACATTTTTAACAATCTAAAGAGTATGATTTTCACTTAACTGATCACGACGTTTACACGAAGCTCAAATAGTATTCAATAAACGTAGAATAGTATTAAATAACAATACAACTTGAAGATTTTTTTAGCAACTACTACTGAAGCTAATTGAAGTTGACGTGCAAGACAATGCACATAATATGCTGAGCTGTTTTCTTTTCTAATCAATGCTCGAAGTCCATGAAATTCTCCCCTTGTATTGCTCACACCAACATAATCTTGTCCACACAATTTTGCAAAACTTAAGCCATGTGATGAAAATGAAACGTTGAGTGAGCCTTTTAATGAGTAAGCTCTAGTATCAAGAACATGAATTATACACAGGAATCTCTCGACAACACATGCTTTCTTATTCATGTAGCATAGAACAACAATCATTTGTTCTTTAAATGATATATCTCTATATTCATCAACTAAATTTGGAAACAGATTATTCTCAAGTTTCATAATGATGTTTTTAGTTGTTAATGTTGCAACCACATTAACAATATCCTTTTGGATTTCTGGTGCAATTAACTTTAGAATCTCTAGAGCATCTTCCAATAAAATATCTCCGATCTCCATATTATGATATGCAAGGAATTTCAATAATTCAAGGAAACTATCTTGATTAATCGATATATTCAATTCATCATTTCCTTTGAAAGTCAAACCTTGTCTTGAAGGAAATCTAACACAGTCTACTGCTACATTCATACGAATTCAATAATCATTTTTCATCTGCATAGTCTGCTTGTCGATTAAAGTATGTATACTTTGATTCAGTTCATTAAAGCAATGCAATTATGTTTTAATTTATTATGAGCATTATTTGGACCACCAACATATTCATCAAATTTCTCCTTCTTCTAATTTCTAAAGCCTTTTGTGACAAAAGTTTCTCATCTGTTTTGAACATCATTTTTAGTCTAAATAAACAACAATAAAGATAATACGCAACATCTTCTGATATATTGTACTCTAGCTATGTTTTGTACTTAATAAATCATACTTTGTTAAATCGTCTTAATTTATCTCTTACCATTCTTTGTGAAAATTTATGACTTTGAGGTTGACACAAACTTTTTTGTAGTACGATTTCGATCATTAGGATCATAAGAAGATATTTTGATTTCAACCCAAGATCTGCCACAAGATATGTAGTAACTTCTAAACATATACGCTTGTTACTTGATTCAACTTCCTTATTTTACTACTTTAGAAAATAGATAAATCTGGACCTACTACTCGCTTGAAATATTTTTTCATTCTATATGTAAAAAAGTTTGTCAATAACTTGATTTATATGTAAAATTATTTCTATTAAAACCAATGCTTATTATCTACATGCGAATAATCATCAAATTATAAAAATGATTATTTATCATACAAAACAATTATGCACTCTTTTCTACTAAAAATTCTATAGAAAAATTGAACAAGAACACATAAATTGTCTGACATCTTATAAAAAAGAATTTAGATGCGTAAACTTATACGATAAAATTATTCAGTCGTTTGTTATATACAAAGTTGCTATCAACATTAAACTTTTCGTAATAGTAAAGAAGATATTAAAATAAGAAAATCAATGGACAATGTTAGTAGAAAAATTATATAACATAAAATATACATATCATCCTTCGCCTTTGAATCTTGAGCCGTCGAATGTCGTCCAATTTGATCTATCACGGACGTGTGAGGGGCAATTGAATCAGAGAGATAAAATTAAGAAAGAGAACATAGAGAGAGTGGTTGCGAGAGAAAGAGAGTATGAGAGAGAACATAGCAGTTGAGAGAGAGAGAGAGAGATTGAGAGAGAGAGGGGAACGCGAGAGAGGGATAAAGAGGGGGAGAGAGAGGGTGAGAGAGAGATACTGTACGAGAGAGATTGCGAGACAGAGAGAGTGGGAGAGAAATTACGGGAGAGTTTATTTGAGGATGTTGTTTTTAGATTTTGTAATTGTTTTAACTAAATACAGTAAACTTTTTTGGTAAAAACTGAGGGGGGCACTTGCCTCCCCCCACTCCATCCGTCCTTGTAGACGATTGTAAACTCTTTAATTGTTGCATGGTGACGATGGAGGGGATGTGAGGCATGGGCCACCTTGAGAGCTTGCGAACCACCGTAGTTGGCGTATAGGGCTTTATATCAGAAGACATCGGTCGCATGCATGGTAGGCCAGTGGAGGGTGATGAAGGAGTGGAGGAGGAAGAAGACGAAGAGGAGGAAGGGTTGTAAATTTGATAAATGAGGGATAAATTTGACATTTTCACACCCTTAAAAGAAACCCTTTCAATACTTGAACTTATTGTCCAAAAGTCACATTAACATTACAACAAAAACTCTCTCTCCTCGCGATATTTATTATTTAGCCTCCTTAGGACCCACATCCAAAAAACTTCATATGTTTTCCTCACTGGTCGCTCCATTCTGGATTGCCCTGTTAATGCCATTGAATCACATTCCGACTTGTCGATCTAAATTATTATTGACCCATCATAATTAGATCATTGTCAACAAAAATATTTTATTAAGATAAAAAATCCAAATTCTTTCCTTCCTCTTTTCCTTTTTTTCCTATTATCTCTTTTTTTCCTTTTCACCACATACATTTATTTCCACAACTCATCTTCTTGCTTTCATTTTTTTCTCACAGCTTTCCTTTTTTTTCCTTTCATTAGCACACTGAGACAAATAATACCAAAAATAAATGAAGAAAAGGCTTTATAGGGCCAACATTGAGATAATCAAACAATATTACTGAGAACATCGTAGAACATGGACTTCAAACTCCGAAAACAAAACATAACGAATAATTAATCTCAAATAGAACCCATAACTGACTTGTTCTGGTAACATGTAGAAAAATAAGAATGCAGAAGCAGAATTAGAAACACGATATCAAAACATAAATATCTTGATTTTATACGGAACCCTACTCCATGAGGAGAGGGATGAAACCATGGGAGAAAACTACTAAAGGCTGGCTATTGCATTAAGTTTCTCATCGAATACAAAAGATGTGAGACTCTACTTATAGCCCCACCAACTTAACAAGTCCATCATTCATCCTTATACGAACTAAACAACTCCCACTCATACACAAATATCTCAACAAATTATAACAATCATATGTGTAACCTTAAGTAATAAACAATGGCTAATTCATCATTCATTCTTAATGCATCCCTTCATATTTCAAGGCACAATATCTATACCAATTTCATGAGGATTCCGTCACAGACTTAAAGAATGTCATCCTTTTATTTCATCATCGGTCATATCTCATGATACTATTATACAACAACCAGTAAGCATACTTGTCATCATGATTATTAAAAAGGCACCTTGAGGAGCTGAGGTGTATGCCTCTAGGCATTTTTTAGGAAAACTACATCTGACTAGCTGACACAATCTGGCTTTTTCCTTACGGAAGGGACTAGGGGAGGGAGCCTGGTCAAGGGGAAAGCTCTTAGCACACAAAGCAAGCTGGAATTCCCCCAGCTTAATATATTCTAGAAAGACTCAGGAGCTTGGTAAAGAAAAGTAGGCAAGGTATAGGACAGAGATAGAGAGGCCAAAGTGGGTTTGCGCGGTTGTTCACAAGAGTTCCGCCTGCTATAGTTAGCAGTTGAGGAGAAGGCAAAAGCCTTAGGCATCCCAACAGACATTGAGGTGGTGCTAAGGTGCCACCTCAAATCTGCCATGTTTTATAAAGAAAAAATATGTACAACGATATAAAATACTTTTAGAAAAATTAAGAGATATAGACTGACATGCAAACTTGGAAATAAATTTAACCCAAGTAATTGTGATTGATAACCTCAATAACCTGGATGACCTTCAGCCCGGATCTTATTTTAGACTCTTTTAAGAACATAAATAATTTGGGATATTTATATCTATAATCTTGAATAATTTTGTAATTATATACATGACCTTGTGTAATCATGAATTACACCAGGAACCTCGAATAATCACTCGTCTCACATCCATAACCCTATGTTAGATTTATCCATTAACCCAACTAGACCATTGGGTTAATCTAACCCATGGTTATCTAACGGTTATTAAAATTTCAAAAAAATAAAATAAAATAAAAAATACCCCTCCCCCTTCCTCCTCCAATGACCTACTCCTCCCTCCTGCCGTCGCCCTCCTCCTCCTCCTCCAGGTCCTCCTGTCACCGCCCTACCTCCCCGACCTCCTCCTCCTCCTCCTCTAGGTCTCCCGTCACCACCCTCCTCCTCTCGACCTACTCCTCCAAGTCCTCTAGATGACGCCCTCCTCCTCCTCGACCTACTCCTCCTCCAGGTCCTCCAGATGTCGCCCTCCTCCTCCCCGACCTACTCATCCTCCAGGTTCTCCTATCATCGCCCACCTCCTCCCCCGACCTCCTCCTCCTTTCTAGGTTCTTTGTTGTCTCCCACATCCTCCCCCGACCTCTTCCTTCCCAGGTCCTCTATTGTCTCTAGGCGCCACCTCAGAGATGCTATATTTTCTAAAAAGAAAATATGTACAAAGATATAAAATGCTTCTAGAAAAATGAAGAGATATAGTCTGACTTGCAAACCTGGAAATAAATTTAATCCAAGTAATTTTGATTGATAACTTTGCGGAAAGGATCGAAATGAAAAGTATTATTCACCATAGCTCTAGATCTCTCTTATATAGGAGAAAAGCTATATGGAAAAATTACATAGATAGCCGAAAGAAATAGAAAATCACATGATAACAAATAAAGAGATATAAATATCTCAACACTCCTCTTCAAGCTAGAGCATAAATATCTATCACGTTCATCTTGGAACAACAATGGTGAAACGATCCCTTTGCAAGAGATTTGGTGAACATGTCAGCAATTTGATCGCCTGAAGCAATATGAGAGGTGAATATAAACCCTTTTGAATCAAATCACGAGTGTAGTGGCAGCCAACCTCAATGTGCTTTGTTCTTTCGTGAAAAGCAGGATTATTAGCTATAATAGCACAACTTGATTATCACATTTTAAATGCATAGGAAGGGACATCTCCATAATTAGGCCAGTCAGAACGGACTTTCCTCCAACCAACCCCGTGCCACCCGCCGCCGACCTCCTCCCTTTCCTCCACGTAGCCCCGTACCGCACGCCGAGCTCCTCTCCTCTCCTTCCTCCAGCTAGCCCTACCACCCAGCGCCGAGCTCCCCCCGCCCTCGTGCGCCAATCTCCTCTTTCTCCCCCTTCCCTTTCCTCAAGCCCGCCTCGCTCCTCCCTTCCCCTTCCTCCAACTCGCCTCCACCCCCGCCCGCGCGGCTAGCTCCCATGCCTCTACCCCCCATCCCCGCCTGCGCGATGAGCTCCCCCCTTCCCTTCCTCTCACCGCCTCAACCCCACTCCCATCCCCTATCCACTCCCATGCCCCAAGGGTCATACCTTCCCTCTCTTCCCCACTCCCATCCCCTATCCCCTCCCCTTTCACGTCCCCGTCTTCCTCCCCCAATATGCTCCGTCTCTGCCCTCTGCTCCTCCTCAAGGAGTGCCACATCCCCAACTATGGAGAGGTAACAAGCAGCACTACTGCAGAGTACATCGATGTGTTATGCTGCAGATCCATCCGGAAGCGACGCCAAAGGAGGAGGAGGAAGTCGCCACCCTCCACCCTTGTCGCCTGCAAGCCGTCGCCGCCCCCACCATCTTCAAACCCCCTCCCTTGACTTATAGGCCTCCCGTCGATCCGCCCCTCCCCTATCGTCAAATATTCAGCCACGAAACAACCCAACAAGTGCTGGATTTTTCTTTCTTTTTTTACTTTTGATTAATCCTACCCGTTTGGTCGCATATTGGTTAGATTAATTCAATCATTTGGTTGATTTATGAACTAAACTAACGGAGTGTCATGGTTGTAAAACAACACATTATTAAGGGTCCTGAGTGTAATTCACGATTACACAAGGTTATGATTGTAATTACAAAATTACTCAGGGTTATGGGTGTGAATATCCCTTTTGTTTATTGAAGATACAAAAAGGTAGTCAAATATGGATAAATGGATGGAAATGAGAAAATTGAGTCATATTTTTATATATGTAGATTAATATGTATAAGATATTATGTGGATCTGACGAGTTTGATTAAAATGCAAACACATATCTATATTTATATATTTTTTAGTCAGGTTTAGATTGGGTTCGGGTTAAGATACCCACAAGACAATCTCAAACCCATACCATACCCGCATGGGTAGTAAAGTCAAAACCCAAACCCATCCAAAAATAATTTGGGGGGGGGGGGGGGGGGGGGGTTTCAGGTCGTTAAATGAGATGGGTTCGAGTCAGATACCCAATGGATATATCCAAATTGACATCCCTAGCTACGCCCAAGTATACGATATACGTACCCGTTTTGTATATTCTTGTAACCTATAATATTCATACACGTATACGATAACATATATACATGTATGCATGTGTGTGCGTCTGCACATGTCCTTTTCATGTTTTATGTAATGGGGGCAAGGATCATCTGTTGTAGCACCATGTCCGTGCCCATGTAAAAAAATGGTGAAGATTTCTCTCACTAGAAGTAAGGTCGGATAAATGGGTTCTTGCTCAAATCTTGCTATTCCTTTGCATGTAATGGATGAGAATATTTCCACTTTATCGCCTCTGCTCACGTGTACCTATGTCCAAAATTTTTCGATTTTTAGTAGAAGTTATATGCTTTACAACATATTGCAGTTTATCGTGACATAATAAAAGTTCATCGTTACATGATGTTTGCAAAAATGAGAGCTCACATATATGATAACCATATACAAACACCATATCCACATACTTTAATTAAAGACATCATATTACGCGCTTAATGTGGTTATGTATCTTTTTTTATTACTCAATAATATTATTATATTATAGTATAATATTATTAAGGGTCTATTTCCCGTATACATATATACACGCGTATACACGTACATACATGGTACATTTTGGGCTGGAATCAAGGGAGTTCCCCTACTTCTTATTTGGGTTTTCCTTATCGAATACATATATTTTGGGCTGGTCTTTTTCCTTATTTGAGATCTGTTTTGCAACATGATGGAGAAATCGACGGATATGTTCATCACCTTTATTCTATCATTTTGGCCTTAAAAACCCCAGCAAATGCATGTAAATAGCATTAATTTGTATAAAATAGCATTCATTATTAATTGTATTTAATGTACATAAAATAAGGTTTTTAATGCCAAAATCATAGAATAAAGGGAAGAAAAGAAAAAGGAATAAAATATTGCAAATATTTTATGACCCTAACCCCGAGACCAAGGCCAGCATGGAATTGGTCGACAAGGAATAAAGTAGGGGGAGATAAGGGCCAAAATACAATAAATACCTCATTTATGTATTCTTCCATTATTGCATTTTTGAAACCTATTTTGTACATAATTATTTATTCATCAAATAAAGAAACTTTGTTCATAAAAGTTGTAGAAAATAATGTAAATAAAAATACAAAATTGAGTTTGTGCAAAAATAATACACAGTGTACTTTTTATACACAAAATCAAAAGCCAAAATCTCAAATTCACAGACCCATATCTTGCAAATAAAAACTCCAAATCACCCAAACTCACCTTTAATTGTATATAGCATTCCATGAACTATTTTATAAAATTGGTTTCATAATTTTTGGAGTCCACATGTGGAAGTTAGGTTTTTGGCTTATCTTGTACATAGTACCTGATTAAAATATTCATTTTATTCAATGAGTATTATTTTTACAAAATTATATTTTTAGAATCCTGTAAATAATGTATATAATACTTGTGCATATTAAAACTCAAAGAAAACTAACAAAAATTTTTGTGAAATAAAATAAGTCTATGTATCACATAGACAAAATACCTATGTTAAGAATGTATATAAATAAAAGGGATTTTTATTCTCTGATTCTTTATTCAATTATATTTTTATAATAATGTACATATAATATATTATTTATTAAAAATACAAATCCAAAATAAAAATAAATAAAATTCATTAAATAAATAAAGTATATATAATATATAGGTAAAATACCTATAAGTATACTTACATATACATACATATATTTAGTTTAAAATGTAAATAAACTCATAAAAATAAAATAAAAAAATATATTTATATTCATAAAAATAAATTATAAATTTATAAAATAAGAAAATAAAATAATAAAATAAATCAAATAAATTAAAAATAAAACACCCAAAAATACATGTAAATACATACATATACACATTATTTTAATAAAACCATAATAAAATAATTCATAAAAATAAATAAAAATCATAAATAAATACTACATTAGTTTATGAACATTTTTTATTTTATAAGTAAATTCCAAATAATTCATTTAACACGTTAAATAAAGGAGTCAAGATAAGCCTGACGTGGACCAATCAGGGGCCAGGGAAAGTTGACCTCCGGTCAACTCCCCCTGCGCCTCTGACTGACCCGTCAGACCTGTCTTGTCCCCTCTTTTCTTCCCTTTTTCCCGCATGGCTCAGTGATTCATCGCCAACAGTCACTTCAGGAGATTTGTTCTCCTTTCACCCGTGATCCCCGCCGAGCATCTAGATCTCATGTACATAGTGTGCATCGCCGGCCATGGCCTGGTCAATAAGGGTGCTCCACCTGTCTATAAATAAAGAACCACCGCCTCCCTCGCCAAATTTGGTCAGCTTTCCAGCCAATCCCTTCCCAGAATTCGGTCCCGGCGATGCTCCTGGTGACAGGAGGAGCTCGCCCGCACTTTGAATCGTTCGGAGAGGCGGAGGTTGCACCCATGGTGGCGCTCCGGCAGCCACCCTGCTCCCTGGAGTTCCTCCAGGTATAAGAGCTGCGCATTTATCTTTTTAGGTAGATTTTTATATCAGCATTTCATTTCAGTCATTTATTTTGCATGTCGATTCATAGGTTAGCGTAATTTAGGTTATTCGTAGTTCGCCGGAGCTTCGCTCCGGCGAGCTTTTCACCGAGTTCCCGACCAGTCCCCGACTCGCTTTCGCCCTCATTTCACTCCCCACCACTTTCTCCATCTTCCAGCCACCTTGTCCAACCGGATTCGCTTCTGAATCCGCGAATCAAAGCTCATCCATCACCCATCGCCGGAGCTTCTTCGCCCACCTTCATCCCAGTGCTTTCAGCTTCAAACCCCGGGTCGAGGGAGACGCCCTCGAGCCCCTCTTTCTTTCTGTGCAGGATAGGTGCGTAATAAAGCACCAGGAGTCGAGTTTCAAGCGGGCGGAGGTACCTGGAGCCCCATTTCTTCACCGAGCTCGTGGTGGCGCTCCGGGGTATCTCCGGCCGATCCAACACCTCCAGCAGTCAGAGCACCCTGCCAGGAAGCTTTGTGGACCTTCAGGAGCAGCGATGGTCGGCCGGAGAGCGAGATCGAGGAGGAGGAAGCTCGCCCCGACGAGGCTTCTTCCCTGTTCTTCCAGGCCAGCTCTCCGCCGTTGGATGGAGATGAAGGCCCCAGTTTTGATCACAGCCGTCCGATGGAGCGAAGCAGCGACCGTCAGATCTCACGCGAGATCTAATCTCAAGCGCCCATCGACGAAGCGGTACCAGCCGTTGGATGAGCGACACGTGGCAAGTGAAGAAATCTTAACCGTTCGCCAGCGCACACTTTTGGGGGTAATTTTCACATCTGACCCCCGCCTTTTTGTATTTTATTTTTAGTCCTGTAACTAAAGTTTAACGTTGTAAATAAAGTGGAATTTTTGCATGGAACCCCCGGTACTGCTTTGATATTACTTTTGGGTCCATTCCACGTCACCTCACGTGTCGTCCCACGTGAGGTGGGTATTTTGCATAAGACCCCCTGTATGTTTGTAAATATAATTTTAGTCCATGAAATAAAATTTCCAGTGTTATATTTTTATGAAGAATTACAACCAGGACCCTTAACTTTTCTGTAATTACATTTTGGTCCCTGTGGGTGCGGACCACGTGCAGTCCCACGTGGTGGGTAAATTTCAAGGGGGCCCTGGCGGGTTTGCATATCTAATTTTAATCCATAAAATCGCAGAAAACGTTATAACTTTCTGGTATTTTTGCACCTGTGTCCCTATAACTTATTTTATTTGCAAAAATACCCCTGCCAGGCTGTTTCATTTTTGTCTCTTCATCTATTTATTAAAAATACCTAGATGGCTTCTAAAATCCACAAAAATTAGGATAGGTGCTCTATGCCCTGCTTGTTCACGTTCATATTTTATTTTGCATTTTTTGCATTTTTCCTAATTATTAAAAATGAAAAAGAAGCCATGTTTGTACTGTTTAAATTATAAAATACAAAAAATTAGAAAATGATTTTGAAAAATTCCAAAAAATATATATGGTATAATTATATATATATTGAGTCCAGAAAATGAAAAAGAAAATAAAAATGACAAAAACAAAAATGTATAAAAAAAAACTATAAAACCCAAAACCCACTAAAACAATAATTGGACATGATCAATGGATTGAATAAGGGATACATCACATACATTCCCTTCGCCTCCCAGTGTTCGACCTCTACCTGTACTTACACCTATACACATTTGCATGTAGAGTTATAATAAATTTTAACTCCACATTTTTGGATATTTATTGCATATATTTATTGTGGGTTAACTGTTGATCGATTCGGGTTTCGTGTGCGGTCGCTCAGCGACACTGTAGTCCCGCCTTGTGTGGACTATTTTGACCCTCGCAAAACCCGAGTTATCAAATGGCGCCGTTGATATAGCTCGCATTGCTCCCCGAGGACTATCTGCGGGAGAATGCGACAATTTCTAGGACTGCGGTTTCATTCACCACTTGGTCGCCATTGTGATGGGACCTGAAACCGAGTCAGATAATATGCTTGATTGGCCTCCCTCTGTGACTGGTGCCCGATCTGTTGGCACATGAGGCTAGCTGATAGATGGCTCTCCTTGACGGTCCTTGCAAGGCAGAGCTCCACTTTTCTGATTATTCCATGCCTAGTTTATAGCTCTCCGAGGGTTATCTGCGAGGGGCTATGACACATTCTAGCTTTCTTGGTCTCTTCTGCTGGTAGGCGGTTTGCCGTCTAACGAGACCAGATTCTCTGTGGATCCGTCTGCGGGATCTAGTTCCTTTGCGCCCTTTTCTCTCCTTGACGACCCTCGCAAGGATGAGATGTACTCTGATTATTCACTACATAGCTCACATCGCTTCCCGAGGACTATCTGCGGAAGGATGTGACACCTTCTTTACGATCAGCTTCACTCAGTTCTGGTGTCTCCTGTCTGTTGGAGCACGCAGCCGATTCGTCTGATTTGTGTTCTCGGTCTCCTCTTTCTGATTAGGTGCCTGACTTGTTGAGGCATGAGACCGATTTGCTCAGACTCCTATGAGTCCGCTCTCCTTGATGGTCCTCGCAAGGATGAGCTCTTTTCTGTCCATTCTTTGACTAGCTCGTAGCTCCCCGAGGGTTATCTGCGGGAAACTATGACATATTTCAGATCTGATTGGTCTCTTCTGTTGGTAGCCGCCTTGTCGACTACTGAGACCACTATGTGGATCCGTCTGATGGATCCGGCTCCTTTGAGCCCGCTCTCCTTGACGACCCTCGCAAGGTAGAGGCACTTTCTGACTATTCCCTGCCTAGATCGCAGTACTCTCCGAGGACTATCTGCGGGAGGCTGCGACACTCTATTTACGCTCGGTTCCCACCTTCTGATTATGTCTCCTCTCTGTTGGAGCACGGAGCCGGGTCGTCTGATATGCAATACTTTTGGTCCCATCCTGAGTTGCCTATCCGATCTGCGGATCATGGGACCCATCTGATTAGACTCCTTTGAGTCTGCTCGCCTTGACGGTCCTCGCAGGGTTGAGTTTTTGATATCTGCTATTCCCATGACTAGTTGGCAGCCCGCTCCCCGAGGGTTATTTGCGGGACGCTGCCACAGTTTCTCGATTTTTCGGTCTCTTCTGCTGGTAGCCGATCTGTCGCCTATCGAGACCGTCTCTGTGATCCGTCTGATGGATCAGGCTCCTTTGAGCCCACTCTCCTTGACGACCCTCGCCAGGGTGAGCTTCTGTTCTGATTATTCATTGCTTAGCATGTACCACTCTCCGAGGGTTATCTGCGGGAGGGTACATCATTTTCTAGGTACGCGGCTTCATTTCTGGTGTCTCCCCGTTGGTGGAGCACGAAGCCGGACCTTCTGACTTATGTACTCGGTTTCCTCCCTGGTTGTGTCTCCTGTCTGTTGGAGCACGGAGCTGAGTACTCTAATTATTCTCTGATTTTGCTCACCTTGAGGACCCTCGCAGGAGTGAGCCACATATTGTGTTGTTCGGTGTATTCTTGTGACTTTCAGATTATATCACCACCGTGCAGCACACAGTCTCATATGCCTTATTTCTGATCTATCTGAGACCATGATTGACTAGGAGGAGTCTGTACTGCTCTTTCTTCCTCTCGGTTTTACGGTATTGGCTCTGTTCCCTCATGTTGACCATATGAGCCGATTGACTGCTTCATGCTACCGGACCCGATATCTATCCTTTCGATCTGTTGACCCCGGTAGCTGACACCCACTTGATTGCATATTCGGGTGTATTTTCACCTTCTGACCGCGTCCTCGTTCTCACAGGGAGACGACGACGAGAGCACGGTAGTCGCTTGTCAGATACCGTCCTGTACTTCACCAGTCTCTTCACCGCTTGTATATATGTGTATTCTGTTCATCCTTTCTCCCGCATGTTATGTGTGCCCTAGATCTATCGCCATATCTTTGTGACTACACTTAGGACGTACCTTGTCCTAAGTGTAGGGGGGTACGCACCGAGTTGTTCTTTCCTTGCACATTTTTCGTCACTCCTTTTGTTGCCTATATTTAGGGATATCTCACCCTAAGTATAGGGGGAGTGATGTGTATATTCTCCACGATCTTTTCATCTATCTGTATAGATATATATCTTTTCTTCTCCTTTTCTTCTTTTCCTTTTTCTATCTTCTGTATCTAAATAAAAGGTGTCACCCCTTTGTGTCAGTTTTCTGTACTTAGGACGTACTTTGTCCTAAGTATAGGGGGGTGCACCCCTGATTTGTTAATTCTTTGATCTATTTATTCCCACCCTTGACCCTCCCTGCTTTGTGTACAGTCTGCTATACTTAGGATTATTTGATCCTAAGTATAGGGGGGACGGTCAACTTCTATTTCCTTTGTCTCTTATTCTTATTCTTTAGACTTGTCTATACTCAGTACGAGTTATGTCTTCTATTTTCTTTTCGATCTATGAGGACATAGCTCAAGCTAAGTATAGGGGGTCGTATATACTATGTATATACTTTAGCCATAACTCGTACTTTCGTAATAATATGGCTAATAATTCTTTAAATTCGTTAAAAATCCTTAATAAAAAGATGGGATTATTCCTCAAATTTTTTTTGTATATACTGATTAATAAATCAGGTGAAAATGTTTTTTGCAAAATGTTTGAAAAATAGTTTGAAAAGTATTGTGAACATTTATTGAAAACTATTTTGAAAACGTTTTGTTACATGTTTTTAACCTGTGTAAAGATGTGTGGTTTGTAAAGATTTATTTTCTTTGTGTGAAATAAAATGTTTGAAAAATGATTTGCAAATGGTTTGAAAAATGGTTGCAAAAATATTTTGAAAAATCTATATATACTGTTTTGAAAAACCTTTGCAAAATGATTTTCAAATGTGTGTACATGTTTGTAAAAATGTTTGTAAAAATTATTTTGGACTATAGTTTTCAAAAAATTGTTTGAAAAATTTGTGTCAAATAAATTTGAGGAATAGTCACATATAATAATAACTAATATAATATATATATCTTATGAATAAAAATAAAAAAAATAAATAAACACAATTCTTTAATAAGTGTACATATATGCTTATAAATAAAAACTAAATTGTAAATTCTTAATTCTTGTAAAATAAAGCGGCACGCCCGTGTAAATAGGTGTACATATTTTCTACTGTGAGTGCCAAAATTGTTTTATTTTGCAAAAATTCTTTCTCTGTGTAAAAATCTTTCGAATTCTGTGAAAAATTCCATTATTCTTTGCATATTTGAAATAGCATTTGCATAGCATTCATATTCGTTGATTGAGCTTGATGATTGAACTAGTCCAATAAAGTCGAAGATTGGAGCTTGGTTGGACCTTACTGCACCTAACTGCACTGGAACCTTATGGGAACTAGGTTTAAGGTACTTCAGGTCTATTCAGACTTAATTCTTTGAGAAATCAGGGCTAGGTTCAAGTCACCTCAGTGGACTAACTAGAACTTTTCGAAACACACGTATGACTCTTGTCGGTTGTGACCTAACTTGGACACTTGCACCTTTCACTTGGCTCAACTCAGTTGGAGTGGTGAGGGGGTTGGATTTGCCAGTCTGAGACGCACACGAGTGGAAACATTCGTCCTCGTCTAGGGAGGGAAGTGCACCCCAACCTGGTCCAGTTTCAATGAAGTCGAATGACAGGAGAGTGTGGGTTGCAATAAAGCTTCAAAAGAGGGATAGTCTTCTGGCTCAAGAGGAAAAAGTCCTTATGTAAATGCTGCTGTACATAGTATGTTGAAAAAAAAAATCCAAAAAAGTGGACAGGCTTGTAAATAAAAATAAAAGTGCCTGCAAGAGAATGTATATTTGTTGTATAGAAAATAAGCAAGCTTGAGCATCAAAGTTACACCATGTGAGCCTGCAGCTGGATGACTCGACTACACTGGTCTTGCATCCCCAGGATTGGTAGCTACACTGGCTACTGTCCATTTTTCTTTTCTTCACCCCCTCCTCTTGAGTTGGATGCCACTTGAACTTAGAAGGGAATACCCCGCTCCTTGACGGTAGAGGGCTGGATTGGGGAATCATTGGGTTGTCATTCTGGAGAAGTCAGTCTCCTTTGTCATTTCAGTTGGGGAGAGCCACTATCACTTACACCGTACAAGTCAGCTTCATAGTCATAAGGGTTTGCGTATGATGTAGGCTAGTCCTGACCTGGCTATTGAGGTGATTTGAACCAAGTTCTGTGACTATCGAAGGCTGTTGTGTTTTAAATTTGGTTCCCGACTAGGTTCCACACACATGCTCACACCAAGGTCTAACCTGAGATCCAAACCTTGATTTTGTACAGATGAGTTTAATAATCATGACCAATTCAATTTATTCTTTAAATTCTTTATTTTTACTTTTTCTTTTCTTCTTATTCTTTGTTCTTTTTGTACTTATTGCATAAGTATTTGCTAGGGACTAGCAAAGGCAAGTATAGGGGGGTGATGAATCTCCATTTCATCACCTTTATTCTATCATTTTGGCCTTAAAAACCCCAGCAAATGCATGTAAATAGCATTAATTTGTATAAAATAGCATTCATTATTAATTGTATTTAATGTACATAAAATAAGGTTTTTAATGCCAAAATCATAGAATAAAGGGAAGAAAATAAAAAGGAATAAAATATTGCAAATATTTTATGACCCTAACCCCGAGACCAAGGCCAGCATGGAATTGGTCGACAAGGAATAAAGTAGGGGGAGATAAGGGCCAAAATACAATAAATACCTCATTTATGTATTCTTCCATTATTGCATTTTTGAAACCTATTTTGTACATAATTATTTATTCATCAAATAAAGAAACTTTGTTCATAAAAGTTGTAGAAAATAATGTAAATAAAAATACAAAATTGAGTTTGTGCAAAAATAATACACAGTGTACTTTTTATACACAAAATCAAAAGCCAAAATCTCAACTTCACAGACCCATATCTTGCAAATAAAAACTCCAAATCACCCAAACTCACCTTTAATTGTATATAGCATTCCATGAACTATTTTATAAAATTGGTTTCATAATTTTTGGAGTCCACATGTGGAAGTTAGGTTTTTGGCTTATCTTGTACATAGTACCTGATTAAAATATTCATTTTATTCAATGAGTATTATTTTTACAAAATTATATTTTTAGAATCCTGTAAATAATGTATATAATACTTGTGCATATTAAAACTCAAAGAAAACTAACAAAAATTTTTGTGAAATAAAATAAGTCTATGTATCACATAGACAAAATACCTATGTTAAGAATGTATATAAATAAAAGGGATTTTTATTCTCTGATTCTTTATTCAATTATATTTTTATAATAATGTACATATAATATATTATTTATTAAAAATACAAATCCAAAATAAAAATAAATAAAATTCATTAAATAAATAAAGTATATATAATATATAGGTAAAATACCTATAAGTATACTTACATATACATACATATATTTAGTTTAAAATGTAAATAAACTCATAAAAATAAAATAAAAAAATATATTTATATTCATAAAAATAAATTATAAATTTATAAAATAAGAAAATAAAATAATAAAATAAATCAAATAAATTAAAAATAAAACACCCAAAAATACATGTAAATACATACATATACACATTATTTTAATAAAACCATAATAAAATAATTCATAAAAATAAATAAAAATCATAAATAAATACTACATTAGTTTATGAACATTTTTTATTTTATAAGTAAATTCCAAATAATTCATTTAACACGTTAAATAAAGGAGTCAAGATAAGCCTGACGTGGACCAATCAGGGGCCAGGGAAAGTTGACCTCCGGTCAACTCCCCCTGCGCCTCTGACTGACCCGTCAGACCTGTCTTGTCCCCTCTTTTCTTCCCTTTTTACCGCATGGCTCAGTGATTCATCGCCAACAGTCACTTCAGGAGATTTGTTCTCCTTTCACCCGTGATCCCCGCCGAGCATCTAGATCTCATGTACATAGTGTGCATCGCCGGCCATGGCCTGGTCAATAAGGGTGCTCCACCTGTCTATAAATAAAGAACCACCGCCTCCCTCGCCAAATTTGGTCAGCTTTCCAGCCAATCCCTTCCCAGAATTCGGTCCCGGCGATGCTCCTGGTGACAGGAGGAGCTCGCCCGCACTTTGAATCGTTCGGAGAGGCGGAGGTTGCACCCATGGTGGCGCTCCGGCAGCCACCCTGCTCCCTGGAGTTCCTCCAGGTATAAGAGCTGCGCATTTATCTTTTTAGGTAGATTTTTATATCAGCATTTCATTTCAGTCATTTATTTTGCATGTCGATTCATAGGTTAGCGTAATTTAGGTTATTCGTAGTTCGCCGGAGCTTCGCTCCGGCGAACTTTTCACCGTGTTCCCGACCAGTCCCCGACTCGCTTTCGCCCTCATTTCACTCCCCACCACTTTCTCCATCTTCCAGCCACCTTGTCCAACCAGATTCGCTTCTGAATCCGCGAATCAAAGCTCATCCATCACCCATCGCCGGAGCTTCTTCGCCCACCTTCATCCCAGTGCTTTCAGCTTCAAACCCCGGGTCGAGGGAGACGCCCTCGAGCCCCTCTTTCTTTCTGTGCAGGATAGGTGCGTAATAAAGCACCAGGAGTCGAGTTTCAAGCGGGCGGAGGTACCTGGAGCCCCATTTCTTCACCGAGCTCGTGGTGGCGCTCCGGGGTATCTCCGGCCGATCCAACACCTCCAGCAGTCAGAGCACCCTGCCAGGAAGCTTTGTGGACCTTCAGGAGCAGCGATGGTCGGCCGGAGAGCGAGATCGAGGAGGAGGAAGCTCGCCCCGGCGAGGCTTCTTCCCTGTTCTTCCAGGCCAGCTCTCCGCCGTTGGATGGAGATGAAGGCCCCAGTTTTGATCACAGCCGTCCGATGGAGCGAAGCAGCGACCGTCAGATCTCACGCGAGATCTAATCTCAAGCGCCCATCGACGAAGCGGTACCAGCCGTTGGATGAGCGACACGTGGCAAGTGAAGAAATCTTAACCGTTCGCCAGCGCGCACTTTTGGGGGTAATTTTCACATCTGACCCCCGCCTTTTTGTATTTTATTTTTAGTCCTGTAACTAAAGTTTAACGTTGTAAATAAAGTGGAATTTTTGCATGGAACCCCCGGTACTGCTTTGATATTACTTTTGGGTCCATTCCACGTCACCTCACGTGTCGTCCCACGTGAGATGGGTATTTTGCATAAGACCCCCTGTATGTTTGTAAATATAATTTTAGTCCATGAAATAAAATTTCCAGTGTTATATTTTTATGAAGAATTACAACCAGGACCCTTAACTTTTCTGTAATTACATTTTGGTCCCTGTGGGTGCGGACCACGTGCAGTCCCACGTGGTGGGTAAATTTCAAGGGGGCCCTGGCGGGTTTGCATATCTAATTTTAATCCATAAAATCGCAGAAAACGTTATAACTTTCTGGTATTTTTGCACCTGTGTCCCTGTAACTTATTTTATTTGCAAAAATACCCCTGCCAGGCTGTTTCATTTTTGTCTCTTCATCTATTTATTAAAAATACCTAGATGGCTTCTAAAAATCCACAAAAATTAGGATAGGTGCTCTATGCCCTGCTTGTTCACGTTCATATTTTATTTTGCATTTTTTGCATTTTTCCTAATTATTAAAAATGAAAAAGAAGCCATGTTTGTACTGTTTAAATTATAAAATACAAAAAATTAGAAAATGATTTTGAAAAATTCCAAAAAATATATATGGTATAATTATATATATATTGAGTCCAGAAAATGAAAAAGAAAATAAAAATGACAAAAACAAAAATGTATAAAAAAAAAACTATAAAACCCAAAACCCACTAAAACAATAATTGGACATGATCAATGGATTGAATAAGGGATACATCACATACATTCCCTTCGCCTCCCAGTGTTTGACCTCTACCTGTACTTACACCTATACACATTTGCATGTAGAGTTATAATAAATTTTAACTCCACATTTTTGGATATTTATTGCATATATTTATTGTGGGTTAACTGTTGATCGATTCGGGTTTCGTGTGCGGTCGCTCAGCGACACTGTAGTCCCGCCTTGTGTGGACTATTTTGACCCTCGCAAAACCCGAGTTATCAAATGGCGCCGTTGATATAGCTCGCATTGCTCCCCGAGGACTATCTGCGGGAGAATGCGACAATTTCTAGGACTGCGGTTTCATTCACCACTTGGTCGCCATTGTGATGGGACCTGAAACCGAGTCAGATAATATGCTTGATTGGCCTCCCTCTGTGACTGGTGCCCGATCTGTTGGCACATGAGGCTAGCTGATAGATGGCTCTCCTTGACGGTCCTTGCAAGGCAGAGCTCCACTTTTCTGATTATTCCATGCCTAGTTTATAGCTCTCCGAGGGTTATCTGCGAGGGGCTATGACACATTCTAGCTTTCTTGGTCTCTTCTGCTGGTAGGCGGTTTGCCGTCTAACGAGACCAGATTCTCTGTGGATCCGTCTGCGGGATCTAGTTCCTTTGCGCCCTTTTCTCTCCTTGACGACCCTCGCAAGGATGAGATGTACTCTGATTATTCACTACATAGCTCACATCGCTTCCCGAGGACTATCTGCGGAAGGATGTGACACCTTCTTTACGATCGGCTTCACTCAGTTCTGGTGTCTCCTGTCTGTTGGAGCACGCAGCCGATTCGTCTGATTTGTGTTCTCGGTCTCCTCTTTCTGATTAGGTGCCTGACTTGTTGAGGCATGAGACCGATTTGCTCAGACTCCTATGAGTCCGCTCTCCTTGATGGTCCTCGCAAGGATGAGCTCTTTTCTGTCCATTCTTTGACTAGCTCGTAGCTCCCCGAGGGTTATCTGCGGGAAACTATGACATATTTCAGATCTGATTGGTCTCTTCTGTTGGTAGCCGCCTTGTCGACTACTGAGACCACTATGTGGATCCGTCTGATGGATCCGGCTCCTTTGAGCCCGCTCTCCTTGACGACCCTCGCAAGGTAGAGGCACTTTCTGACTATTCCCTGCCTAGATCGCAGTACTCTCCGAGGACTATCTGCGGGAGGCTGCGACACTCTATTTACGCTCGGTTCCCACCTTCTGATTGTGTCTCCTCTCTGTTGGAGCACGGAGCCGGGTCGTCTGATATGCAATACTTTTGGTCCCATCCTGAGTTGCCTATCCGATCTGCGGATCATGGGACCCATCTGATTAGACTCCTTTGAGTCTGCTCGCCTTGACGGTCCTCGCAGGGTTGAGTTTTTGATATCTGCTATTCCCATGACTAGTTGGCAGCCCGCTCCCCGAGGGTTATTTGCGGGACACTGTAGTCCCGCCTTGTGTGGACTATTTTGACCCTCGCAAAACCCGAGTTATCAGTTACCCATATACTAAATGCAGATTGAGTAAAGTGGAGAGGAGCCTCTGTCGTTCTACGTGATAAGAAAATTCATTTGAAAATCAAATGAAAGTTTTACAAAGCATCCATGAGACCAACTATGCTCCATGGATTTGAATGTTGACATGTGAACCTTAGACATGTGCAACGAACGACAGTAGAAGAAATGAAAATGCTAAGGTGGATATGCGGTCATACACGCGAAGATTGAATTCGGAATGATCAGAATGAAAGTCGGAATGACGAGGTCAATTCTAGATTCCGATCTAGATTTGCACTATAAGATAAAGATAAGCTCTGTTGATAGATGATATCCATGTGGTCGAGATTAGAATAATAACATCACTAATTTGACTCTTGTACTGTAATACAGTACTAACACACACAAAAAAACGTACAACTAATACTTAAATATGTATTCGTATCCGCAAAATATGAAAAGGATATATATATATCTATACTCCAAACTAATACCCGATTTCTCCAACCCTCTTTCTCCACTAACATGCAGCTCTCTCTCCTCTCTTCTCCCATCCATCTCTTCCGTCTCCCCTCACTCCCCCTTCTCTCGATCACTCACTCTCTCTCCTTCTCTCTCCCTCCACCCACTCTCTCTCCCTCTTCCTCTCTTCTCTTCATCTCTTTTCTCCCTCCCTCTCTCTCAAATGCATCCATCACTCTCCCCTCTCTCGTTTTCTCTCTCATCTAATTCCTCCTCTCTCTCACTCTCTCCACTCACTATCTCTCTCCCTTTCTCATCTTTTTCTCCCTCCTCTAAAATATATGATAAATTTAAAATAACAAATATTATAATTTTCTTTATATTTATTAAATTAATAGTTATAGATATCAATTATATATATTAAATTAGAATTTTTAAATCTCATGTAAAATTACATTTTTTTACAAACTTAGTAACTTATTTAAATTCAGATTTGTAATCAATATGGGTAACAATATATATTTATTTTATTATTACACTAAAATTAAATCATATTTATATGTGATGTAAAAATTATGAAATACAATATTTTTTTAAAAAATAATTTAAAACAAAATTAATTGTGAAATATAATATTGATTAAAAAATTAACACAAATTTAAATATGTGTATATAAATCTTATAATAAAGAAATAAAAAATATAACTTGAAAATAATTTTCATTTGATGTTTAAGTTGTTATGTAATACAAATAATTCAATAAATAATAAAAATAAAATTAACTTATGAATATGATAATGATAAAATTATACTTATATCAATAATTTATTAATAAAATTTTAAAAAATAATCTAGATTTATTAATAGTAATTTTTTAAAATGTAATATTTAACTTATTTTCCCCTCATCTTTTTTTAAAATTAGGTGACATATAAATATTATATTTCATTTTAATTATATCCATCAATAGAATGGATTCGAAATCTTTTCACATCATTTCTTATACATTTTATATGTCTATGGATTACAAAAGTATATTTTGGCAATCATAGAACGATTGTTTACGGTATAAATAATAACTTAATTTAAACTAATATCAAATATATAAGCTATGCTAAGAAAAAAATAGTTAATATTTTTATCTTAATGATTTCAATAAAAGTATAAATTCAAATAATATTTTAATCCTTTTATTTTTTAGTAAAATCTATTTAAAATTCTTAATGAAATGTATAAATGTCTTAACATAATAGTTTATAAATATACAAGTGATATGAATTTTTCTATTTTTTTAAAAGAGTGACATGCATGTATTGAGGTTTTTTAATATATATTATATAAATATAATTAAACCAAAAATATTATTTAATTTTCAATAAAAAAACATTTTATAAAAATAAATATTATCATATTAAGAAAATATTTGTCATTTTTTATTTCTACTTTTTTACCAACTCTCTCATCTTTCTCTCTCCATTATTTCAATATCATATTAAGAAAATATTAGTCATTTTTTATCTCTCCTTTTTTACCAACTCTCTCATCTTTCTCTCTCCATTATTCCAGAGTTGCAATTTTTCCAAACTTAGTAGTTTATTCAAATTCCAATTTTGTAATAAATGTAGATAAAATCTCATGCATGTATTAAAACAAATACACCACTTTCTATCTCTCTCTTTTTACCCACTCTCTCCTCTTTCTCTCTCCATTATTCCAAACTTACATTTTTTCAAACTTAATTTGTTCAAATTCAAAATTTTTATCACTGTGTAAAAATCCATGTTGATATTTTATTATTGTACTAAAATTAAATTATACTTATATTTTATGTTAAAAATGTGAAATATAATATTAATTAAAAAAATAACGTAAAACAAACATAATTATAAAATACAATACTACAACAACAACACAAACAACAACAAAGCCTTTTCCCACAATTAAGTAGGGTCGGCTACATGGATTCTTCGCCTCCATTCAGATCTATCTTGGGTCAATCTCGGACTTATATCCAAAAAATTAAGATCCCTTCGTATAGTCTCTTTCCAACACTTCTTGGGCCGTCCTCGCCCTCTCTTAGCCGACTCAACATCCCACCACTACCATCTCCTAACCGGTGCATCAGTTGACCTTCTTTGCAAATGACCAAACCATCTTAAGCGGTTTTCTCGCATCTTATCCTCGATCGGAGCTACACCAACTTTCTTTCTGATCGCATCATTCCGAATCCGATCTTTACGTGTATGTCCACACATCCATCTTAGCATTTTCATTTCTGCTACAACCATTCTCTGCACATGTCTATGGTTCACAGGCCAACATTCAGAACCATAAAGCATAGCAGGTCTCACGGCTGCTTTGTAAAACTTTTCTTTAATTTTTAAAGGAATTTTCTTATCACAGAGAACAACAGAGGCTCCTCTCCACTTTAGTCAGCCTGCATTTATTCTATTAGTAACATCTCCATCAATTTCCCCATCATGTTGCAAAATATATCCCATATATCTAAAAGAATCTCTCTTCTGAATGTTATTGTCACCAATCTTCACCTCGATTCCTTCACCATTGCTTTCATCAAAGGTGTATTCCATATATTCCGTCTTAGCCCTACTTATACGAAAACCTTTAGTCTCCAATGCATGTCTCCAAACCTCAAGCTTCTCATTTACTCCATCTCTAGTCTCGTCAATCAACACAATATCATCAGCAAATAACATACACCAAGGTAACTCATCCTGAATGTGACTTGTCAACTCGTCCATAATCAAAGTAAAAAGAATGGACTCAAAGCTGAACCTTGATGTAAACCAATGTTGATATCAAAATAGTCAGTCTTCCCCGTCGGGGTCCTTACACAAGATAAAGCCTTATCACACATATCCTTTATGAGATTAATGTATAGGACATGTACTTGTCTCTTCTCCAAAACTCTCCACAGTATCTCTCGTGGGACGGAATCATAAGCCTTCTCCAAATCAATAAAGATCATATGGAGATTCTTCCTTTTAGCTCTATAAATCTCCATTGTTCTCCTCAGCAAATGGATGGCTTCAATAGTTGAGCGATCTGGCATGAATCCGAATTGGTTTTCTTTTATTTGAGAAACTTGTCTCAACCTTCTTTCGATCACACGTTCCCAAATTTTCATAGTGTGACTCATTAGCTTGATACCTCTGTAATTTGAACAATTTTGAATGTCTCCTTTGTTCTTATAAAGAGGCACCACGATACTCCTCCTCCAATCTTCAGGCATTTTCTTGCTTCGTCAAATAACATTGAATAGATTCGTAAGCCAAGTCAAACCACGTTCACCTAAAACTTTCCATACTTCTACAGGGATGTCATCCGGTCCAACACCTTTCCCAGGTCTCATAACCTTCAAAGCCTCCTCTACTTCTTTTCTTTGTATTCGTCTATAGCATGCACGATTCAAGTAACTTTCACTACTAGCTAGATCACCCAAAGTGATCTCTCTATTTCCTTCTCCAATGAAAAGTTTATGGAAGTATTGCTCCCATCTAGTCTCTATATCCTTCTGAGTAACAAGCACGTGACCTTCCTCGTCCTTAATGCATCTCACTTGAGAAAGGTCGTTGGTCTTTCTTTCTCTTGCTTTGGCCAACCTGAATATATCCTTCTGGCCCTCCTTAGAGTTGAGATTTTTATACAAAACCTCATAAGCTTTTGACTTAGCTTCGCTTACAGCCTTCTTTGCTTCCTTCTTCGCTATTTTATAGTCTATGACAGTTTCCTCTATTCTATCCTTAGACATAGCTTTAAAGCAAGATCTTTTAATTTTTAGCTTCTCTTGCACCCCTTCACTCCACCACCAAGCCTCCTTTTGACCCGGACTCCTCCTTTTGACTCGTCTAGCATCTCTTTGGCTACCTTTCGGATACAAGATGCTACTGCCTCCAACATCTCGTTTGCACTACCGCTACAATCCCAAGATAAGTCTTCTAAAACCTTTTCCCTGAAGCTTGATTGCTTTAGCGGAAGATTCCACCACCTAGTTCTAGTGATCTTAGGAACCTTCCTTTTCTTTACCGGCCCTTTTATTTGTAAATCCAAGACTAACAAGCGATGTTGGGTTGTCAAACTCTCTCCAGGGATTACTTTGCAATCATCGCAACACAATCGATCTCTTCTCCTCAACGCAAAGTAATCGATCTGTGTTCTAGTTGAGCCACTCTTATAAGTAATTAAATGCTCCTCCCTCTTCTAGAAAAGAGTGTTTGCTATGAAAAGATCATATGCAGTTACAAAATCCAGAATGACTTTTCCCTCTTCGTTTCTATCCCCAAAATCATGTCCTCCATGCACACTTGCATACCCTAAAACATCTTTTCCCACATGTCCATTAAGATCTCCACCTATGCAAACCATCTCTCTTTGTGGGATTCCTTGTAAAATCTTATCCATATCCTCCGAAAAAGCATGTTTAGTCCTTTCATCTAAACCAATTTGTGGTGCATAAACTGAGATATTCAGAATTTCTTCTTCAAGCACCAACTTTAGCAAAATAATCCGATCCCCAAATCTTTGCACCTCAACCACACAATCCTTCAAATCTTTATGAACAACCACTCCAACACCGTTTCTGCCCTTATCTTTACATGAATACTAAAGTTTAAAGCATGTCTTCTCGATCTCCCTTGCTTTCTCTCCAACCCATTTAGTCTCTTGAAGACATAATATATGAATCTTCCTTCTTTCCATTGTATCCACTATCTCCATCAATTTTCCGGTTAAAGTACCGATATTCCAACTACCAATCCGTAAAATTTAAATAAAATACAATAAAATACATAATTTAAATAAACTTAAATTTATAGATATAAATCTTATTATAAAGTAAGTAAAAATATAATTTGAAAATTATTTCAAATTGATGCTTAAGTTATTACATAATACAAATAATTTAATAAATAATAAAATAAAAATTAACTTATGAATATGATAACGATAGAATTAAACTTATATCAATAGTTTATTAATTAAATTTCTTGAAAAATATCTAAAATTATTTAATAGTAAAATTGAAATGTAATATATACATAACTTTTTTTCCTCATCTTTTTCAAATTAGAGTGATGTATAACTATTATATTTCATTTTAATTATACCCATCAATCAATTGAATTTCGAATCTTTTCACATTATTTCTTATACATTTTATATATAACTATGGATTACTAAAGTATATTTTGGCAATCGTAGATCAATTAACTACTGTATAAACAATAACTTAATTAAAACTAATATTGAATATATACATTATATCAAGAAAACATGAATGAATACTTTTGTTATAATAATTTCAATAGAAGTATAAATTCAAATAATATCCATTAATTTTTTTAATAAAAACCATTAAAAATTCTTAATCAAATATATAAATATGTTAACATAATAGTTTATAAATATACAAGTTATACGAATTTTTCTCTTATAATTTTTTTATTATTTTTAGTTACTTTCTTTCTATTGGTTTATTATTGAACTCTCAGACAATTCCTATATAAATTATTAACTTCACCTTTTGACTTGATGCATATTCAGACTTTCGTGCACCCATTATTCACTTCCCAAAATTTTTACATAAACTATACGTTCAATACAGTTCTATTTTAAAAATCAACATCTATAACATACATTTTGACTAAATACATTATTAAATTTATTTACCATTAAACTTTATTGTATTTATTAAATTTCGTTGTTGTCGTTTGATACCACAATGAAGCGCGGGTATCCTACCTAGTTTAGGGTAAAGTGGGGCTGAGCTAAATTGGCTTCCTTGTTCTATTTTTTTATTTTTTTTTATTTTTTTGAAAAATAATCCATGAAAATTCATTACTATATACGTATATTGTGTCATTCAATTTTCATGCGAAATATACTCTTATGGCCTCCATATGGACATCCATTTTTTAACGGTCGCAGAATTGTTGAAATCAACTCCGACTGTATGGATGCCGTAGGAGTCTCTGTTTTATGCAAAATTTGAATGACATAATATGGGGATATAATGATGAAAATTCACGGAAGTATTTTTCAAAAAAATTTTAAAAGATTGGGAAAATGTGAGTTATAATAGAATGTATTTGTTACATGTATTTGATAGTTATAGTATGATATTGCACATTTTTATGGAATACTCTTAGTTATTGTCACTACAACAAAATTAATTTATAGTAATGGGTTTTCAAAATCCATCACTAATATAACCACTGTTAAATATATAGCGACTATATTATTTGTTGTGAAATGAGTTTTCGTACTCGAAATTAGCAACGAATATCATATCTATCTTATATAATTAACCACGGTCTATATATCGACGCTTATTTATTGCTATTTTTTAAAATATCAACAAATTATCGTTATTTTTTTAGTTCAAAATTTAGTGACGATTAATCAGAAGTTTAAAAATAGAAACGGATAAATGTCGCTATATGGACCGTTGCTATTGATATAACGACATATATTATTTGCCGCTAATTTCGACTACGAAAAATCATTTTGCAACGAATAATATCATCGTTATATATTTAACAAATGGCTAATTTAGTGACAGATCTTGAAAAACCGTCACTATAGCTCAATTTTGTTGCAGCGTATGCGGGTACTTATAATTGGTACGCATATATATATATATATGTATATATATATGTATATATATATAGAGGACCCTTCCAATGAGGTGCACCTTTCTTGGGTGTATGGAAAGCCCATCACGAGATCTGTTAGATCTCGATCTAGCGGTTCTTCATCCAAAAGGGTATTTTAGTCCATACATTTTAGTTTTAAATTTGAATTTAATTTCGAATTTGAAATTTATTTTGTCTTTATATTTTTCCATTTTTAGCATGTCTGATTTGGTATTTTTTGTTGCCTTTTAGTTACTGAATTTTCGCCAACATGGTAGCATTTTTGCGCAATGCAGAATAACAGATTTGTTTGTAAAATTTCGCTTGATATTGTAAAACTGCATCCTGCATTGTAAAATAAAATCACAATTAGTAATATTTATATTATAATAATTGTAATTTTGATAACACTATTGTTAAAGATCATGGACGTTTTGTAAAATCTGTATGAAGATTGTAAATCCATCAGATCCTATTATGTGCGTTTTTCACAAATGCGAAGCATCTTTGTAAAATTCGAATCCCCGTTGTAATTTTGCATCCTGCATTGTATAATAAGATCGCAGTTAGTAAAAAATGATATGCAATTGTAAAATACGATATGAGATTGTAAAAAAAAACTCGAGATTGCAAAACAGTCTGAGATTGCAAAATAGGTCATTTATATTGTAAAATACGATCTGGGATTGTAAAAAAACACTCGAGATTGCAAAATAGGTCATTATATTGTAAAAACCTGGGCACACCCTCCATCTCCAGCATCCTCTCTACCCGCACCTCCTCCGCCCTTCTTCTCCACGATCCACCTCCTCCATGCACGTCCTCCTCCGCCCACACACCTCCATTTACACACTCCTTCAACCGTCTCCTCCGTGATCCACCTCCTCCACGCGTATAAATGTAAAAAAATAGTAAATTTGTAAAAAGATGATATGCTATTGTAAAATACGATCTGGGATTGTAAAAAAAACTCGAGATTGCAAAATAGGTCATTATATTGTAAAAACCTGGGTACGCCCTCACGGATGCTTCGTGTTCTTAATTTCAGTCGTAGAATTCTAGCGGCGATGCTTAATATCGACTCTGGGGCATACGGTTCTCATGGAATCAGATCTGCAGGTCCTGGATGTACACAGACGACGACGGTTTGAAGAACATATGTTCGATAGTTGTCCTCCCTCCAGATCTGACACATGCAAGTTGAAGCAAGGCTCGAAGGTAGCGATCTTCGGACGAGTATTAAGTATAACAGATTACAGACGTGAACATATATTATTAGATATGCGATCATGCGAGAATAGAAAGGAGGTTGGGATATTAGATTGATTGACGATGATCGGGAATGGTGGAATTGAGATAGATCTGAATTTTTGGCGTGAAATTGAAGGAGATGGAATGAGAAAAGGATGAGACAGAGATGAAAAAAGGGGAACTGCGGGAGGATGAACAGGAAAAATGAAAAGAAATGAGGAGGGAGGAGAAGAAGCAAACTACACAGGAACTAACCCGAAAACAGAGTGCGATGGACGTACGCCTTGGGAGGTGGAGCTCGGAGTAGCTCCTAGTCTTCGCCTCGACTCCGGCGGAAGAGGAGGTTTAACGCGCGGTGGCAGAAGTGATCTCATCTGCCATTCTAATCCATTTCTCACAGATTCATCACCGTCGTCGAGAGAGAGATGGAGGAGACTAACCTCTTGCATCAATCGAGATCGAGAGAGAGCGTGAGAGAGAGAGAGAGGAAGAGAGAGAGAGAGGAGAGATGAGATAATTGTGGAGTGTTTGTTGCATTCTAAATTTAGAATATGTTAAAATGACCATAATGAGTTTTTCAACATTAAAAATATATTAATAACGAGCTATTAATGACAACCATCGGACTGATTGTGGATGGCTGAGATGGCGGGCTTTTCATGCACCCAGGAAAGGTGCACCTTATTTGAAATATTCTCTCTCTCTCTCTCTCTCTATATATATATATATGGATGGAGACTGATTAATGTTGAACATGAATATGGATATTTACCGTCCATGAACATGAATATGGTAGCTAAAGATCAGAGCTATAAAATTTGTGTTGCTACATTTTAATCACGATTCTTAAATTACATCCACATACTCTCAATAGTACACGTGCTGACGTGGCAAATATGTAACAATGATTTGAATGATGAAAATAAAAACGTACAATAAAAAGTGTAGGTATTGTAGTTATGATGACAAATCCATTGTCGTATTACGCTGAAAATTTGTTTTGGCCAAAGGGTTTGATCACGCTGCGTCCGTCACATTTTTCCATATTTTTTTAATTTTTTTTAAATATCACTATGTATATTCATCTATATATCCCTGCAATATGCCAGTCAAATTTCGTCAGAAATAGAGAATTCCATGCCCTCCATCTAGAACATGTCGAGTACAACAATATTCAAACCGTAAAATTATCTGTTCTAGATGGAGGGCATAAGAGTCTCTTTATCTGATAAAATTCGAATGACATATTGGAGGGATATATAGATGAATATACTTTGTAATATTTTACAAAAAAAATAAAAAATGTAAGGAAAAATATTTTAACAAAGCAGATTGCGTCCTTATTAATTTTTTAATAGCAGTACAAATGGATAGATATCTATGAGTACTATCCAACAAGTATTTTTCTTTTATATCGAATAATATGATAATAAAATATGTGCTAAGGAAATCACATATCTTTCCATTGAAAATGTTGGAGGAAATAAGAGAGTTGTTTATTCCTGTAACCCTAGGCTCTCTTATATAGGGAGAGACCTATGGGTAAACTACATATAATGGATCAAGAAACATAAAATAAACGAAAAGATACATAGAAAGTAGAAATATCTCAACATCCCCCTCAAGATGGAATATAGATGTTAATCATGCTCAGCTTGGACGAACACTTCTGAAACGACCCCCTGAGTAAAGCCTTGGTAAAGATATCTGCAGTTTGTTCTCCTGAACTAACACTAGATGTAGATATCAGATCCTTCTGGATCATATCTCTAGTATAATGACAATATAACTCAATATGATTCGTTCTCTCATAGAATGCGTGGTTGTTGGCAATGAAGAGAGCAACCTGATTGTCACATTGGAGGTTTATGGAGAGAGGCACCTCTATAGTCAAGTCAGTAAGGACAGATCTGAACCACATCATCTCTGTACTCGCCTATGACACAGCCCTATATTCTGACTCAGCACTCGATCTGGCAACCACAATCTGCTTTTTGCTCTTTCAGGAAACTATCGAATTCCCTATAAACACAACAAATCCTGAGGTAGACTTTCTATCTTTTGGACATCCATCATAATCTGCATCTGCACATGCTGTAACTGAGAGAGACGTGCCCCTGGTGAACAAAAGTCATGTACCCGGTGAATTCTTCAGGTATCTCAGAATCATATAGACTGCATCCATATGTGTCTGTCTAGGCTACTCCATGAATTGACTTACATTGCTCACAGCAAAGGATATGTCAGGCCTGGTAATGGTCACATATAGTAACTTACCAACAAGTTTACTATATCTCCTCTTGTCTACCTCTTCAGTGCCATCATCATATAGCTTCATACTCGGGTCAATGAGAGTAGTGGCAGGCCTACAATCTGCCATGCCTGTCTCTGAGAGGAGATTTGTAACATACTTCCTTTGTGTCATCATCAGACCATGCTAGTTCCTGGAGAACTCTAGCCCAAGGAAGTAACGTAGATGTCCAAGATCCTTGGTCACAAACTGCTGACCTAGAAAGTTCTTGGCTCCCTGAATGCCCTGTTCATCATCTCCTGTAACAATAATGTCATCAACATACACAAGAATGACGATAGTACCTCTCAGGGTCTTCTGCACAAACAAGGAGTGATCAACAGTCGATCACACAAATCTATGTTGCTCTATCAAGTCCAAGAGCTTCTACAATCATGCCCTTGGACTCTACTTAAGGACATAAATAACATTGTGTAGTTTGCAAACCTTCTGACACTCCCCCTCAGCAGCAAACCCAGGTGGCTGCTGCATGTAGACCTCTTCATGAAGATCACCGTAAAGGAATGCATTCTTCACATCGAACAACGGCCAATCTCGCGATATAACAACAGAAAGAAGAATACACAGTGTAGAGTGCCTGGTCACCAGAGAGAAAGTATCCTGATAGTCCACCCCATAAGTCTGGGTGAACCCACGTGCCACCAGTCTCGCCTTATAGCGATCCACGCTATCATCCACACAGTGTTTCACTATGAACACCCATTTGCATCCCACAATGAACGCATCAACTGGAGCAGAGACAAGACTTCACGTACCACGCGACTGTAGCGCTGCCATCTCCTCTTCCATAGCTAAACGACAACGATTATCCTGCAATGCCTCCTCATAATTTCGTGGAATTTCCATGACAGAGAGAGCCACGAAAAACTTCTGAAAATCCCCTGTTAGACGATGAAAGGAGACCTGAGATGCCAAGGGATAAGAAGCACAGGAGCACTTCTGCTTTCTAACTGCAATAGGAATATCCAAGTTAGATACAACGCCCTCCATATGCGTCCTATTTTCCTGCAGTGACTCCTGCACCGATACAACTCCAGACCCATCGTTAGAAGCTATGTTATTAAAACAAACCTGGGGCTCCGTGAGTGCTGAGCGAAAGCCATGAGCATGCGCAGTTTGATGCCCGTAGAATTTAAGAAGGGATGGAACAAGTGGTGTACGTGACTGGATAGAAGGTGGTGGCGGCGGCGGCAGTGGTGGAGTAGGTGGTGGTGGAGTAGATGGTGGTGTAGGTACAACATGCATGGGAGGAGGTGGCATGTAGATCTCATTATCCAAGTTGGATGAAGCTAATCGATCACCACTAGGGGAAAAGTACATGACTGACTCAAAGAAGGTGGCATCAGCACTGATATAGTATATTCTGTTCAAAGGATCATAACACCGATATCCCTTCTGAGTCCTAGACTACCCAACAAATACACATTTGACAGCTCTAGGGGCGAGCTTGTCAAGTTTAGGAGACAGCTTATGAACAAATGCAATAGATCCGAACACATGAGGAGAAAGGGAGAATGACTCCTCTTTAGGGAAAGCTATAGAGAAAGGAGTCTTCTCACCCAAGACAGACGACGACATGCGATTCACCAAATAGCATGATGTGAGAACAACATCTCCCCAAAACGAATGTGATTTACGACTCTGAATAAGAAGAGTCCGAGTAACATCAAGCAGATGACGATGCTTTCTTTCAGCAACGCCATTTTGTTGAGAGGTGTAGGGACAAGAAGTTTGATGAATAATCCCTTTTGATGAAAGAAAATGTCCCTTCAATAATAAAGGTTTTGATCACACTCCCTGCGTCAGATTTATTTTTCAAAAGAAATACCCATGACAAGCGTGAAAAATCGTCCACAGCTACAAGATAAAACATGTGTCCCAGATCATCAGGTACACATCTCGAACCCCTTATATCAATACGAAACAACTCAAAAAGGGAGCTGCTGCTCCGACTCTGACGACTAGGAAAGACAGACCAATAATGCTTTCCCAACTGACACGCTTCGCACTGAAAAGAAGTATTAGGTGAGATCTGCGACAGAATATGACACATCTTCTGAAGATGGAGATGACCAAACCGGAGAAGCCATGTGAAAGGAGAGACTGATCCCGACGAATGAGAAGATATGGTAGCATAGGGAGTCCGAACCTGGCGATAAAGACCACCACGCTCACGGCCACACCCAATCACTTTGCCCGTAAGAATGTCCTAAAAAACAAGAGACGATGGTCAAAAATGGCTCTACAGTGCAAATCCTTTGTAATCTGACTAATAGAAAGTAAATTCATAGAGAAATCAGGAGCATGTAGCACATTCTGTAGATGCATTGAAGGCGTCAAAGTAATCTCCCCCTGTCTTGTGATAGGGGAATGAGTTCCATCAGCTATCACAACTGTTCTTCCTGGTGGAATCTGTTTATATGATAAAAGCTGATGTCTGTTTCTACAGAGATGATGTGTTGCACCGGATTCCATGGTCCACTCTGTAGTGTCAGATCCATGACAAGATGTAAAAATACAAGTACCCGTGGTGCTAGCTGTAGCAAAGGTACTGGCAGAAGCTGAGGCAACCACATCTGAATGATCTGCCGAAGATGGTGATGCGGAGGGAGGTACAATATGCCTCAATCTGGCTATAAGGTGATCAAACCTCTGACCTAATGTAGAAGCAGCAGGAGACTCAATCTGCTCTGCAACCCGAGCCGATGTAGGAAACCCATGCTTGGAATAGCATGTTTCCTCAGTATGCCCTTGTTGATGACAAAAGGTACATGTCTGATGTGTGCGACCTCCTCTGCCACGAGGTCTACGTCCACGGAAGTTAGAATGACCTCTTCTTCCTCGAGAAGCTGCCATGGCGGAGGAAGTCTGACTAGAGGTTGTGGACAGAATAATGATTCTTCTTAGCCAGTGAAATGCTTCCTTCACGGGGGTATTGTGGCATCTGCTAGAATCTGAGAGCGAGCAACATCATATTCAGGATCAAGAGCTACTAGGAATACCCCAACCATGGTAGCATTCTTATATGTCTTCTGCTGCTCTGGAGTAGCCGTTAATGGCATGAATGTGAAGCTTCTCAAACATCCCACGCAAGGATGTATACAATGAGTGCAGAGGACGTCTGTTCTGTTTCACAGTGAATATATCGTGTTGGAGTTGGAGGATCTTCGTTTCATTCCTCGCTTGAGAATAGGTTGCTGCGAGGATATCCCACATCGCCTTGGAAGTAGGCTGATGTAACACATCATTAGCGATCTCGATCGTCAGGTACCAGAAAGCCAGACCTTGGCATAGGCATCGTCTGCCTCCCACAAGGCATTCACCCCAGTCTTCTCCACCGACTCCTCCTCGATAAGAATATTCTTCTTACCATTTGACTTCATCAGACTCATAAACTGCATAGCCCAGAGCTCATAATTCATCCCGTCCATTTTAACAATAGGCGCTGCACCTCTGAATGTGCCTATGGCAGGTACATCAATCTTGTTCTCAGACATATTGCCGGAAGAAGAATACTACAGGTTATGTAGACCAAAGGTTGTATGTCTACACAAACATATGTGGGTTTGTGTGCAAGTGTAGACTCATGCTTGCAAACCCGTCGCCCAATCGACGAAACCGACGCACAAGAAGCGTGAGTGGCGTGCTTAAGACAATGGCACGCTCACGTGCAGATAGCAGTGTACACGTGCACCACCGGGACTGCCGCACAAACTGAAGGGTGTGCGCTGATGACGTGCGAGGAGGGGGGCGGTGCGACACGTGACGGTGATGCGCGAGGCGGGGGCGGCGCGCGAGGGAGGTTGCGGTGCGCGAGGCAGGGGGCGACGCGCGAGGCGGGGGCGACACGTGGAAGGAAGGGCTGAAGGTAGGATTAGGGTTTTTGGGGTTCGAGAGCTCCGGTCTAGGACCGTCGCTCTGATACCATGTTGGAGGAAATAAGAGAGTTGTTTATTCTTGTAACCCTTGGCTCTCTTATATAGGGAGAGATCTATGAGTAAATTACATATAGTGAACCTGGAAATATAAAATAAACGAAAAGATACATAGAAAGTAGAAATATCTCAACAGAAAATAATTCCATCATTCAATCAAATTAAGATTAAGCAAAATTCAAAAGGACATAGATGGTAGAAATTTCAAAATCACAAATTCTCCCTCTTGCAGTACATAAAATCAAAGTTTCAATAAGAATGCTAAAATGAGAAAAAAATTATTTCAAATAAAAATTCAGATTTCATCCATTAAATGGTATGATAATAGTGTAGTGTGCCACCACCCAAAAGACCGACGTTCAAATCCTCCTTGTGAGGGTTGCGTTAAGTAATTGACCATCATCGTAAAAAATCATCGAATCTTTCAACATGAATTTGAGCAAGAATTCGTGTTGCCAATCCTACATATAGTGAAAGAAAAGCTTCGCTATTTATTAGATTCAGATTTCACAAACACTACAAGAAATATATAATCAAACTTCGTGTAATGTAGAAATTAAAGGTTAAACATAAGTATTCAAGTTTATGCGTGCATGCATCATGGACACATAAATTCACTCGTCAAATCTTCTCCCCTCAATATTTATTACAACTCTACCGTCATTAAACAAAAAGAATCAATCAGAGCCACCCTGTAACGAATTCGAAGAATGGCATGTATATAAATGCACACCATCAACTTAAGTGCACGCATGCACGTGTATTTATGCATATACATTTTTTTTGCTGGACGAAGCTAATAAGATGATTAGATGGGAATAGTCATACTGTTGAGAACCACAACGAGCAGGGAATTGATCCCATATTCCATTGCTTATTCTCCAAACGAATAGGACCTAAAGCGATGCTTGTTTGGAGAATAAGCACTGGAGTATGGGATCAATTCCTTGTTCATTGCAGTTCTCAAGAGTACGGTTGTTTCCATCTACATCACATTATTCCACCTTTGTTCATATCTTTATTCCACCTTACCTACCCCTTATTCCAGCTTATTATCCTTATTTCTATTTTTCCGACTGAATAAGAATAGACCATTTTTTTCCTTATTCCCCATCCTCATTCCTATTTATTCTCGAACCGAACGCCACCTAAGGGGATATTCTTCTGGGGAATAGCCCCAAGAATAAGGATGCTATTCCCCTCTCCTTCCTCGTACGACTATTCCCCCTGCACATCTCTCTATACCCTTATTCCATCTTATTCCACCATAATTCATGTTCTTATTCCACTTTACTTACCATCATTCCACCTTATTCCTATCCTTCCAGCCGAACATGAATAGTGTGGTATTCCAGCTTATTTCTCATCATTATTCCTGCTTATTCCCGAACCGAACACACAATGGTGAATCTGGTGGGCAAGCATTTAGGCTCTCGAAGTCCCAGTATAATAACCGCATCACATTCAAAGCATCGTTAATGTGTGCTACATAAGCACTTGTGCTAACCTAGTCAGGACAGAAAATACTAGAAATGCATGAAATCGACAAAATAACAAAAAGTAAAATCATGCGAGAAAATTCGTCTAGACCGCAAGTCTCGAAAGTTATTAACAATGAACTATCACAAATATTTTATTTTGTTATGTACCATATATAAGTCACGTCTTGTCGAGGCGGCTTTGATTTTAGCTAGCAAAGCCTATACAAGATGTGGTTCCTTATCGATTAAAACATCTGAAGCCAACGTAAAGAAGTGGCTCTCATCAGTACCACACACATAAAAAATCTAAAGGTAAATCCATCTCTTGAAATGACGGCTTACCTATGGTACATAACAAAAAAAATTGCGACCACCGAAGTCCCATAATTTTTGAGACTTACGGTCTGGCGAATAAAAAAAATCCATAGCCGTCTTGAAGGTAATCACAAATTGTTAGGGTATAAGATGGGATGGACTATAATCTTGCCTTCTCGATTAAAAAGACCAGATAGCTTCCACGTTCGTGCATATGTCTTCACCTCATAATTTTGAATATCAGAGGTATGTTAACATTGATCTGAAGCAAATAGCTTTTTCATCATTGACATTTACTGCCCACGTAAAAAATATTGTCTAGAAGATGGACATAACAATACTATATGGAATTGACTCTGAATTTTAGGGTGCATGTGAGGATTTTTCAATGCTTGAAACTAAAATTAAATAACATGGTATAATGACAACGAAATGTCATGCAACAAGTGTTCTGAGAGTGATTATACCATTCTTGTTGAAATATAAGTAATATGCAACTTGTCCATATGAAATTCTTAATAAAAAAAGGATCCTTATAAATGAAACTAAAATTCTAAATTAATTCATGGATACTAATTATAAAAATGTCCAGTTGGAGAGAATTTTCTAAAATGGAGTGAGGTAGAGAAAAGATTAGATATTTCTCCATCTCCACGAAAAAAGGGCATTTTCCAAGATTTTCACCTAAATGAGGGTGGAAGCGGATTTAAAATCTTTCATCCAGAGCATCTCCACCCACTTAGAAGGCTTATAAATACCACTCAAGAAATCATCATTTGAAGACAACAACGAACACAATACAACCACTATCATCTCTGATTGATGAAGGCGGCATTGACACAGGGAGAGAGGGGGCGAGGTGAATAATTCCTTTGGCATGTGAGACCAAAGATGTAATGAGATGACAATAATATTGATTTATGAAATAGTAAAACAATCTTTTAACCTAGGGGTAAAAAAATAATCCTATTATGACATGAAAAGTATAGTAATAGAATAAATGTGGATATGAATAGCTTATCGATCTGGGCGTGGATGTTCTTATTTGGACACCTTGTTTGGAAACTCTTTCCAAATATTTCACTTACAATGATATAAAGATATGGTACCTCTACTTAAATTACACATATAACACCTATCTTATGAATTATACGAAAAAAGGGACCGCTACAGACGTGGGAATAATTTAGGTTTTGCAATGGCAATGGATAATCTGTTGAAGTTGGACTGTACCACAAAATTGAACCAGTATTGTCACAAATCATTAACCACATAACCATCAGAATTTTAGTAATTGTACATTCAGACATTCGTAATCATCAAAATTTTACAATGAGTTGGGCCCAATATGATAAACTTGTGTCGCTGCATCCACTTAGCTGACCCTACTTATAGTTGGAGAAGGCTTCGCCATATAATGTATGCTCAAAACTTGAGATATTGGTGGACTGCTCAATAAAAGCTTCCAGAAAAATACATTGAATAAATGGAATGATGTTCCATTGACTACAAAAAATAATGCTGACACATTAGAAATGTCATTTTCAACTTAACATTGGCCTCTCACTTTACAAGAGCTATCTACATGTATGTGGTAAAAGTAATAAATGGGGAAATGTTTATTCTCCATTTACAGCTAGTCCTGAAAACACATTAATAATTAGTGGAAAATAATATCTTAACATATGCGAACCGTGATAAAACAGACAAAAGACGACCAGTGAAAATACTTGCCTCTATAGAACTCAGCAAAATGCCACAGAAAAAATCTTTAGATTAGAAAGAAGGTGAAGTGCGATGTTCTCCAGCTGAAACTTCGCGAGATGTCAGCAGCTTCAGCTTCTGACCAGAGGAAAAAAGTTCTGGAATAAATTAAACAACTTCAAGGGATCCTAGCTACGGGTTTCACGCAGAAATTAGGTTCGTGATACTGTTTCTAGTCAAGGAATGTGACTGAACAAATATTTCTGCTCCATTAAAGGAGAAATGTATAGCATATTAGATGTATTAATGTATTTATCTATTCACTTCAAAAAGGGATTTTACATAAATGCTCAAGTAAATTTATGATAATATAAAAATATCCATATAAACATCATAATAACAAAAAATTTCTGGTAAACTTTGTTGCCAACTTACTATGCCAACTCTATAATTTCTAAATGTTCTCATTCCAGCCATTGCATGCCAAGCACCCACATCTCTCCCAATCCTTCCAATTAAGTCTGAGATTGTTGGAGAGGAGAGGACGAATAGGAAGATGGAGAGGAATTAAAGGATGACGAAAATACAAGATATCAATGCATTTTTTATTTTTAATTTAGAAAAGAAACATGCTTAACAGCCTTACAGAATTGCATGTCTGGCAACAGTAATGTTGACAAGTTTATAGTCATTTGTGTAATTAAACTGACAATAAACCTAAATTTTCCATAATCCTCAATTTCATGCTGCATCAATTAGCCATTGAATTAATGTGCCACAGATGTCCCAAGCAAGAATATGGATTCACTTATGTAGAGAAATAAGAACACGGAAGCGAAATTCAGATCAAGAAATCAAAACATAAACATCTTGATTTTACGTGGAACCCTACTCCGTGAAGAGTGGGATGAAACCACCGGAGAAAGCCACTAAGGGGTTGCTACTGCATTATGTTTCTCATCGAATACAAAGGGTTTTGGACTCTATCTATAGCCCCACCAATTTAAAGTCCCACTACTCATTCATGTGGAGCTAAACTCCTACTTATATAGGCACATTTACGCAAATATCTCAATATTCCTCCACAAGCTGGAGCATGAAATGCTCAGCTTGGAAAAAATAGCACACATAAGCCGAGTACAAATATCAATTGCATCTTCTCACGCTTGTGAGCTGGGGAATCTGCACTTGTTATTGATGGGTTCTTGAATGCTTCGGATATCATGGAAGACTGAAAAATTCTCTTCAACAGAGGCCCATGTGCATATGATGATATCAAAACGGCTTCAATCACATTGCAATGACTCTCACCACGAGAGCCTTGAAGTGAGCCTCTTCTACACTAGCTCATGGAACGTGATCTCCCTTTGTCGAGCTTCTATCATAAGTCTCTGTCATATGTGGTCCACATGAAACCCTGTTCCCAATTCAAGAATACAGGGACCTCTCAAATAAGTGATCACATATGTTCGTCTCAAATAGAGCAAGGAGCTAATCACAGACACTCCTTTGTCTCGCATATCCATGTGGGGAGATATAAACAAATATTCAAATTCTTCCCTTCACTTTTTCTTCTTTTTTTTCCGACCATCTCTTTTTTTCCTTTTCACCACAAATATATTTATTTCCACAGCTCATCTTCTTGCTTTCATTTTTTTCTCACAGCTTTCCTTTTTTCCCCACTGCTGACGGCATTAGCATGCTAAGACAAATAATACCAAAAATAAATGAACAGGAGCCTTATAGGAGCAACAACGAGATAATCAAACAATATCCTTGAGAACATTGAAGAACATTTAGTTCAAACTTTGAAAACAAAAGATAACGAATAATGAATCTCAAATAGAACCAATAACTGACTTGCTCTGATACCATGTAGAGTAATAAGAATGCAGAAGCAGAATTAGAAACACGAGATCAAAACATAAACATCTTGATTTTATATAGAACCACACTCCGTGAGGAGCGGGATGTAACTATGGAAGAAAACCACTAAGGGATCGTTATTGCATTAAGTTTCTCATCGAATATAAAAAGAGTGAGACTCTACTTACAACCCCACCAACTTAACAAGTCCATCATTCATCCATGTACGACTAAACAACTCCCACTCATAGGCATAATTACACAAATATCTCAACAAATTATAATGCTCATATGTGTAACCTTAAGTAATACACAATGGCTAATGCAGCATGCATTCTTAATGCATCCCCTCATATTTCAAGGCATAAACAATATCTGTACCAATTTCATGAGGATTCCGTCACACAGATTTAAAGAGTGCCATCCTTTTACTTTATCATAAATCCATGCCCATGCGCTGGTCATATCTCATGATACTATTATACAGCAATCAGTAAGCATACTTATCATGATTATTAAAAAGGGACCTCTGAGGAGCTGAGGCATACGCCTCAAGGTATTTTTCAGGAAAACTACCTCTGGCTATAGCATCAGGCATCCCAACTGACATTGAGGTGGTGCTGAGGCGCCACCTCAGATCTGCTATGTTTTCTAAAGAGAAAATATGTAAGAATATATAAAATACTTCTAGAAAAATGAAGAGATATAGACTGACCTGCAAACCTGGAAATAAATTTAGGGTTTTTATCAGTTGTGCCCCTCTAAGAAATTGCAATTTCTGTTATGCCCCTCCCTTTTTTGGAATATCAGTTATGACCCTACCTTCTTGCAAAATTCATAGTTCTGCCCTTCCGTTAAGGTAAAGTAGGGGCATAACTGATAAAACAAAAGGGCAGAATTGTGAATTTTGCAAGAAGGTAGGGGCACAACTGATATTTCAAAAAAGGGAGGGGCATAACTGAAATTGCACTATCTCAGAGGGGCACAACTGATAAAAACCCATAAATTTAACCCAAGTAATTGTGACTGATAACCTCAACGACATGTATGACCTGCATATCTAAATTGGCCAGATCTTATGTTAGACTCTTTTAAGAACAAAATAATTTGAGATATCTACACCCATGACCCTGAGTAATTTCGTAATTACGTACATGACCCTGCATAATCACGAATTACACCAGGTACTCCGAATGATCACTTCGTCTCACACTCACAACCCTCCGTTAGATTTGTCCATTAACCCAACTAGACCATTGGGTTAATCTAACCCATAGCTATCTAACGGTTATTAAAATTTTCAAAAAATAGCCCTCTCCCTTCCTCCTCCAACGACCCACCCCTCCCTCCTGTCGCCGCCCTCCTCCTCTCATACCTCCCCCTCCTTCACGTCCTCATGTCGCCAACCTGCTCCTCCTCTAGGTCCTCACGCCGCCACCCTCCTCCTCCTCCTCCAGGCCCTCCAACCGCCACCCTCCTCCTCGACCTACTCCATCTCTAGGTCTTCCAATTGTCGCCCTCCTCCTCCTCCAGGTCTTCCCGTTGTCGCCTACCTCCTTCCCCGACCTCCTCCTCCTTCCCAAGTCCTCCGAGATATTGCAATATCAGTTATACCCCTCCGAGATATTGCAATATCAGTTATACCCCTTCCTTTTTGATAATATCAGTTGTGCCCTCAACTTCTTCCCGTTCTATCACTTGTGCCCCTCAGGTTAGTTGTCGACCATCTACAATGCAAACAGGCGTTAACTTTGGGGACACAAGAAGAATTAAATAAAAAATAAGTTAACCAGTCTTTTTCCTCACCCTCTCCCTTCTCAAACCATCCTCCTCTGCCCCAGCCTGCTCCTCCCCCTCTGCCTCCCCAAGCCTCCTCCTCCTCCTCACCCCTCCGACCATAGCCGCCTCCACCACCTGCAACCTCCCCCTCCGCCGGGATGGCTTCCAGTACTATATTCCATGCTAATCGCAAGAATCTCCTTGGGAACGATCTCGCCTTCTTCTCGTGTGTCGACAACCATTCACGACCGAGAAGATTGGAGAGCTTGCTGCTCTCCGTGACCATGTTACCATTCCTGGCGAAGGGGCATCAAGTATGCTAGTGATTGTTCCCATTCTCCAGATCATCTCCAGGAGGGCCCAAACCAGTGCACCTCCAATCCGTGCGCAACATTTCTCCAAGACATTCATCTCCACCTTCGTGCGGTGCCTCTCTACCCTCCTTTCTTCTTCTCCAAACGTCGTGGACGGAGATAGAACTCCTTCCTCCAACTTCTTGCCGAAGCTTCCAACCACTATCAGACTCTTTACATCCCCAAATGAGATCATTCGGCCCGTAGTCTACGTCACAATAGCAGAGCACAAAAGCAAACCAACCATTTGGTTTATTCGCTTCACATATCTGGAAAAGAAAGAGGATCAATAGTCGGCGTCTTCACCTATCCGCTTCCCGCAACTCGATTCCCCCATGCTTTGGAGAACGACACCGTCGGCAACTTGCATAGCCCTATCTTCTTCTCCAGTGGCGATACACCTCCTTTGCACAATAACTCTGGGTGCCATCGAACCTCAAAGATTCATACCCTTTAGCATGCAACATGATCGATCTTCGCATTAGCTGCAGATACTACTGCTCTTCTCTCCACGCACATGTAAAGCAAGGGAATATGCAGTAGAGGGCAAGGTGTAGCAACGTCTTCCCCATGATCATCGAGCAACTCTTTCTAGTGGTACGCCAAATATATAAGAGATGGAAAGCTCCTTGATGGAAAGAGGAGCAGGAGAATTTTTGGACAGTTATACCCCTCTTAACCTCACCATGGTTTGAAAAAATCATGGTTAAGTTCACCTCATTGACGGCTAAAGTAATGGAGGGGCACAAGTGATAGAACGGTAAGAAGTCGAGGGCACAACTGATATTATCAAAAAGAGGGGCATAACTGATATTGCAATATCTCAGAGGGGCACAACTGATTTAAATAATGCAGTTCCTTGTTCACACACATATTATGCAATGCTTGTGAGATTTAATTATGCGCATAGTCGAGTAAAATGTCAACAAAACACATATTCCATATACTCACTGTTCTTGTTCAATAGTATGAAATTACCAACCTAACCTGTACCCTTAGGCAAGTGGGTTAGATTTAGACAGGACGTTTCACAAATCATAAGTACTCTTGAACATATTAGAAAGTGACCTCCCATCCACCTCATCCTACAGCATAAACATGTCACCATTCCACCTGACGAAAATCCCCCTCAACTACAAACTGAATTAACTACCCTGAAATCTACTAACCTTGTACCCCGTATATAGACTGGTGATTTTCTGTCACCTGTAACAACATTGCATCTGCAATTAAAGCTCCCAACTAATCACTAATTGAGGCCTTCTCGGGATCTCTTACTCCTATAATTTTTAAGTGATGATCTTCATTTGGAATCCAGCTGCAGCCCTACAGAGCATTGAACCCCATACATTCAACTATCTACTTGTAATAACCCTCATCAATCCGGTATGAGTCGTTCTCCACTGACGAAAATGCATCCTCCCGCAAGAAATAGAGGCACCACAAAAGAAACTCCATTGCCAGCAACATCAGCCTCGAGCTCAATCCCACCTCTCCACCTTTCCCTGTGCATTCTTTCTTTCATGAAAAGGCCAATACAGTTGCTTATCTTCTTTTTATTCATGGCGATGATATGAACATCACAAGAGATAATAGATAAGAGATTTCACTGCCAAAAGGCGCTTGCTCCGGATCTTTTTAAGATAAAAAAGGGTGCAGCTCCGAGATGGAACCCACCACAAGACTTCATATAAAAATCTTAGAGTACAAGACCAGGCCCAATGGAGGGCCCTGCTGTACTTAATACATTCTCAGAATAGAAACATTGACCATGGAAATGAGTTCATCTAGGGTGCACTATATCACCCAAAGATATGTGAATGGCACTGTACAATCCTCCTGAGAGTAGTCACAATACGTCTGATTGGAGCCAATCCTTCCTAAGCTTACTATGGAATTTGACTCAAAAGATGTCGGTAAAATGGAATACTTTCCAAGCATTAAAATGGCAAAGTGAATGAAGACAATATTTCTTTTTAGAGAAATATACTATAAACATATTGAAGAAAACTAGGAAGTCGGGATGTAAGCCTAATCCTACACCTATTAAAGGAAATCACAAACGGTGCATCAAGGATGTAAATCTTAATAAAGAGTGCATAGTCAAAAACTAGGAATTTACAATAAGATCAACTTACCTCACTTTATCTAAATCAGTCATTCCCTGTGGAGTTACAATGGCGAGCTAGTTCTTGCATGTGTGTACTAATGTGTAAATGAAAGCATTTAAACACATTAGATTACATAAAAAAAACCCTAATACGATACACCACCGAGCATTGCATAAATCGTGGATGACAAACTTGTAATTAGGATGATCAAAAGACAATATGTGTATGTGTTAAAGCTAAGTACAAGACAATGGTCACATATCGTTGCCGATTAACATCTCTTCTAATTCGTTGATACAAGAAGCAAATTGTGAAGGAATAGATATCTCGACAGATCTTTTTGTTCGAAGGCTAGGTATAGTTGGGAATATCCACTGGGAAAGGATACCTCCGACCCTCTTTTTTTCAGGGGGGCTTCGATGTTATTAGTTCAAACCTGACCCCTATTTATATAAATATGATTCAAGATCATTAGATATTGAAATAAAACTTGAGTCCCCATGAGAATATATTGTCACATCAAGGCTGCAGATAGTTTATCAAATGGTCCAATTTGCATGATAGTTTCTGTTGAGAGGGATAGAAGAACAAAAGAGCTTGCTTTATTCTAGAGGTCTAGGGGTCTTTATATAGGACAAAACCCTAGAGAGCTCAAAAAGGGAAAAATGGCAGTCAATTTCTATGTGATTGGTTCTTTCATGGAATACGAGATTCGTGGCAATGTAAGTAGCTGACTTGTTGTTTCAGTGTAGTGGAATGGGTGTGGCGACTGCAATGCCAAGTTCTTGTTGAGAAGTTAATAGCCACGTCATCTCACAAGCTGCTTGAGCCATTGCTCTGTATTCTGCTTCTGCACTAGATCTGGATACGACTGTCTGTTTCTTGCTTCTCCAAGTGACCACATTTCCTCCAACCATCATGGCATATCCTGTGGTGGAGCGTCGATCCTATGGTGAACTAGCATAGTCAGCATCAACATATGCAATAACGTCAGTGTATCCGTTTGCCCTGTAAAAGAGACCACACCCTGGAGATTCCTTCAAGTATCGTAGAATCTGAAGAATGTCTTGCCAGTGACTGTAATGAGGTTGCTTCATATGTTGGCTAGCTCTGCTCACTGCACAAGAGATATCTGGTCTGGTAATAGTGAGGTAGAGAAGTTTGCCAACCAGGCTCTTATAATGAGTAACATCTTCGAAGATAGGATCGGAGAACGTGGAGTGTTTCTTCGGGTCTGCCAGAATACTTGAAGGCTTGCATCCAAGTAAACCAGCTTCAGCAAGAATGTCCAGGCTAGAGAGATGAAGACCTTCTGTAGTGCGTAGTACTTCTATGCTAAAAAAATAGCGTAATGAACCAAGGTCCTTAGTGACAAACACTTTCCGGAGAAAAGTCTTTGTCTCTAAGATTCCCTTCTCATCATCACATGTGACAACCATATCATCTACATAGACGACCAGTATAATAGTACCGCTTGTTTGTCTTCTGACAAACACAAAATAGTCAGATGTTCTACTCTGAAAGCCAAGAGTGTTGATTTCTGTAGTAAGTCCATCAAACCATGCCCTTGGGCTTTGTTTTAGGCCATATATTGCCTTCCAAAGTCGACATACGTACTCCCCCTCAACCATGCCCTTGGGCTTTTGTTTCGTTCTAATTTCTCGAACAACGGTTGGAGGATCTTCTCCTCCTTCTTGACTCGCTGAGAGTTTTTGGTCATCCCTCTGAAGAGCGGGATCACTGGGTGCGGTGGGGAGTGGTTCCTCTGTCAGAAAAGCTTATATGACGATTGTCGGCCTCCTTCGCAATCGGCAAAGCTTGTGAGGGACTGCAGTTTCTTCTAGGGCATTGGCCTACCTGAGAGAATTGGCTTCTTCCTATGATTGCTTAGGAGAATGAGATTGATGACGCATGATCTCTATACTAGATTACTTAGGACGGATTCTGACATGTGTCTTCTGTGTGGGACCAGCATTGAGACTGTGGAGCATCTCTTCTTCTCGTGTCATATGTCGGCGCCTATCTGGGTCGACCCGGATCTGGGTTGGGTCAATACGGGGAGCCTATCCTCTTTCTGCAAATCATCGGTGTCAGCCAGGCATCGTCCGAGAAGAATTCTGCTTCGCACTGTGGCCATGGTTGGGGTCATCTGGTTGGCCAGGACATACTGTTGTTCTCTAGCCAAAGGTTCTACAGGGAAAAATATCTCTTTCCATGTGTTAGGTTTGTTAGACTCGTGACTCTCCTAGCAGCCCCTTTTGTACTTCTGAACTGAGCTTTTAAATGCATTCTTGGGGTGGACACCTATGAGTGTTTCCCCCTCTTTTGGACTTTTAAAAAAAGATCTCCATATAGAAAGGCATTTTTCACATCTAGTTGGAAGATAGGCTATGCTTTGTTAGTGGCTATAGAAAGAATAGTTCTGATAGAGCCCATTCGTGCAACTGGTGAGAATGTCTCAAAGTAATCTAGGCCATATGTTTGTGTAAAGCCTTTAGCCACAAAACGAGCTCTTAATCTTTCAATTGACATGTCGGGTGATTGTTTGGTCGTGAAAACCTATCTGCATGCCACAGGTCTAGCCCCCTTAGGGCATCGTACTAGATCTCATGTCCCTCTTGAGGTAAGAGCCTCCATTTCTTCATTCATAGCCTGGTGCCAACCTGAATCCTTTAAAGCACTGTGATGATCTCTCAGAATGGAAATGATCATAAAAGCATCTCCATATCTTCTGTCAGTTGTTGATAAACTAGCAGTAGAAGTTGAAATGAGACATAGGATGAAGTGTACACTGCCTCTTCCTCTGCGTAGAGCAATTAGAAGCTCCTCAGGACCACCCGAAACAGCAGTGGAGGGAACACTTGAAGTAGACATATCATCCTGCATAAAGGCATAGGTAATGGAACATCTGTTGGATTAGGTTTTTGTTTCTGCTTATATACGATGGGTGGAGCTGGGAGATCAAGAGGAATATCAGTAACATGTTGTGTGAAGAAACTTATTTGCTCAAAAAAGATTACATCTGCATATATGTAATATCGATGACCAGTTGGATCATAGCACTTGTAATCTTTCTGAGTAATAGAATAACCAAGAAAGATACATTTTATTGTACGAGGGGAGAGTTTTTCAGTGGGATGGAAGTTATGAACAAATGCAATGCATCCAAAAATTCGTAGTGGTAGCTGAAAAGGCAACTCTTTGGGCAGAGTAGGGAGAATGGAGGGGATCCATTTAGGGATATAGATGGAACTCTGTTGATAAGATGGACATCGATCAAAATATCATCCCCAGTAGATTTGGGAAATTTCATCTGGGTGAGGAGGGATCGAGCAATATTTAGCAGGTGTCCGAGTTTTCTTTCCGCTACCCCGTTTTGTTGTGAAGTATAATGACATGAAGTTTGGTGAATAGTGGACTGGGATGGCAAAGAAAGTGGTTAAATCATGTTGAGTAAATTCCAAAGCGTTATCTGATCGAAAAAATCTGAATACCAATGGAGAAAAATATTTTTGACATAATAAAAGGAATTCTTAATAATATTGTTAACTCTGATCGTTCTTTTAACAGATAGGCACATGATGAACGACTATAGTCATCAACAAAAACAAACAAAGTACTTATGTCCCCTCAGAGTACGGACCGGACAGGGTCCCCAAATAGGACTAATGAAAACGGAATTTTGCAGCGAGGTTTTGAGCGAGCAGGGAAGGATGCTTGATGATGTTTCCCGAACTGACACGCCTCGCACTCAAGTGGCTTGAGTGTAGAGAGTTCGAGGAACATTAAAGAGAGAGTTTTGACGGATGGATGACCTAGGAGAAGATGCCAAAGAACAAGATCAATAGATATAGATGTAACACCGACAAAAGTAGAATCAGATGGGATATCAAGATAATATAAGCCGTTCTTGTATCCCCCTAAAAATCTGTTTCATCTGGATGTCCTGAAAATAACAACATAATTCATCAAATATGACACGACAATTAAGTTCCTGGCATAACTTGTAAACGTATAAGAGATTAAGTGGAAAATCAGGAGCGCAATGCACATCAGTGAGACGAAGATTGGAGGAGAACTCCATAGTCCCCACAGTAGTTATAGGGGATTGTACTCCATTAGCAAACTGAACAATCCTCACAACAGAGGAAGGGTGTGCAGAAGTGGAAGACTACCTTCTCCCGTTTGATGAGTGGAGGCACCAAAATCAATGATCCATGCACGACTGGATGCAGAGGCAACATTTGCAAGAGTACCTGAAGTAGTGGCTAGATTTGCAGTCTGAGCAGAGATACTAGTGTCGCTGGTTGAATTCTATAATAACTGACGCAAGCGAGCATACCCAGACGTACTGAAGGATGTCTGGCTATCCCCAGACGACTGATCTGGAAAGGTTTCTGCAGTATCACATGAATTCTCGTCATAGGCACTGTTGGCATTAATGAGCATCCCAAGCTTTGCTTAACATCATTCAAAGGGATGATTCCAGCGTCCGCAATGAGTGTATACCGGATAGCGAGCGATGACAGGATCCCGTCTGCGTCCGAAGTCACATCCACGTCCAGCTTCCCGACCACGACCACGACCAACGTCACGACCGCGTCCTCCTAGGTAGTTAGCTCGTCCTCTGGCAATATGGCTAGTAGCCTATGTAGATAACTGAGAAGAGGGAGAATTAAGTTCCTGCAGTCGACCATATATGGTCTCAAGAGTAGGTAGTGCAACAACAGTCGGAAACTGATCTTTTACAGACTTGTATCGCGGATGGAGTCCTGACAGAAAGCGATATACTTGCCATTCTGCTCGTTTACCAATCTGTTTATCACAACAAGCAGGTCGAAAAATAAGAAACTCCTCAAATAGGCATGTGAAGAGTCTGTAGTACTCGACTAGAGATGTGTCGTCCTGATTTGCTGACCAAATCCTTGTGTACTGGATATGGTTGTCTTTTGGGAGTAGGTATTCTCAAGACTTTTCCACATTGTTTTTGCAGTTTCCTTGTAAAGAAGGTTGGAGGCTATATTCGGGTCGACACTGTTGGTCAACCAAGTAATTACCTGGCAGTTATCAACGTACCAGGTATCATACTCTTTTTTGTCTCCTTGGGCGGATCTGTTGTAAGAACATAGATCTTTCGTTGACCACCGATAAATACTTTCAATGATCTAGACCGTAAAACATAGTTCTCGGAGCCCTTTAGTTTGATAGAGGTGCCATGTATCATCATAGAAGGAGTAGGGTATAAGGCCTTGGATTCCGTAGATACCATGGTGATTGCAAAAGTCGAGAAAAGAGAAGATGATCTAGATAGCCCTTGTAGTCTCACACGTCATGTAGACCTGGTAAGACATCAATGCAATAATCCGGCAGAAGAAGATAACGTGCACGACTGATATGGTACGGTAGAAGTAGACAACGGTGGCGGGGGGGCTGCTAGGACGGCAGTAGGTACAACAGAAGGGCGGTAGAACAAGGGGCCCTAGATCGCAGAAGGGCAACAGCGAGAGCCCTAAGTCACAGAAGGGCGACAGAACAAGGGCCCTAGGTCGCAGAAGGGCGGCAGCAGAAGCCCTAGGTCGCTGGGGCGAAAAGACAGAACTCACACCACTCTAGGGTGGTGATTTGCGCAGATAGAACCTACATCCAACGCCAGAGGAAGCCTCCATACGTGGGATGAAGCACGCGCTGGAGGAGAGAGGCACGCGCGGGATGAAGCACGTGCGTGACTGGAGAAAAGTGGAAGAACATGCACGTCGGGAGGTGCGCACGATGCCGCGATGCAGGGGATGCATGCGCTAGGGCCTCAGGGTTTCACGCAATCCCTTCGCGCGGGGGAAGAACTCAGGGAGGAGAGGACCACACAAGGGCTTCACGCGATCCCTTCGCACAGGGCTTCACGTACGGGGAGAGTGCCGTACAAGGCGGCACGGACCGCAAGTTCCGCAGCCCAAGTCTTGGCGGCACAGGGGCTGGTTGGAGGGAAAAAGGAGAGAATTAGATCAGAACACCGGTATAGGACCGCTGCTCTAATACCATGTTGAGAGGGATAGAAGAACGGAAGAGCTTGCTTTATGATGAATCTCGTATTCATCAATCTAAAATTGGTCAATTAGGCTCCATTCCCCAAAATCATATGCATTTAATCATTAATAGAGCATCATTAGCATACATATATTTGTAAATAATATTTGCATTTTATCATGCATAATTGCATTAACCCACGCGTAAATTGGCCCAAAAAGTAGCTAACTTCCATAGTTTTTAATTAATTCATCCTAACTCCAAGTGATCCCAAACCACCTCCATTGTGTAGATATTACTAAAAGATTAAATAAAAAATATAAAAAATTACTAACTCTAATAAGTGTCAAATAATCCCAAAGTCTAATTTCACATCCGACGGACTAAAACGCGCGTATCTTCCTCATACAGTTTCCGATTTTGGTCCACTCACTTTTAAAGTACTCCATTTTCAACTACCTTCAAAACAAGATCAATTTCATAAAATTCTGAGCTCATATGTGAAAGTTGGGTGTTGGGCCTCTTTTGCGTAATTTAACTTTTTGCTATTTTTGACTTGAGTTTTTATGTATATCATTAACCCTTTTAATTTTGTTTATTCTTTAGTTGTGTTCTTTGATGAAAGTTTTATTAAGCGGTATAAAAATCCAAATTTAAATTAAGACTGAAATCAAAGAAACTGACTGTGTCCAAGTGTCCGTTCTGAGTCTGTACAAAAGTCTCATATTTCCTACTTATATTTTATTTCTCTATTTTTTATTTAATAAAAAATCCAAAAAATTAGATTAGTGTGTAATTAATTTTCTTATATTTTATCGTATTTTTTCAAGATTTTTATCCTCTTTTAAAACCACCAAAAAAATATAAAACCCCAAAAAGCCAGTTCTCTATACACTTGGAGGCCACCAAAAATACCACTTTGTACATATGACCTCTTTTGTTCCCGATTTCTTCATGAAAGTTGTAGATCTCGCCGAGAAGAACACCTTTCGTGACGAAAATTTTTCTATCCGAGGTCTCCTATTTCTTTTCTATTTTCCCCTTTTAATTTTTGAATTTTTTTGGGTGACACGTGGCAGCCCTTAGGCGTGCCACGTGGCACCCCACTTCTCTCTCCTCCCTCCAGCCTGGTCACGTGCCCCGCACCCTCCCCTTCCCAGCACTATCCCCCCAGCCGTTCCTCCTCCTTCTTCGTAACCGCCACCCCTGGCCATCAATCCTCCCCTCGCAGCCGTTGTGCAGCCACGACTTTACCATCCCTCCCTCTCCGGCCGTTACCCATCTCCTCCCTTAAAAACCATCCGACGACCACCTCCCATTTCATCCGCCATCAGGAGCAAGCCCGCCTCCCCCCCCATCGATGTTGGTGACAACAAGGATACCTGCGGAGCGAGGACCTCAGGCGTGATCCACAGCCACCGACGATCGTGCTGCTTCGTTTCCAAGCGAAGTTAGCTTCGGAGCCCCACTCACTAGGCTCCTCGAGGCCAAGATCAACCAAGGTATTCCGACCTTCGGTGATTCCATGCGACCTTCTTCCTCGATCCATACATGCTCTTCGCGCTTCAACTACCTTCGTAATCACCTCCGCTGCCTCTACCGACGTCTGCCGACCTCCGCTCTGTCGGACCCTCACCATTGACCACCTCCCCCCCTTTTCTGTTCGTGGCTAACCCATGCAGGTGTAGCCCAGTGCCCCGATGACTCTTCCGCCTCGAGTTGCATGCAGCTACGCCCTCAGAGCTCCATTGCCATTCGCCAGCAGCCCAACGACTGCTCGTCGCAATAGCGCTCCTCCGTTGTTCCAGTTCCAGCGAGGCGCACCGCTTGAGCGCGACCAACCTCCTCAATGTCGCCCCTCGCGCACGCCCGCTACAGGTCCCCCACGTCATCTGCGCTCCTATGCCAGGCAGCCTCCATCCGCGCTTATCTGTGGGCGGCCAACAACACCTCCTCCCTACCGTGGGTCACCGCCCTCGCTCCGTCCCACAGCCCCCTCCTCACCCTCCAGCTGCTAGGCTTCCCTCACGTAAGGAGCACGTGGGGGCAAGGGCAAATTGCAAAGTTTACCCCCGCCCGCCCCGCATGTGAGGACCACATGGGTGGGGGAATATTGAGTTGGTGCCCTCGGAAGCTCCATCATTTACGCCCGAGCCCTCACCTAGTAGGCACATGCCCCTTAGAGAATTTGCATCTGTATCCCTTAGTTCTCTGAGAATTTTGCACAAGACCCTATCGCCCGTACCACCAGCGACGCATGTGGACGCCCTGGAAAATTGCATCTGATCCCCGGCTATTTTCGATATTTACAGATAAGTCCCCAAGGGACCATTTAGCAAGAAAACTTTGATTTTTATTACAGTTTAGTCCCTAATAGTTCATTTTAGCATATCTTTTCCATATGAACTCCAATTTTAGCGCATAATATGTCATTTTGAAGCTTGCTGAACACTCTATCTTATTATATATTTTGCGGACTAATTACATGATATTTATTGATGATTATTCTTTGAGACTAAATCGGCTCAATGCAGGTGAAAATTTGACATATTTGTGCCATTTCTTGTGGAGAAAATTATCGCCTTATTCTGTCAGGACTCGATTACAGGGATTCGATTTTGATTTTCTCTTATACTATCATTATGGATAATCTTTGAGAATGTAATATATGCAAGGGCTTATCGAATTGAAGGTTAATTGATCTATCATTTCTTGAGGATTAAGTCACAACAATGCTCGAATAAATTGGAAACTTATTTGAGGAATATTTGAGATACACTAGAATGTTAATTATTAGACATATTCCTTTGATATTTTTTTTTACTTTTTGAGGAATAAATCGCAGGGCATTAGGGATCAGATATTAGGAGATAAAAATCATCTTTGATCTCTTTAACAGTAGGGGATATAACTTGATCTATTAATATTTTATCCTGCAGCTTGAATGTGATTGATTATCATCTGAATTTCTTTATAATATGTGATTAACTTTGAAGAGTTCTTTATCATACTAATTGATGATTAAAATGTATAAAATTTCAGATCCTGAGCTTCATTCTCTCTGTTTATTTCTTCGCATCTGCATTGCATTTTATTATAGTTTTCTGACAAAGAAAATTAATCGAGCAATTAATTAATTATTTAATTTAATTTAAGACCGCATAACTAAAAATCACCGTTCCCTGTGTTCGATCTTGATACACTTGCCAAGTTAAAAATAATCCACAACATTCAAAGATTGTGGTTTTTGACGAATTGAATTTGCCTCTTATACTACAATTTACGGCTATTAAAGAGGCGGATTTCGTGTTCATCACTTTATTCTAGAGGTCTAGGGTTCATTATATAGGACAAAACCTTATAGAGCTCAAAAAAGGGAGAAATACATAAATGCTCCTAATGGGGGTTACAATGAAATATTAATAATTAATAACATTTTCAAATAAGGTGAGATCGATCGCTACATCATGAGAGAGGTTTGACCCAAACAAACGTGTGTTAACATGTATAAAATTGAAGGAAAAGCTAGGAATGTCTTCATAAAGGGACTTCTCATGACTGATTTTGAGGAGAACATGGACAAGTTGGACATGCACGATCTCTACATTTAATTCAAGGAGTTGAGTTATTTTGTGTTGTTCAGATTAATTATGGGTGAAGATCCATTCATCATGTGGGTCCATATATATAATTCATCCCTCATTTTTCAGAAGTTAAGAAAATGAAGATGATGGAGAAAAATAAGAGTTATGTTTATTCCGTGAACCCTAAGATCTCTTATATAGGAGAGTAACCTATGGGTAAATTACATAAAACAATCATAAGTACAGGAAATAAGAAATAGTACGAAACATGAAAATAAATAACATAAACAATTATATCTCTACACTTCCCCTCAAGATGAAGCATAGATGTCAATCATGCTCAGCTTGGACGAGCACTTCTGAAAAGGTCCTCCGAGTAAAGCTTTTGTGAAGATGTTTGCAGTTTGATTTCCTGAACTGACATGAGATGTGGAAATAAAAACCTTCTGAATCATATCTTGCATATAGTGACAATCACCCTCGATATGCTTTGTGCGCACATGAAATGCTGGATTATTTGCAATATAACAACCTGATTGTCACATTCCAGTGCCATAGGAAGGGGAACCTCTATATATAGATCTGTAAGAATGATTCGAACCCACATCATTTCTGTACTAACCTGGGCCATGGCCCTATATTCAGACTTAGCACTAGAACTGGCTACAATCATTTGCTTCTTGCTCCTCCATGAGACAAGGGACTCGCCAACATATACAACAAATCCCAGTGGTGGATTTCCTATCCTTTGGGCACCCTACATAATCCGCGTCCGCACATGCTGAGATGGTGACCTCCTTACCCTTTTTAAACAGTAGACCTGCGCCTGGAGATGATTTAAGATACCTGAGTATCATATGTATAACATCCATATGGATCTGACGTGGTTGCTCCATGCACCAGCTCACGTGACTAACAACAAAAGAAATATCGGGTCTGGTAATGGTAACATAAAGAAGTTTTCCTACCAGCTCTCTGTATCTCCTCCTATCAACCTCATCAGTATCATCATCATATAGTTTCATGCTTGGATCCATGAGTGTGGTGGCAGGTCGACATCTAAGCATACCCGTGTCACTTAGCAAGTCAGTGACATATTTTCTCTTGGTCATCACAAGCCCTTGTTGATTTCTCGCAAATTCTAGTCCCAGAAAAAATCTAAGGGCTCCAAGATTCTTTGTGACAAATTCTCGACCCAGAAGTTCTTTGGCCTTCTCGATTCCACGCATGTCATCCCCTGTAATGAGAATATTATCCATATACACCATAATAGCGACCATACCTGTGGATGTTTTCTGTAAAAAAAGGGAATGATCTGCATTCGAACGTTTGTACCCATATTTCTCAAATAAGTCTGAGAGCTTCTGGAACCAAGCTCTAGGACTCTGTTTAAGGCCATAAATCGCCTTATGAAGTCTACACACCTGTGAAAACTCCCCCTAAACAGCAAATCCATGTGGCTATTGCATGTAAACTTCCTCTTGAAGATCACCATACAAAGATGCATTCTTGACATCTAAGTGAAACAACGACCAGTCTCGAATGACAACAACATAGAGAATAATCTGTAAGGTGGAATGACGAGCAACTGGTGAAAAGGTGTCAAGATAATTCACCCCGTATGTCTGAGTAAACCTTCGTGCAACCAGGCACGCTTTATATCTGTCGATGCTACCATATGCATTGTGCTTAACAGTAAACACCCATTTACAACTCACAGTAGACACTCCAGTAGGAGCTGGAACGAGGTTCCAAGTGCCTCCCGACTAAAGAGCATCCATCTCTTCTTTTATAGCCAAATGCCATCGGCTGTCCTTCATAGCCTCTTGATAATTCCTTGGAATTGCCATGGTTGATAATGCAACTGCAAAATTCCTGAAATCGCCAGTCAAACGATCAAAGGATACCATGGAAGCTATAGGGTATGACGCACAGCTACGCTGCTGCTTCCGAAGTGCTATAGGTAGGTCCAAATCTGCAGCCTCTACATATGTTCCCCGTAAAGAATCCTGCTCAAGTAGATCATTAGATCCATCATTAGAAACAGTATAATCAGAACATACCTCATGCGTGTTAGATGATGAGCGGTGACCATGACCAGAAGCATGCCAGCGAGTATAGTGGTGTGGTAGTGGTGGAACTGGGACAGTTATAGGAAGTGAAGGTGGTGGTGGTGGAGGTGTGGGGGGTAATGGTGGTGGTGGCATATACATATTGTCATCATTATCTGAAGATATCAACCGATCACCTGTAGGAGTAAAATACATCACGGACTTGAAAAAGGTGACATCAGCACTAACGTAATACTTCCTGCGCATTGGATCATAGCACATGTATCCTTTTTGTGTCCTGGAGTATCCAATGAAGACACACTTGACAGCTCTAGGAGAGAGCTTGTTAATACCCGGAGAGAGCTGGTGGACGAATGCAACAGACCCAAACACACGAGGAGTGAGTGAGAACAAATCCTTTTCTGGAAAAGCAAGTGAGAAAGGAATTTTCTCACCTGGGACAGATGAGGGCATGCGATTAATAAGATAGCATGCTGTTAGAACTACATCGTCCCAAAAGGAATGAGGAGCACGGCTCTGAATGAGAAGTGCCCTAGTAACATCAAGGAAATGACAATGCTTCCTTTTTGCAATACCATTTTGTTGGGAAGTATAGGCACATGTTGTTTGAAGAATAATTCCCTTGGTTGAAAAATAACTGGAGAGATTATTAGTACAAAATTCCAAGGAATTCTCAGTTCGCACAATTTTCACAGAGACAGAAAACACATTTTGGACTTCGGTTAAGAAATTTTTGGTAACATATTCAGCTTCAGATTTATTCTTTAATAAGAAGGCCTAAGACAAACGTGAGAAATCATCCACAACAACTAGATAAAACAAGTGCTCCTGATTATTAGGAACACGACTGGGACCTCGAATATCTATATGAAACAACTCAAAAATGGAGCTACTACTCCGACTCTGACGACTGAGAAAGGCAGAGCGATGATGCCTTCTCAACTGACATGCCTCACATTGGAAGGACGCGTAAGGTGAGATTTGAGGCAGAACACGACACAATTTCTGGTGCAGGAGATGACCAAACTGCATGTGCCAAATAAATGGTGAGACAGATCCAACAGATAGAGAGAAGAGTCTGGCATAGGGGGTTCGGACGAGGCGATAGAGACCGCCCTGCTCACTGCCATAGCCAATGACCTTGCCCGTAAGGATGTCCTGAAAAACAAGAGGATGGGTCAAAAATGCTTGACAATGAAAGTCCTTCATAATCAGATTAATAGACAGTAAATTCATAGAGAAATCTATTGCATGCAACACATTCAGTAGATGCATAGATGGTGTCAAGCTAATCTCCCCCGTCCACTATTCGGGGAATGCGTCCCATCTGCAATAACCACAGTTTGTCCTGGGGGAACCTGTCTATTGGCTGTAAGTTGACCCCTATCTCCACACAAATGATGTATGGCACCGGAGTCCATAATCGATTCTATAGTACCATGTCTACTACTGCTAGTGAATGCGTAAGTGCTACCTGAGGTACTGGAGGAGGCTGAAGAAACTACATCTGAATGATTCTCAAGGGCTGACGAAGATGTCACAGGGTCGGAAGGAGGTATAATGCCCTCAAACGTGCTACAAGATCCTCAAAACGTTGATCTAGAGAGGAAGCCGACGTAGGCTCTATCTGTTCAACCACTCGAGCAAAGGCAGGGAATCCATGCTTGGAGTAGCATGTATCATCTGTATGTCCCGAACGATGGCAGAAAATACATGGCTGACGAATGCGACCTCCTCTCCCCTTAAGTCCGCGACCAAGAAACTGAAAAGATCTTCCCCGACCTCGGGAGGCCGCCATTGCTGAGGACGTCTGACTAGCAGTAGAAGATGGAACAGTGATTCGACTGAGCCTGCGGAAGGCTTCCTCCATAGGAGGAATAGTAGAGTCTGCCAAAAACTGAGAGCGGGCCGCCTCATACTCAGGATGTAGGGCTGCCAGGAATACATCAACCATGGTGGCATTCCTATACGTCTTCTGTTGCTCAGGAGTAAGATGTGAGTGGCATGAAGCTATAGAGCTTCTCAAACATTCCACGCAACGATGTATAAAGCGAGTGAAGTGACCATCCATTCTGCTTGATAGTAAAAATAACATGATGGAGCTGTAGGATCTTGGTTTCGTTCTTTGCTTGGGAATAATGGGCAGCAAGAATATCCTATATCGCCTTGGCAGTGTGTTGATAGAGTATATCATTGGCGATCTCTATTGCCAATATGCTTGAAAGACAAACCTTGGCATATGCATCATCCGCCTCCCATGAGGTGTTTCCTCCAGTTTTCTCAGCTAGCTCCTCCTCGGTAGGAATGTGTTTCTTACCGGTAGACTTCATGATGCTCATGAACTGCATAGCCCGCAGTTCATAGTCTGTCCCGCCCATTTTGACAATAGGCGTTGGACCTCTGAAGACGCCTGTAGCGGGTACATCGACTTTGCTTTCTGACATGTTGCCAGATGTAAAGAACTGGGGCTTTGTAGACCAAATAATCAATGTCTACACAAACATTCGTGGATTTGAATGCATATGTAGACTTATGCACTCAAATCTATCACCTAGGTGGAGACCCTGACGCTGGATATCTTAGACGCAGAGCACGGACACGGTCCTCTTGCAAGGGAGCCGTGCACGAGCGATAGGCCGAGCATGCGCGAGGGCACAATGCTAGGTCGTGAGTACGTGCGGGGGCGCCACACATGGAGGGGGGGATCTGCGAGGAGCACACGCGGGAGGGGGGCACGCGCTGAAGGGGGCACGTGCGAGGAGCACGCGCGGGAGTGGGTGGCGGCGCTGTTGGGGCGGCAGCACAACACGAGAGAGGAGGGGGAAGGGGGGGCTGGTAGGGTTAGGGTTTCAGATCGAGAGCTCCGGTCTAGGACCGCCGCTCTGATACCATATTGGAGAAAAATAAGAGTTATGTTTATTCCGTGAACCCTAGGCTCTCTTATATAGGAGAGTAGCCTATGGTAAATTATATAAGACAATCATAAGTACAGGAAATTAAGAAACATTAGGAAACATGGAAATAAATAACGTAAACAATTATATCTCTAAAGACAATCCCAGTCCCAGGACATTCCATTCCTTGATTTTCCACCTTGTTGAGAACGAATTTCCACTTAAATCATGTGTTCTATGTGGTTTACTTGTTCATTTGTTTCCACACAAATAATGCTTATCCCAACAAAATTTGGGCATCCAATCAGTCAAGAAAACTCAAGGTCTTTATTCGACTGAAATTGTCCTATAATGTGGCTATCAAGACAATACTTTTTTTTCAGGGGAAAATGACAGCTCACTGTTTAGACATGTTCCCTTCAATTTGGCTGCCCATACTTTCTACACCTATAACAATAAAGGTAAGAATATATATCTCATGTAAGATGCAAGTTGTAACGGCTTGCATAAAATGAAAAAAAGGCAATAGAAATTTATGGACGTTCCACATTGATAGCCATTTTCGTTACAAAAAATAGTGCAACTCCACTTATCAGTTACAGTTCAGCAGGCTCACCGTGATAAATTGTGATGGATCATCGATACAAGAGGAGCCAAGGACGACCTCTCTCTTCAGTTTAGCTGTCAGTTTATGAGCTACTCGCAGCTGATAGAAGCGCCATAATAATTATTAGAAATAAAGCATGATACGAGGTTTCCGATACATAACCAAAGGAAGCATGTGAACCATACCTCTGAACGAGTGGCGCCTCCAATTATGAATATAAATATCCTCTGGCCCATTTTCTTAAAATCATTGGATGCATGCCTTAGCACTGAATCACTGCAGGAAGCACAAAATCACAAACGATAGTTCAAGTAATCTTCATTAACAAATTTAACAGGTCAGAAGAATGGGATAATAAAAGATAGATGGGATACCCGGAACCATCATCAGAACTACGTGGCCGAAATGTTGAGCGTCTGGATCTCATGGAATGGGCCTGTCCAGGAGTTGTGCGAACAGTTGAATTCGCAGGGGCTCCGTTGGGGACAGGACTGGGGACATTAGGTTCATTCATGCATGAATATTCATTCTTCGGCAGGTCATTTTTACTAAGTTTTTCAATAAGTTCCTAAATGAAGATAAGAAATGGTTGGCCACTACAGATGCAAGAAAGAATTTGAATGCAAGTCCTATTACCTCAACTAATGGATAAAACCGTGACAGTGCCCATGTTTCCTCTTCATCCTTTTCTTTTCTAGCTGCATGCTTCTTCTGCTAACCAAACAAGAACAAGAATGAATGGGAATGTATTACAAGCTATTGTTCTATGCGGGTGTTCACTTTTATCCATGCAAGTGCAGCCTGTGAGTGTTACATGCAATTCAGAATAGAGGTGCTACACACAAGAACATGAAGAACTGCTCAGAGACAATGGGTTGATAATGAGGGAAAATTAGCAAAATCTAAGGGACGCACATTCTTGTCTAACTCAATCAGGTTCGCATTTTGACAGAAATGAGTATGCCTCGCAGATTTAAATCGTTACTTTTGGGCACATCTACGAATGAACTTTAGCTGCCCGCGAATTGTTCAATGCTTTGATATTTTTGGGCACAACATTTTTTGGGTTTCTATCAAACAAATGGTTCCTAACTGGACCAGAATCTTTTTTTTCCTGAAAAGCAACTTGATTCGATCCATTATAGAGTCTACTGCTCCCTTAACTTTTTTTGTGTCATTCCACGAAAGCTTGACATTAAATACAAACTTATATAAATTGGATCATCATTTCCATGATCGTGCCTAAATTGTTGAGCTCTGCTATATAAAATATATGTCCTGTGGATATTTGGCAACATATAAAACATATAGTTTGACAATGAACAATTACCATGGCAACATCTCATCATATTTGACCATGTGGAACATCATGTCAACAAAACGTAGACTATCATCCTTAACCGCGTATTCAAGGACCCCTTAGGGAAAGGATTGGTAGAAAGAATAAAACAATGATAAACATTGTAACTTACGCAGCTCAAAAAAGAATAAATGATCTATTACTGAATGTTGAACATGGATTAGTGAAATCCATGTTACCATAGAGAGGATGTATGTCGGTGGAATTCACGTTAATCGGCTGAAGAATTTTCTGGCTCAAGATCATCCAAAGAGACATCAGGCTAGTCGTAGACAGAGTAAACAAGGCTGCAGTGAAGAGCATAACTAAACAATTTTAACACAAACCATGCATATTGGTACAGACAGAAAATGCAGTCGAGAAGTTGAACATATCCAATGTTTTTTCGAAAGAAACACACACAAGCATAAAACTCCGTGGAGACGATGAACAAATCCAGTAGATAGAGTTCATGGAAAATGATGATGCACTTGACATCGTGGAAGTTAACCTCATGAATAAGGTCAAAGATGGTGCTGTCGATGTTGTCTATGTCAAGTAACTCTATGAGGGTGTCAACGGTGGTCGTGATAAGAGTGTAGAGAACCGAAGAGGAAAGCATCTTGTTCGCATGATCATCCACTATCTCAACCAAGTTAGTTTATAATAACTGTAAAAGGGATAGTTGTCAATGAAACCAATTGAGGGAAAGAACGCCTTGTCGAATTGAAGAGAGATCCATGTGTGCTGAAATAGGGTGCATAGCTCAGACTCTAAGAACTTGCCCCCATGCGCTCAAATGTTATGTCCCAACTTTGTCCTTGGAAAACATCTCACATCGTATGATGCTTTCTAGGTGATGAGATAGCTCCTTATAATGTTTTGAGGAGGTTCTCTACTGTTTTGAGAGATGGAGCTTTGATGCAAGCACGAAATTGGAAATTTTAAAAGCTTAGGATTTGCAATTGATTTAGGCTTTTATTGAAATGGTAATTCTTTGATTTTATGTTTATCTCAGCCTATTTATATAATCACGCCCCTCCCAATATAAAAGAGGTGGTAGTCCATTGTTGGAAGAGGAAGTTATAATATGAATTTATTATTGGTTTTGGATAGTGACTTCACCATTATCTTCTCCCCTCGTGTGGTCTAGGGTTTCTCTTCTCTCAACCCTATCCATCCCTTATATTGCGAGCCTCGTCGCACATTCCTCTCCTCTGATTTTTTGATTCCATCAGGTGGTATAAAATCATGGCTATCAAGTCGTCCCTATGATTCGACGATCCTATCAAGTACATAAAAAAGAATATTCAAGAATGCAAGTCATCATCTCTCAAGCACAAGATGGAAGAACATCTCAATCACTGCCTAAGGGAATGGTGAAAGCATTCGAACGAGTGTTAAGATGGAAAATACATTTTACAATATCCAAAACTACCAGGTTTTGATACAAGAACTCTCCACGCCCAGGAAACAAAAAGAAATCATCTACAATGCAAGCAATGTGAATGAGGAATCCAAAGTCTTAGATCTGTCCATGTCCAAGGGTGTTGCAAAAATAACACCCGTAAACTACGGTGATTGCCGATGTTGAAACAACATCAGTTGCGTGAAGCATATGCATATCACATAACATCATGAGAAGGAATCGCAACACAAGTCGATCATCCAACCAACATCTTTAAACCATGCTCCAGTAGGTGTTGGAGAAAATAAGAGTGCTTAATATTTCTGAGAACCCTAGGCTCTCTTATATAGTAGAGAGGCCTATGGGTAAATTACATAAAGTAGACAACAGGAAAAGAAAATAAGAAAGAAGTACATATTAAATATGAAAACACAAATATCTTCACACTCCCCCTCAAGCTGGAACATAGATATCGATCATGCTCAGCTTGGATGAACACTTCTGGAATGACCCCCTGGACAATGGCTTAGTGAAGATGTCTGCGGTTTGCTCTCCAGAGCTAACATGGGAAGTAGAGATCAATCCCTTCTGAATCATGTCTCTGTTGTAATGGAAATCCACCTCGATATGTTTTGTTCTCTCATGGAATGCTGGATTGTTTGCAATAAATAGGGCAGCCTGGTTATCACAGTGTAACTCCATGGGTAGAGGGATCTCTACATGTAGATCACATAGCACTGCTCGAACCCACATCATTTCTGTAGTGGCTTGAGCCATAGCCCTGTACTCAGACTCGGCACTAGATCTTGCTACAACGGTTTGTTTCTTGCTTTTCCAAGAAACAAGAGAATTGCCAACAAATATTGCAAATCCTGAAGTTGATTTCCTATCCTTAGGACAACCTGCATAATCTGCGTCAGCATATGCAGATACAGAGAGTGTGTCTCCTTTCTTGAATAGTAATCCTGAGCCTGGAGTTGATTTCAGATATCTCAATATCATATGTAGTGCATCCATATGTATCTGTCGAGGTTGCTCCATGAATTGAGTCACTCGACTCACTGCAAATGCAATATCAGGTCTGGTGATTGTAACATAAATGAGCTTTCCAACCATCTCTCAGTATCTTCTTTTATCAACTTCATCGGTATCATCATCATATAGCTTCATACTAGGATCCATAGGAGTCGTGGAAGGTCGACATCCAATCATTCTTGTTTCTGCAAGCATATCTGTAACATACTTCCTTTGGGTCATCACAAGATCCTGTGCATTTCTAGCAAAATCCAACCCCAAGAAATACCTTAGGGTACCCAGATCCTTCGTCACAAATTGACTGCCCAGAAAATCTTTAGTCATCTTGATTCCCTGCTCATCATCTCCTGTAACAATAATATCATCTACTTACACCATGATAGCCACAGTACCTCTAGGCGTCTTCTGCACAAATAAGGAATGGTCTGCATTTGACCTCTTGAAGCCCTGTCGTTCAATCAGATCTGAAAGCTTTTGAAACCATGCTCTAGGACTCTGTTTAAGGCCATATATCACCTTATGAAGTCTACAAACCTGTGCACACTCCCCCTCAGCAGCAAATCTCGGAGGCTGTTGCATATATACCTCCTCGTGTAGATCTCCATATAAGAATGCGTTTTTCACATCAAGCTGAAATAGCGGCCAATCTCGTGCTACAACAACTGAAAGCAGGACATGTAAGGTAGAATGTCGAGCAACTGGAGAGAACGTGTCCAAGTAATCAACTCCATATGTCTGAGTAAAACCACGAGCCACAAGCCTTGCCTTGTACCGTTCAAGACTTCCATCGGCATGGTATTTAACAGTAAATACCCACTTGCAGCTAACAATATGAAGGATATGGTAAAATCCTCAAGCGCATCACGGAAGCGTATGCGTCGTATCGAATACGACGAGGAGCGACTAGTCGCACTAGTTGCTCGATGCAGCGGAATTTAAAAATTTTTTATTCGACGAAACCACATGATCCAAGAACACTTCTCGGATCGTTTCGTCTAAACCACAAACAAGTAATAGGATTACCTCTTGAAGCGTGGTTGTGATCGAGTCTCTAAACGAAGAGACCTCCTGTCTCAAGTCCGATCCGACGGAGGAGACGCTTGCGAGCGCGGGGATGAACCGCGTGCTTCTCGCAATCCATGTTGATGATCCAAGCGGTGGATCTCCTGATCTCGACACACGAGATCCGTCGTCTTCTTCATGAGCGAGGCGCACCAAAGGAGACGGAGATCCACGAGCAGACGATCGGGCAGCATAACGACGATGCTGCGGCGATGGAGAACCTCTCCATGGCATCCATGGTGGACGGCCATGAGAGGAAGAGACATGGTTGACGTCTAGAGAGAAAGAGAGAGAGAGATGCTTCTCAAGCATTATGTGTAAACAGAGAGCATGGGTATACCTCTCTATTTATAGGGATTTGGGATCCATGGATCTCAATCCATGGGACATAAAATCAATGGATGAGATTGATTTATGTCAATCCAATGGTCAAGATTGTTGTTGGTAAAAACCAACAATTTTAGATTAAAATATAATTGACAAAATCAAATATAAATCAATCCATTAAATAAGGAGAGAATATGCATGGAGATCAAATCTCCCATGCATCATCAAGGTGGACGGCCACCCATTCCAAATAGGACATGGGTGCCGCCCACCACATACCATGTGGGGCAATCTCATGGAAATCCATGAGACTGCATACTTCCTTGATTTTCTCCATTATTTATTTCCAACAACTTTTGTTGGTTATTTATTCATCAAAAATAATTCACAAGTATATTTGAGAATATTGCAATCTTGCCATGGAAAAAATTGTGAATCATATTCACAACCCAAAACAACATATAATTTACATTGTCAATTAATTACACAATGTGTATTCAATACACATAATAATCAATCAACAAATATAAATTATAATTAACTCTCTCTAATACATTATAAATCACATTTATAATATATTATGAATAATTGGATATTGCTATCCACATTATTCTTATCCATGATAATTAAATCATATTTAATCATCATGGATCTCTTTATCTCATGTGCTCAAACAATATGAATCACATTCATATTATTCACATCTTCGATAATTAAATCATATTCAATTATCTTAGATAACTCTCTTTATAATATGAATCAAATTCATATTAATCTTGATAATTAAATCACATTTAATTATCCATTTTCTCAATGCTCGGATACATTTTATCAACAATGAAATTATCCTGAACCCATTAAAGGATAATGCGCTTTCTCCGCGAATACTTGGAGATAAGGACAGGGCGATTGTATTGTTCCACGTATAGAAACATGGATATTGAGATCATATCTCAAATCCAGATCTCGGGCCTCTCATAGATGCTATATTAAATCAAGACCGTAAATCTAATCTTCTCATTGGAGCTGAATCACATTCAGGTCAATGTCCAATATTTGGACTAAGATTAGATTACTTCTCTACTGAGAGGAGTCACTAAAATCCAGACCCGTTTCATCACTCCCTAGGAATGGAAGCGTCATGGTATACAATCGTTTATGATCACATCACCCTCAGGTATTCCCAATACCTGTACATCCTGCATACTGGAAGACTCAGATCAAACCCGAAGTATTAGATCAACTTTACACTGTCTACTTCAGGGTTTTATCAGTAAGTTTCTCATTCGATCATTGGGAGTCAGCATCGATCGTATACTTTCCAAAAGCATATATCATACCTAGGTCTTGATCATATACTTTCCAAAAGTATATATCAAACCTACAAATTCAGTCAAGCTTCCAAAGCGAGACGACCATGCGCATGGAATTTGATTCTTCCCAATATCTCATGAGTGAGCTCATGTCTTCCGGTTCAGTAACTGAACCTGTATGATCCCTTTGAGAGATCGTATTACTCATATGCCCTTATATGCACACCAACGCGCCGGTGTATAGACCTTGATTAGGTCATCAACCTATTGGTCTGCCAAATGTACATACTCAGACATATAGTAACACATCTGTCTTTGGTCAGAGGATGTGTGCCTATATCATGACAACATACGATATAGGACTTTGGTTATCTCGATCTCGTTAAGTCAACTCTTTGACCTAACTCATCTGACACCTCCGAATCTCTATTCCTATGCAGAGGACCTGCATCAAGAGGTCGGTCAGATATCAGCCTAACTGAGATAGGATTGCCATCTCCTATTCAGGCTAGAGATCATCTCTTAACAATCATTTGATGGTGCTTGATGAGTCCTCAATCTAACTCATTAGATATTCATCTAAGCACCAGCCTCTATGATTCAATACTTGAATTAACAGCTGTATGATCATCAAGATGGCCATGGTACATAACCCTAATTGTACTAAGGGACCTATTATGCAAATTATGTATTCTTCATTTCAGATTAAGGAGTGAATTGCAATAACATTTATTGCATAATGGCTCGCCGTGGGCTCGCATTTCCAACAATCTCCCACTAGCCTAAAGAGCCATGGGGTAATCATTTATACCCATACTCATGTGACAATCATAGGCTATTTAGAAAATAGCTAGGTAAGCTGATCAGTCATCTGTTCCCAAGAGACTACGCTAAGTCCTTTTATGGCACTTGCATATCCCCAGTAACAGTGCTCGCATCCAATGCGAATGTTGCATCTTATGCAACCAATACTCAAATTTGTCATAGCGTCCTTGACACTTTAGCTTGATTAATTATTATAACCAGTATTCCCATAATCCTTATTAGAATACCTTCATTCCCGCAGATCTCTATCTCCGAAGGTATCTAAAGTTAAGACCCTTATAGATTACTATTTACAAGGTCTCAAACTTTTGAAGATAAGACTTTGAGATCACTATCTCTAAGTTTCATCATCTTTGAAGATATTGTTATTACTGCAACTAAGTGTTTTATTTCCAGAGTAGGACTAATAACAGATTACTACTCCCACTGTATGGCAGACATCTGGCTCTTTTGCACATCTAGCATACAGTCAGCTTCCCGTAACTGATGCACAAGTGCAAGCAGTCCTAGCATTCACTTCCTCAACTCTTTGAGGTGCTATCCCTTTAAATAGGTCAGTACCACATCTTAAGGGAAGGAAGCCTTTCTTGGAATTTTCCAGAAAATGGAATAAGTCCAATGTGTACTACTAATGTGTTGGTTCCAATACCCTCTTCTCTTTGCTTCTGAACATCTTCAGAACTAGGATCTAAGAGGTATCCTTGAGATCATATCTCAAGGTATGGAACAACCAAATTATAAAACACTTATATCATTCTAAATTATTAGAATATTATCTACATTTAGCATGATGAACACAATGGAACTCCCACTAAGCTTCACATGGTTCACCAAGATTTTATCAAAAATCATAACATTTATAATTTCATCAAATCTTATGTTCCAACTACAAGAAGCTTATTTGAGTCAAAGATGGAGTTCTTCAGCTTGCACACCTTGCTTTCCTCAACCATGAAGCCCTGGGGCTACTTCATATGAATATCCTCATAGAGGAATTCATAGAGGAATGCAATCTTGACTCACATCATGAAGATGTCATAGTCAAGTTGTGTAGCTATAGTTACAATATTCTGATGGGTTAAAGCAAGGTCACCGGAGAGCAAGTCCCATCGCAAGCGATGTCTTCTCTTCGGTGTGTAGCTTATGGCTACGAACCGTGCTTTGAAGGTTTCCACCTTCTCATCAGGTTCCCTCTTTCTCTTGAAGATCCATTTACACCTTAATGGGTATTACCCATATAGGTGGATCCTCGAGGGTCCATATACAACACTTGTATATGTAGGTCTACATTAGACTTTTATTGCTAACATCCACCTTTCCATGCCATGATCCTCAGGAGCTTCATCACATGAAGTCAGATCTTTGTCAGATTCAACTGACACATGGAACCCATCATCAAAACTAATTTGAAGGGGTATTAGTGTTTCATCTTTAATTGTCTTTTAGTTTCCGATTTTTAGGAGCCTCATTATCATCTCAAGATTAAATGAGTTCCTTTACTTCATTTTTATCTTGATTCTCAAGAGAGTCATCCTATAAGAATCATATTCTCAAAGATGAGATCTTTTAAGAATCTCAAGGTCATAAAGTAGGTATCCAATACCATCCTTTATTTTCCTAATGAAGTAGAACTATCTAGTGCTAGATTCCATCTTACATGCATGGAACCTTATAAAGTATATATAATGTAGTCTCTACCACATATACATATACCTGGAAACTAAGAGAGAATTATGCTAAGATTAATCATTGATCAAATCATGTCACACATGATTAATTGTATCTCCCTACAACTCTATTGAATTAAGGTCCATTAGGAGGATTGAGATAGGAATGATATTCATATCTCCATAAGGTATTTCTTGAATTCATCTAATAGGTACAAGCTACCTTGGTTAGATCAAATTCATTTCATCTTCCTTCAAACTTTGGTTCTAAACCAAATTGTGAAATCTTTGAACATTTCAAAGTTTTATCACTGAAGAGAAGAAATCTCATATCACAAATAATCATCAATAAATATCACATATCCATAATGTTTACTATGATATAGATGATCCGCATACATCAATATGTATGAGATCCTGAATACCTTGACATTTTACACCTTTCCCAAAGAACGGTGTATTGGACATTTTTACTTTGAATACAATATTCATAAGTATGCAAGTCTTGAAATTTTAGACATTCTAAAGTTTCATCTCTTACTTGTCCTTGATCTCATCAATAGACATATGTCCAAAACATGATGCTAGATCATTATCAAATGATCTTCATCCTCCTATTGATCTTTAATGGTTTATTTTTCAGTATTAGAAATCTTAATGAACCATTCATTAGTTTTCTAATTTAGTGGAGTCCACTAGATTTTAGATTACTATCTGAAATATCTCTATCATAACTCTTTATGATAGGTCTATTTCAGAATTCATGCTTATTCCCAACCTTTAGAAATAAACTATGAGTGTATTCTAATATCCAGGTCATAGAGACATTCTCTAAGACTAAGGGCTCTCCCACTGAAAATATGAAGTATATTCATCAGGTGAAATTGTTGCAACAATTGCATCAATTCCAACATGGATGACCATTAAACCTTAAGATCAGATTTATAATATTCTAATACATATGCAACCAATTGCAAGTGTTATTAGAAGATTGAGATACAATTATTAGACTTTGTCTTATCAAATAAGTAAGTCAATTTCAATGATTATATGTAGATTATTATGATGTGCTATCTGATTCCTTCTCTAAGGATTCTAGATAGATATGATAGTCATACTATCAACACATCAACTTATTGCAGTATTGGCATTCATCCAACTCTTTGGTTTTTACATGGAAGTTACAGAAGCACATTCAACTCTTTTGACTATACTTCTTACTTGGGTCCAACCCATGCTTCCACTGCGCTTCCTTTATCTATAAGCAACCATTGCTCAAGACAGATGATCTCTTATGTTAAAAAAAATTCAATATAAGAGAATTTCAACATTTATACATGCTTCATTCAATTCATACAATATGAATATTATGAAGCTACAGGAATGACTAGAGCAAAGGTAGTAGAATGATGACACTCATTGTATCTACATCCATTTAAACTCTTAAAACTTATGTTCAGGTAGGTACTCAAACAATTTGAATACATCATCTCCTATAGAGCCACCATTCTGCATAATGCAGAGAACCATGTCATTCATGATAATATGTCGAGAGCACATATGTATGCCAGAATATCTTCTTAGATTTTATAAGGATTATATGATAATTACGATCATTATCGACATGTTACTTCAAAAGTACATTCGATGAGATCAAGACTCATAGAGACATATAAACCTTAGGGTTTTAGTCCTATTGTCTTATTTAATTATCATTCCTCATTATTATGAGGAAACTTGCACATTGCAACCACATACATTATGTGTCCAATTGCAAGTATAATATCTGGATCAAAGGGTCCAATCCATGATATTTTACTGGTTATTATTGAGTATAATATTGAGTGGGTTTAATGAAGGATTATCTGAAATAAGAAATTTGCATAAATATATATAAATAATTAATTTACTTTGATTTAGGAATTTTTATATCAAAGTTGTCTTGCCATGTCAACAATGAAAGTTCATTCCCTCAATTACTTTCAATGAAAGAGATATACTTACCCTTATATCTCAAGCAAGATCTGGGATCTCCTTCCTTATCTTTGTTGCATCCCAATAATATGAGAACTTACAACTCGGATAAAAAGAAGCGGGAATACATTCCACCTTGCAAGTCCAACTTGCATCTCCCAATTCGGTCTTTAACACCCGGGCCCACCACCCCTAAGGCAATGTTGACTTGTCATTAATTGAACCAACCGTCAACAGGAATACAACTCGCTATGCGCAATCCAATATCGCCCCAATAATATGAGGACTCGATATTGGGGTCACTACGCATACGTCCTTACTCTTTCGAGAAGCGACGAGCCCGATCCAAATGGATCATATGCAGGAGCTGTCACTTCGGACAGGCGCCTCCCACATATGATATCTGGCGACGAAACCCTTCGCCTTGACAGGAGACCATGGATGTCACTTATGTGATCCTCCATTTCTTATTCAAATTTAATTAATTACTATAAATCACATTCATACAATTAATTCTTCCAAGGGAATTATTAGCTCTAATCATATTAGAGTATTCTAATTGGACATAATCAATTTAATCATATTAAATTAATTATCAATCCAATTCAATCAATCAAACTTGATTATTTTACTTGAATACATATATGGTAATATCTCAAAATACGTGTTAATTCAAATTATAATAATTAGAAAAATACAACTTAATCCCTCGGACATTATCCCGGCCCTACCCGCTGTCATGGCCAGTACCGACGGGAGTGGGACGGACCGCATACGTTGCAACCCGCTATCCCAGCGATCCCCGACTAGACACCATATCCACCTCGGGAAAGGATAATGCCAAATTGATTAATTTGTACTTGAGATGATCATCGGTTCTTCAATCGAAATTGTACCATATAGTAATAATCAAAACATTTTTGATTATAAGGAAATTTGCTACACAAATTCCCAAATCCTATTCAAGCATCAAGTTTGAAGATTGTGGTTTCCAATTATGATTTAGATCACATCTTAATTGGTTGAGGCCAAGTCAATTAGGTAAATAATCATGTTCCAATATTTCACAAATATTTTTCAAGATTATTTCACGAAATTAACAATTAATTTCACTAATTGACAATCACATGGTTCTAGATTAGGAATGTAATTTCAGCAGTGACCCCTGCTTACTAAAATTAGCATATCTCAATCATATTAAATCCAAATTAGACAAAATCAATTTTCATAGATTGCTAATTTGATTTAGGACAGAACCCAAGTGATGTTTCATGCATTTTGAGGCAAGTCTAAACAATAATTAACATTTTAATCACGCTCAGATCTACAGTTCCCGCAACAATGCATACATGTTCAATAAAACAACCATATCTTGAGCATACGAAATCCGATTTACGCAAACTCAGATCCTATGGTTTCCTTATTTAATGGGGAACAAAATCCAAGTATTAAATTCGTGTTTAAACAATTTAAACAGTGCCGAATTTATTTACTAAACAGATATGCGAAATTAAATGCGATAAAAACTTTCGCGACCTTAACAAACCCAGGTCGTCCTCGGTTTTTCGAATCATATTCGAAACCGTCGACCTAAGACTCTGATACCACTTGAAGGATATGGTAAAATCCTCAAGCGCATCACAGAAGCATGTGCGTCGTATCGAATACGACGAGGAGCGACTAGTCGCACTAGTTGCTCGATGCAGCGGAATTTAAAAATTTTTTATTCGACGAAACCACATGATCCAAGAACACTTCTCGGATCGTTTCGTCTAAACCACAAACAAGTAATAGGATTACCTCTTGAAGCGTGGTTGTGATCGAGTCTCTAAACGAAGAGACCTCCTGTCTCAAGTCCGATCCGACGGAGGAGACGCTTGCGAGCGCGGGGATGAACCGCGTGCTTCTCGCAATCCATGTTGATGATCCAAGCGGTGGATCTCCTGATCTCGACACACGAGATCCGTTGTCTTCTTCATGAGCGAGGCGCACCAAAGGAGACGGAGATCCACGAGCAGACGATCGGGCAGCATAACGACGATGCTTCGGCGATGGAGAACCTCTCCATGGCATCCATGGTGGACGACCATGAGAGGGAGAGACAGGGCTGACGTCTAGAGAGAAAGAGAGAGAGAGATGCTTCTCAAGCATTATGTGTAAAGAGAGAGCACGTGTATGCCTCTCTATTTATAGGGTTTTGGGATCCATGGATCTCAATCCATGGGACATATAAAATCAATGGATGAGATTGATTTATGTCAATCCAATGGTCAAGATTGTTGTTGGTAAAAACCAACAATTTTAGATTAAAATATAATTGACAAAATCAAATATAAATCAATCCATTAAATAAGGAGAGAATATGCATGGAGATCAAATAGACTCCCATGCATCATCAAGGTGGACGGCCACCCATTCCAAATAGGACATGGGTGCCGCCCACCACATACCATGTGAGGCAATCTCATGGAAATCCATGAGATTGCATGCTTCCTTGATTTTCTCCATTATTTATTTCCAACAACTTTTGTTGGTTATTTATTCATCAAAAATAATTCACAATTATATTTGAGAATATTGCAATCTTGCCATGGAAAAAATTGTGAATCATATTCACAACCCAAAACAACATATAATTTACATTGTCAATTAATTACACAATGTGTATTCAATACACATAATAATCAATCAACAAATATAAATTATAAGTAACTCTCTCTAATACATTATAAATCACATTTATAATATATTATGAATAATTGGATATTGCTATCCATATTATTCTTATCCATGATAATTAAATCATATTTAATAATCTTGGATCTCTTTATCTCATGTGTTCAAACAATATGAATCACATTCCTATTATTCACATCTTCGATAATTAAATCATATTCAATTATCTTAGATAACTCTCTTTATAATATGAATCAAATTCATATTAATCTTGATAATTAAATCACATTTAATTATCCATTTTCTCAATGCTCGGATACATTTTATCAACAATGAAATTATCCTGAACCCATTCAAGGATAATGCGCTTTCTCCGCGAATACTTGGAGATAAGGACAGGGCGATTGTATTGTTCCACGTATAGTGACATGGATATTGAGATCATATCTCAAATCCAGATCTCGGGCCTCCCATAGATGCTAGATTAAATCAAGATCGTAAATCTAATCTTCTCGCTGGAGCTGAATCACATTCAGGTCAATGTCCAATATTTGGACTAAGATTAGATTACTTCTCTACTGAGAGGAGTCACTAAAATCCAGACCCGTTTCATCACTCCCTAGGAATGGAAGCGTCATGGTTATACAATCGTTTATGATCACATCACCCTCAGGTATTCCCAATACCTGTACATCCTGCATACTAGAAGACTCAGATCAAACCCGAAGTATTAGATCAACTTTACACTGTCTACTTCAGTGTTTCATCAGTAAGTTTCTCATTCGATCATTGGGAGTCGGCACCGATCATATACTTTCCAAAAGCATATATCATACCTAGGTCTTGATCATATACTTTCCAAAAGTATATATCAAACCTACAAATTCAATCAAGCTTCCAAAGCGAGACGACCATGCGCATGGAATTTGATTCTTCCCAATATCTCATGAGTGAGCTCATATCTTCCGGTTCAGTAACTGAACCTGTATGATCCCTTTGAGAGATCGTATTACTCATATGCCCTTATATGCACACCAGCGCGTCGGTGTATAGACCTTGATTAGGTCATCAACCTATTGGTCTGCCAAATGTACATACTCAGACATATAGTAACACATCTGTCTCTGGTCAGAGGATGTGTGCCTATATCATGACAGCATACGATATAGGACTTTGGTTATCTCGATCTCGTTAAGTCAACTCTTTGACCTAACTCATCTGACACTTCCGAATCTCTATTCCTATGTAGAGGACCTGCATCAAGAGGTCGGCCAGATATCAGCCTAACTGAGATAGGATTGCCATCTCCTACTCAGGCTAGAGATCATCTCTTAACAATCATTTGACGGTGCTTAATGAGTCCTCAATCTAACTCATTAGATATTCATCTAAGCACCAGCCTCTATGATTCAATACTTGAATCAACAGCTGTATGATCATCAAGATGGCCATGGTACATAACCCTAATTGTACTAAGGGACCTATTATGCAAATTATGTATTCTTCATTTCAGATTAAGGAGTGAATTGCAATAACATTTATTGCATAATGGCTCGCCGTGGGCTCGCATTTCCAACACAACAGACGCACCAGGTGGTGGAGAAACAAGTGTCCATGTACTACGGGACTGGAATGCGACCATTTCTTCTTCCATAGCAAGACGTCATTTGCTATCTTGGAGTGCCTCCTGGTAATTGTGTGGAATCTCGACGGCAGATAGGGCTAACACAAATCTCTGGAAGTCGCCCGTCAGACGATGAAATGAAACATGAGAAGCAAGTGGATAGGAAACACACGTACGCCGCTGCTTCCTAATAGCGATAGGCACGTCCAAATCTCCATGATCATCATCCTGTTGTGTTTCTTGTATCAATGGATCCTCAGACTCATCATTAGTAATCAAGTTATCAGAACCAACCTGAGGGCTGCTGGATGACTGACCATGACCTTGAGTAGAGGAAGACCGATGAGTATAATACTTCGGTAACGGTGGTACAATGGTTACTGGAGGTGGTAAGGGTGGAGGTGGTGGTGGAGATGGCATAGAAGGTAACTGACTCATAGGAGGAGGTGTCATGTAGGAGACCTCAGTATCAGAATGGGGAGTAGTCATTTGGTCACCTGTAGGAGAGAAAAACATGACAGATTCAAAGAATGTGACATCAGCACTAACGAAATATTTTCGACGCAGCGGATCAAAGCACCGATAGCCCTTCTGAGTCCTAGAGTACCCGACAAACACACATTTGATAGCTCTGAGAGAGCTTATCAAGACCTGGCACCAACTGATGGACAAAACTGATACAACCCAAGACACGAGGTAGAAGAGAGAACAACTCCTTCTCAGGAAAGGCGAGAGAGAGGAGTTTTCTCATCCAAGACAGATGAGGGCATGCGATTTATTAAGTAGCAAGCAGTGAGAACCGCATCACCCCAGAACGAGTTTGGAGCATGACTCTGAATAAGTAAGGTTCTAGTGATATCCAACAGATGGCGATGTTTCTGCTCTGCAACACCATTCTGCTGTGAAGTGTAAGTACATGAAGTTTGATGAATTATACCACGAGATGAAAAGAACAAGGACAAAGTTCTAGTACAAAACTCCAAGGCATTGTCAGACCGCACAATTTTCACAGAAGAAGAAAAACATTCCGAACTTCATTGATAAACATTTGAATCACATTTCCTGCTTCAGATTTATTTTTCAATAAAAACACCCAAGACAAACGGGAAAAATCATCTACTATGACCAGATAGAACCTGTGTCCTTGGTGGTCAGGAACACGGCTTGGACCCCAAATATCAATATGGACTAACTCAAACAGGTAGCTACTGCTCCGACTCTGACGACCCGGGAATGTAGACCGATGGTGCTTTCCCAACTGACACGCTTCACATTGGAAAGACGATTTTGGAGAAATCTGGGGTAGGACACGACATAGCTTCTGGAGAGGGAGATGACCAAAACGGAGATGCCAGGTATATGGAGAGTCTGATCCTATAAGATGGAGATATGCACCGATATAGGAAGTATTGACCAGACGATAGAGACCATTCTGCTCACGGCCACAACCAATCACCTTGCCCGAGGGTATGCCATGAAAAACAAGAGATGACGAGTCAAAAATAACTCGCTCAAATCCTTTGTAATCTGGCTAATGGACAGTAAATTCATAGAGAAATCGGGAGCATATAATACATTCTGCAGTCTCATGGAAGGTGTCAACTGAACCTCCCCCTGTCCTGTGATCGGGGAATGTGTCCCATTGGCTATCACCACAGTTCGTCCTGAGGAGACCGGTCTATATACAGTGAGTTGTTCTCCGTCCCCACAAAGATGATGGGTTGCTCCAAAATCCATAATCCAGTTGGTAATCATAGATCCATCACAAGAGGTGAGAGCATAGGAACTACCTGAGGTACTGGCTGTGGCAGGTGAACTGGCAGAGGCAGAGACAACCACATCTGACTGACCTCTAGGTGATGTATCAGGAGGCATGATATTCCTCAGTCTGGCAACAAGACCATCAAAACGCTGGTCCAATGAGGAAGGAGCAGGGGACTCAACTTGTTCTGCTACCCGAGCCGAAGCAGGAAAGTCATGCTTGGAGTAGCATGTATCCTCGGAGTGACCAGGGCGACGACAATAGCTGCATGGTTGTCGAATTCGACCCCCACGACCCCGAGGTCCACGACCACGGAAGGTAGAGGATCTACCTCTTCCTCTAGAGGCTGCCATAGCTGAAGGTGTCTGGTTGGCAGTTGAGCTTGGGACAGTAATGCGACTCAATCGACGAAAAGCTTCCTCCATAGGAGGAATAGTAGCATCAGCAAGAATCTGAGACCGTGCGGCATCGTACTCTGGATCAAGTCCAGCCAGGAATACTCCTACCATAGTAGCATTCCTGTACGTCTTCTGCTGCTCAAGAGTGGCCGTCAACAGCATGAAGCTTCTCAAACATCCCTCGTAGGGATGTGTCGAGTGAGTGAAGCGGGCGCCCATTCTGCTTGACAGTGAAAATATCATGTTGCAGCTGAAGTATCTTGGTCTCGTTTCGCGCCTGCGAATATGTCGCCGCTAGAATATCGCACATAGCCTTAGTCGTGGGCTGATGTAGTACATCGTTGGCGATTTTTATCGTCAACGTCCCAGATAGCGAGACTTTGGCATACGCATCATCTGCCTCCCACGAGGCATTCACCCCAGTCTTCTCGATCGGCTCCTCTTCGGTAAGAATATGTTTCTTACCATTCGACTTCATCAGGCTCATGAACTGCATAGCCTAGAGCTCATTTTTGTCCCGTCCATCTTCACAATAGGCGTTGGACCTCTGAATGCGCCAGTGGCGAGTACATCAACCTTGTTCTCTGACATATTGCCGAAAGAAGACTGCTACAGGTGTGAGAAATCAAAGTTTGTGTGTCTACACAGACATCTATGGGTTTGGGTGCACGTGTAGACTCATGCACACCAACCCATCAACCAACTGACGACTCTGAGGCGACGAGCAAGCATGAGAGAGCACGCGGGTCGAGCGTGTGGTGCTCGCGATGCACGCACGCTGTACGCACGAAGGTGGGCACGCTTTGCGCGCGGTCTGTGCGCGCTGTGCGTACGGTGTGGGCGCGCTTTGCGTATCGAGGAGGCGACACCGGAGAGGAGGCGAAGAGGTGGCGGCGCCGAGAGGAGAGGGGGCTAGAGGTAAGGTTAGGGTTTCTTGGGAATCGAGAGCTCCAGTCTAGGACCGCCGCTCTGATACCATGTTGGAGAAAATAAGAGTGCTTAATATTTCTGAGAACCCTAGGCTCTCTTATATAGTAGAGAGGCCTATGGGTAAATTACATAAAGTAGACAATAGGAAAAGAAAATAAGAAAGAAGTACATATTAAATATGAAAACACAAATATCTTCACAGTAGGGCCTCCAACATTCGAGAACTTTAGGGACAATATTAAAGATACCTCCCATCCTTGGGGGTAATTTCAAACCCCTCCTAGGTAGGGCACCATTGCCCCAAATCCTTGGCTGCATAGTTTCTCCTCACCTGATGTTGAACTTTGGTTCTTGCTCTTGTATGAGAACCACAATTTGAAGCCCTAATTTCTCATGCAAATGCCACCTTAATCTTTTCAATTTCCAATGTTGCGCGAATGGCAATTGCAGCTACCCAGAACAAGGTCTTCACTGCTATGCTCCATAAACCATTATCACCGTTGAATATGCATGTAATTTCTCCAAGCAACCATGAAGAACACCCAACACTTCCCCATCCAATGCGCCAAGGAAGAACAAAGCCACCATCGAAACCTACGTCGTCGTCACCAAGCCCTTCACTGGAACTGAACCCACGTACGTTGTCATCACCTTGTTGGAGAAGAGGAAAAAACCCTCGTGAGGGTTAGGAATGTATCCCCAACCATATCCACTAAAGTAAGGGGTAAATGGTTGGTTTGGATAATTATTCACAAGCCCCTTCGATAAAAACCTTCTTACCTAAATGTTAAAGCTTGGCAAAACATGTGGATTTGAGTTGTTTTTATCGGAGGTAGAAATATTACAGCAATGCCCCTAATGTAAAAAAATCTAGAAGGAACCGTGAAAAGAAGAGGAAATTAGTGAGATTGGGAACATTCTTCCAACACCACCGCATCAAACATTTCAATACCAACCATTATGATCAAGCAACTCATTAGGAAAGAATTTTTTTTCAAAAGGAGGAGAATTGATGCAAACACATATTTGGAAATTTTGAAAAAAAATTGTTATTAATTTAGGGTTTTCCAAAATTTTAAATTCATCCAATTAGAGCCTACTTAGGGTTTGCCATCTAGCTTGAATTAATTTGATTTATTTAAATAATGAAATGTCATGTGCCTACCACCCCAAAAAACCAGGGTTCAAATCCCTCCTTCGCAGGGGTTACGTTAGGTAGCCAACAACCAGCGTAAAAAATAGTTGGATCTTTCAACGTGAATTTGATCAAGAATCCATCTAATTGATCCTACTTAAAGTGGGTGAATGGCTTCATTATTTTTTAGGGGAAATTTACAAAAAAAGCCCCTGAACTGTACACCTGATTTCAATGTCATACATGATCTTTAAAAGGTAACAATGTGATACCCGAACTCTAAGATTTGTCTTAATATGATCCATCACTATTGAAATTTAAGGTTATAAAAATAATCCACTAAATTTCAATAGTGAAGGACCACATTAAGACAAATCTTAAAGTTCAGGTACCACATTGTTACTTTTTAAAGTTCGTGTATGACGTTGAAATCGGGTGTATTGTTCAGAGACTTTGTTGTAGTTTACTCTTTTTTAATGAGATCTCATGTGATCTCCAAATCGGTTGCCAAGTTTAACAATTTAGGGAATCTACTTAGGGTTTGATATGATTGTATGTTCATATCTTTCTATTTTATAATCAAACCCATATTTCCTATATAAAGCGGGTAGTAGTCGATTGTTTGAAGAGGAAGTTATATTATGATTTGACTATTGGTTTTAGAGAGTGCATCAATCATTATCTTCTCCCCCGTGTTTTCTAGGGTTTCTTTTCTCTCAACCCCATTCATTCTTCTTCTCTTCTCCTCCACTTTTCCGACTGCATCAAGCTTGGACGAGTACTCCTTCAACTAAACAATATACTCTCTTGAGAATGAGAAGAAAGTAAGAATGGAAGAGAATATGGAAGAGGAGTTAGTGTAGATTTAAGATAATAGAGGGGTCCTACTTATAAAAGAAACTAGGGAGCATACCTGCGCTTCGCGGCGGAAAGCAGAGAAGAGAAGGTTCAGAAGGATATTGATTTAAATAAGACAGTAGGTATATGATGGTCGTAGTTAATATTTATGCATAAATTAAATATATATTCAAAACCACTTATTTCAACAATTGTTCGTATCGAACTTGAAAATTCTATATTTTGGTTCCTATAACGTTTTCTTAAACTGGCAGAGCATTACAAATTATGAAAGAGTTTCTTTCACCATCTTTAATAAGTGGAAGGGGAGAGTCTTTGCAGAATTATTTAATACACTAATTTCACTAACAAAAAAAATATAACATATATGAGGATAACAAGAGTTTTTTATTTATTAAACATATAATAATAATAGTACCTCATATAAACAAACATAAAATTTCTATTATCCTAGTCAATGAAGAATTCATCAACTCTATAAGGCTAATATAACAGGAACCAGGAGGGATACAAACAAAGTTACTGTCTTGATTTATTATTTGAAAGGAATTTCGAAGAAAAGCAACAGAGAAATATGGAATACATTTAAAACAATATTGATGCTTGGAAGTGGTTAAAGACATCTTTTTACCTTTTAGTAGAACATCATGTATGGGAAGAACATTACCATCGAAAAACGATATATGATAACGTTGTAATTCCAAAAATGATATGGTAATATTTTTCTACCTCCATTAATTTAGACATCATTTGTTATTTACAAATTTGCTAATACGTGGTAGCAAGACTTTTTATTGCATCAGATAAAATAGAAGGAATGATATAGTGAACAATTTAAAAATGTATTTTTCCATAATATTGACAATATCAATTTGTGATGAATCTTAAGGAAAAAAGAATAAAATAAAATAATTTAAATAGAAATAACATACACATCAGATTTGGTAATGCTAGGATTGTTACTGTCGAGAAACTTAAAAACAAATTGTGACTATAAAAAGAACATATTCTAAAAAAACCAAAGTAAAGTGAACTTACACAGAGAACCATGTTCTATAACTATTTAAATAGTCATGGAAAATAAGTACTAATTTCATTCAGAATATCGAATTTCTCATAATATTGATAACTTTTCTTCTTTAAAATTTTGTCGTGTTCATCACAGGTTTAAAATGGTATCTTTTTACATAAGATATAGTAACCCAAATAAGAACATGACATATGTTACATTAGGTAATGCTAGAATCATGTCACTTGTGAAAAATCTAAAAACAAATTCTAATCAATAAAAGATGAGGTCATGACTCAGAAATATTAACAACATTAGTTGTTTTGAAAGGATCGGTGTATTCACCACAATTTTGTCAAAGAACAAAAGCTTTTTTACAAATAATATATAATCTAAATGAAATTTTAATATGGGATACATTGACTAATGGTAGAATAATATTGCTATGGAAAGCTAAGAAATGATTGGAACTTGTAAAAAATAAAATTGTCATAGATCCCCAAAAAATAGAGAGGATGTATCATCCACAAACAACATTATGGTAATAGATGGAGAAGAAACCAACTTTAGTAAATAATATTATCAATAGATTATATGAATTATGTTAATAGAATTATTATCATAAATGATATATAAAATCATTTATTGTAGGATGATTAACCAATCTATTTCCAATTAACATGGATATAAAATCATAAAATAAAATACTGTAGGATTATTTTAATGCACATATAAGAAAAAAATAAAATAAAAGGGAATATATTGGATAAATTAATTAAATTGAGGCTCAAGTAGTGTATTTATTTTTCGTTTCCTTAACGTTGAGAAGTTGAAAAACATTTTTAAGAAGAAAATAATTACCTCATGATTTCCCAATTGAAAGAACAAATGTTCTTTTAAATTATAGGAGAGTTATAGTCATCATTGAATTTAATTATCATTATTTTCCTTCTTAAAGCATAAACTTCCCAAGCTATGGAAAACACACGTTAAAAAGAGAGGGAACGAATCAAGTATAAATACAATGCGGTGCAATGGTTGTACAAATAGAAGGAAAAAAACAACATTGCCTTTGCAAGCATAACCTCCTGTGTGGTAATAACCGAGAAGGAATTAAAGCCAACACCTTATCTTTCATTTTAATCCTACAAGCAGCTAATTGAGAGATCTAAAAAGGACCACCATTTCCTCTACATTTTTCAACTTAAACTCGGCATATTTGATTAACATTAATTTTCGTAAGTCTCGCACTGGGCACTTGTTCCATGCAACCTTTTGTTGAAGTTATTCTGAAGTTGACTAAACCTTATACAACACATATAAGCACCCAAGGAGATTTCTAGTATAAGGTAGAAGAAAGAACTCGCAAATCATCATCCAAGCTCAATGCAAAGTCACGTTCGTCGTCAAAAACAAATAAGTCGTTCAAACACATGTAATAGTATCCCTTTACACCTTCACAACATTAAAATGTTGGAACCTAAGAAATTTATGTAGTAAACAAAGTTGACATGCATGCACATGAACGGTAAATACTAAGGCAAGTTTAATTCTGTCAGAAGGTAAACTTACGATATATACAGCATGATATATACTTCCTATTTATTCTGGATGTATGCATAAATTATCCCTACTACTTTCAACGATTTTACACGCTATCATTAAGTACATAAAGCTAGCTCGACCGCCAATCTTGGATAGAAACTGGAAGATATTGGTCAAGACTTAAAAACGCTACGAATTTCCTTTCTATTGGATGTCCCCACTTGCTCCACCAAGGGGTTCAAATTTTTGATAGTTTTCATTATTTCAAGAAAATTTGTCAACCTCAGCGCAAGAGTGAGAATGACTAATCAACATAAAACTTCAATAAGGTAAATCCATCATGTTGTAGCCCTGTGCACCCTTACTCTAAAAAGGTCCAATAACTGTTCACATATTTTTTTTCCAGATGAGTAAGTCTGAGATATAGCCAAACAACATGTCCTATTGACAGTGCTAACAGAATAGTTACTTTCATTTTCGCAAATGCTTACAGATAGTGTATCTTATTAACCGTGATAATATAAAAGTTGTTCCCACTTTCGTAGCGCCTATAGATGATGTATACATCCCAACCTAAGCAAAAAAATGTGCACCCCATCTTGGGATATAAATCCAAAGAAACCTCTAACATATCATAAAAGAATGCTTAAAGATCTCTCATCAGTTGCTCTGAATATCATAGGTTCACCATATCGTGTAGTATATACTAACATATGATTGATACCTTATACCGATAAATAAGAAATTATCAGCATAAAAAATAACAAAAAATACCAAACATCAGTAAAGAAATGTAAACAGGTAGATCGTCTTACTTGGTATTTTCTCTTGGCAGTTGCTCTAGGTGCATTATCCAGCAAAGCACCAAATAAAATACCTGGTAGCCAACATGGCTGTCCCACCCTATTTTCCCATTTTTTTATTTTTTGGAAAAATATCACCATTTATATTCATCCCTATATCCCTCCTACATGCCATTCGAATTTCGTCAGAAGCAGAGACTCCTACGACCTTCATCCAGACAGTCATTTTTTAACGGTCACTGGATTTTTTAAATCGACACTATCTAGATGGAGGCTGTAAGAGTCTCTGTTTCTGATGAAATTCAAAGGCATATAGGAGGAATATGGGGATGAATATACATGATGATATTTAAAAAAAAATAAATAAAAAAATTGACAAAAATGGGGAGGGGGCAGCCCCATACACCCCATTTTCCAAACATTACCGCTCTTCATTGAGATCAAAATAATTTTTATACATAATTTCTAAGGTAAATAGAATAATAATAAACTTAAATCCAAAATTACCATTTTTTATAGATATTAAAAATAAATATTTTATTACATAAAAAATAAAAATATGGAATTAGAGATCCGTAGAAAAGATAAGGTAGAAAGTAAGTAATTTGACTATTACTATAATTCATTCAGATAGAGGTATGGATATGCTTAATATTTCCATGTATGACATCATGTTTCTATATATTGGTCAATACCATGTCTACCAATAAATTTGTAAAAATGTATATCTTTCATTTATTTAAACTTTTGTGCGTAATTATCTGACACGATAAAAAAATCTAAAATACTATATCATAATGACAATGGAGTTGATGTATTTATGAAGCCGGTATAGAGAGAGATGTAAATTTATTATGGATTATAGAATTGCTATGATGAAAATTTACTATATGTACCATCAAAGAGAGGATCCTAAAAGAGAGTGTGACTTTTAAAATGGGAAAGAGAGAGAGATAAAGGGTAGAGTCACATGGGATATGCAAAAGAGAAAACCGAAGAAGAGAGGTGGGCCAAAAAGGTATTTTCTCGCAGAGAAAGGATGATCCACGTGGACCGTGGTAGAGAGTTGTTGGGACATGTAAGTTGTGAGCCATAGAGAGAAACCGAGAAAACGGGGATAGAGAGCGCGCGTAGGGGGAGAGAGCGCATCGAGTGGGACAGAATGTTGCGCTATGAGAATGCCATGTGTCGTACTGTAGAAGAAGCTGGGTGAAATCCCAGCTTTAGTATATGTTATAGATGTCCTAGTAAAGGGGTGAAGAAACAATGCTAATTGGTCTCTTATTAGATTTTCCGATTGACTGACCAGAGTGTCCAGTCGCCAAAAGGTGGTGGCTTTTTGGACTAGTAAAGGGGTGAAGAAACAAGGCTAATTGGTCTCTTATTAGATTTTCCGATTGACTGACCAAAGTGTCCAGTCGATTAGATTTCCTCCAACAGTCAAAATTTGACCAACAGTTAGAAGTATAGCTGTTCCCCAACAATCGGTTGAAGCCATGATTCAGTAGGCTGAGATTGAATAGATCGACTCATCATAGAAACGAGTCAGCTAATCTTGCCGACCTCAAATTGAGGTTCTGATCTCACACAATTAGTCGATTAATCAAGACATGTAGTTGGCAGACATGCAGATCAATCAATTGGCTTAAATAAGCACAAAGTTGAAATACTTCAAAAAGAATTAAGCAAAATCAACCAATGAACACAATCATAATTGTATTTAATTTGGGTAAAGATATCCTCAAGGGTTCGGTGAATAGGTCATGTAGTTGGCCGAGAGTACCTAGAAAATCTAGCTCTATTTTACCCTTGAGTACTTTTCCTCTTGGAAATGGTGTACAGCATCTATATGCTTTGTTCTTGAGTGATTTATTGAGTTGTTTGACAGATTCATATTTATTGAACTTGTGTTACATAAAATCTTGACACAATCAAAGTGAAGTCCTAGGTCTGAAAGTGTTTGCTTCATCCATAGTACTTGCGACCAAGCAAGTGAAGCTGAAATAGATTCAGTTTTAATGGTTGACAATAAAAGACAGTTATGTTTCTTTGAGATAATGAGACTAGTGAGTTACCTAGAAACTGGAAAGTTCCACCAATACTCTTTCTATTTGTTATTAAACTTCTACTCCCAACATAGTCAGGATCAATAAGCCTGCCATTCGAAAGGAACTCTAGGACAACAAATATAAGTATGGAGTTTCCTCTAAGTACTTTAGACTAAATCTAATTTTCTCATAAGGTTCATCGCAAACTCTTTTTGCATTATAGTGTAAATTTCTTGCAGATTCTGTACTGGATGATCCAAAGATAATAATCATAATATTAGCAACATATATCTGTTGTGAGTCTGGTGAGTTATCTCTGTTGGAGTAATAATCATAATATTTATCTCTGTTAAAGTATATGTGTTGTGTGTCACTTATGTGGTAGATGGATATCCATTTACCACATCCAGTTATTTAGTCCCATATTGACTGTATGTGGGATGTGGAGACTCAGTGAGGCTATATAAGAAACCCCTCACCCTCTTGTAATATTTGAGAAAGTTCAATGAGCCAATCATCCCTTTGAAATGTTCTCCCGTGGTTTCATCCCGCTCCTCACGGAGTAGGGTTCCACGTAAAAAATCCCGGTGTTCTATAATGTTTATTTATTTATCTCTGATATTCACTTCTGCATTTCTCATTTTCTAACATGGTATTAGAGCGGGTTCGATTCTCGAGGATGTATTTTATATTTTTGTCCGAGATTTGATTTTTGGTTTTATGTTCTTAAGATTTATTCGTTGAAGATTATTATCATGTATTGTTCAAGTTCGAGATAAATTAGGATTCTTGGAACCCTAACTTTGAATCATCTTCAGATCTCCTCCCACGAAGGATCGTCGAGCCCTATCTCCAGCAACAACAGTGACACATGCAGCAATCTCGCCTCCCGAAGCTGCACAGCAGCAGAAAACTAATAGGGTTTTCTGAAACCCTAGATATGTATGGCTGTCATCGACAATGGTATGATCGGATGCAATCTCCAAGCAAAAGATGGGGATTACTCTAACCCTTATTCCAGGCGGCGAGCCCAGTTCAAAGAAGAGCAATGGCAACGAAGCCTCTCAATTCCTATGTGCGAGTTGAAGAAGGAGAGGGCCCCTACACTGTCGCAGTTGAAAAAAAGAAAAAAAAGAGAGAAGATTCTTGCACCGCCAAAAAGGGCGGAACCCGCCTCCAGTACGCCCTTTCGCCCATATAGCCAACCAGATACATGCAGCGACGCATCCTATTCAGGCGATCCATGAGGCGATATGACTTCCAGGTGGCCGCAAGGCAACAATCACGCACCCAAGCAGTGTTGTTGCACCAAAAAATAAAAGTTGTCGAAGGCGGTAGCCTCCATCCATCTCTAGTTGGAGCATCCCTCGGGGAGGCAACACGAGCCCTCGATCTATCTCCTTACGACGGAGCCCCTCTAGTGTCGCACGCACCTCCAATGGTGAGAACCTCCCGATTGCGCATCTCTCACGCAGAGCACCTTTGACCTATATGCACAATGGAGCTCCAGAAGCGGCGCTCCTCCCTCGCACGTGCATCTCCCTGAGCGGCGATCTCTCTCCTTCACGACCTCCAGGCGGTGCTCCTCCATCTCTAGGCGGCGACAGTCGAACGAGCACAAGACCCTATTAGGGAGCGGTGGCTCATGATGGAGAAGGGGTTCCCAAGTGGGAATCCTAAATAAGAAAAAAAAGGCCCAAGTGGGTTAGGTTTTTTTATTTAATTTAAAAATTTGTTTATTTTTCATGTTTCTATTATAAGGACCCAAATGGGCCAAAAGAAATTAAATTAAAAGGAGAAGAGAGAGGCTGAAGAGGTAAAAAAAGGGAGGAGAGAGATCATGCTTAATTAGGTCGGGAGTATTAAAAAAATAGTGGGCTGCAACATTACTTTTAAAAAAGACAAGGCCCACAATTTGTAAGCCTTGTTTGGGTTGAGTTTCAAGGGTCCATTTTTTTAATGAAATATGGGTGGCGTCCCAAGCTGAGACCCACCTCACTGCTCGAGCATATACTATATATTAAAAAGGGGGAACAATTACAACTGTCACAACTACGTCCCAACTCAATACATCCCAATTCAATACATCCCAACTCAATACATCATGCTTGCCACAACACACCCAACACCCTAACATGCTCAACCACATTTTCAATATAAAACCTCTGTCCCTTGATGATGACATCATTTCTGGCACACCAGATAGACCAAACCACCGCAAAAGAATGTGCGATGTCCTCATGCCCATTGTTGCATACCAATATGATATTTCTCCATAAAGTGGCCACACCACAACTCTCTAGCCACATCGCTCCAGTTCTAACCTAGACCTTGGCACAAGAAGAATAAGGGATCTGCGTCCTGCTCCGCTACATCGCATTTATCACACCCAACCTCCTCCGCACCTAGTAGGAGTCCACGACGAGCCTTCGTAAGAACCTTCTCCAACCGAAACAACCACAAGAAAACCTTAATGCAGTTCGGCACCCTACACCTCCATATCAAGCATGTGTCTACCACCAGCTCCGCCTGCATCACCTCTCCCCCATTCATTAGAAAATGGTATGCTTTTTCACCGAGAATCTCTCATCTCCCCACATGAAATGATCTCTCCTCGAAGAAGGTGCCTCACACCTCAAAAGCTCCGACTGCAGTGCAAGGAACTCCTCCACCCTCAGATCAGATAAGTCAATGAAGAAAAGAGGGATCCATGCCCCACCCTCCCAAACCTGCCTCACCGCCACCCCTCTGTCCCTAACTAGCTGCATCAGATGCATGTACCACTCACCTAAAGCTCCATCTCCCGTCCAGTCATCTAACCAAAATGGAATCCCGCACCATCCCAAAGCATCGGTCGCAGAATCCTAGAAATATCTGAAACCACATCTGTGACCCCCTTCCACAATGACGACGACAGGCGGCCAGGCACAACCTCCAACGACAAATCAACCACATATATCTTCCTCAGAAAACGGTAAACCAAATCATTTGAACTACCCCAAATTCGAACTAGTATGGTTTGATGAATCAATTCCCAAGGGAGAATGACATTTGGTAATGGAATCACCCAGTGCAAAACTATAGTCCTAGGAAACATTTTCTTTTTGTTCCCTCCTGATCATAGTACTCTTCTATAAAGAGTTGTGTGCTTGCAGTTTTCTCAATCATGATCATTTTAGGATTTTTTTTCATGTAAATTGGAGGGATTTGAGTGCCATATGTAATTTTGCTTAGTTTTTGGTTGATATAACTCTTTATTGTTAGTAGGAAGAGTGGACATGTTACTCAATACAGACCATAGGTCGGTATTTCAAGAGTAGGTCCTTGCAGTTGCCCAAATCATAACTATGTCTGGGTCGATCCTGCAAGTCGAATGAAAAAGGTAGTATTGTGCCATTTACAAATAAGGCAGGATCTGAAGAAATATATTAGAATGACTTGCTTAATATTAATTTAAACTGCATCAACAAGACTAAAATCATGATGATCGCTCACATTCAGTGTTAAAACATAAGAATAGCTTTTCTAATCTCACAATTTAAATAAGAAAAGTTAAACTTAAAACCATAATCTAAAGAGTAGCTCCTACTCTTACAAGTTAAAAAGTTGGGAATTTTGCAGATCCAATAAATGACTTTTAATCTCATAATTTTAAAAATCAGGTCAGGGACTGAAAATCTTCATGATCAATCCTTTAGGTATGAAACACTAACTATGGATCAATATTGAATAAGATTGTCAATAAAGGACCTAAATCTGTACAATCAACTATAGAGAGGAATGTGTAGTCTAGCAAGTGAAATATTGGAATTAGTGATGACTGATAATTAATAGTACTGGCCAACCTTAAACCTGACTGTGAAAGGGCACAGTGACCGTTAACTAGGCGAGAGATAGGAAGCCCAGTTAGAGAGGCGACCGCCTAGAACGCAGGTCTAGAACCCAGTCTTTTTTACGATTTTTACGCGAACTTGCAATGTTTTTATGTTTCTTTGGGATCCAAGTTTTTAACCAGTTCCGTTTTCAGTAGGGTGCTTGGTTCTGGTTGTTAGCGTTCTTTTTGCCTGTACTGGTTGGGTGACTTGGGTCGATTTTCTGGAGTGACTTAGTTCGGAAAGTCTCTCCTACCCGTCTAAGGAGCGTAGTTCTGGAGTGTGCCTAGCCCTCTTCTGTGTCGTACTTCCACTGGGAGGGTAAGGCGAAAGAGTCTCTTAAGAGGCTTCCTCACCACTTGAGTATTGGTTATTGTTCCGCTAGTAGGTCATGGCGAAGAAGAGATCGTTGTCAGCTAGAGTTGAGTTTGGTTACAGGTGAGGTTGTACAGTTCAGTTTGGTATTGTTCTTGAGTTTTGGTTATTGTGCTGCTAGTAAGTATGGCAAGGAAAAGAACATGAGAAAGAAATCATCGATCATCAATCATCGCCATTTGATCAAAATTTAGAACTACTACTACAGATGTTAGGAGAAGCTAGTCTACGTGTTGGGAACTTAGTTAAGATGCCATATACTACACTGCATGCCTACGGAGGCACCCCAATCCTAAGGTATTCTTCACACCTTAAAGTCATAGTCTGAGGTCACATTTAAACCAAGACCACAGACTATCCACTAGGATTTAGAAATTAGACGAACATAAATATCAAATCAGAGATTCATCGTCTACAATATCGAGATCCATCAATTGGGCTATATGTGATAAAAAGATGATAACCTACACATTGATCATATAATCAATAAATGAAAATGTTAGATATGAAAAGTTAAGGGATGATGGGAAACAGGGGTTTCACATTCAGAACAACTTGAAAACCAATATCTACGCAAGTAACTTGATAATTTTTTATGGCAATACCTATCTACTTGTTATCTTTTGAAACCACTGAAATATAGATTGTACGCAACCTTTGTTGGTATTCTTTTTTTCCTAACATGTTTGGCAGGCAAGGCGCCAGTGACTTATAGATTGTCAGCTAGACACCAAGCTTCCACAGTTTCTGTTATGTTACACATGTTATAGTTTTTGTACAAGATAATGTAAATGTTTTTCTTTCTTTTCTGTTACAATTTGTGATACATGTACATAATGCATTTTCTTTTATTATATGTAACTTTATATGAAAATTAATGCAATGTGAATTAGTGACACTTGTTTCTGTGGCTTGTGTATGTCATTTCGAATCGCGAAAAATTTTCCCTCAAATTTTATAACCTAATGCGATCGATAGCGAATGAAATACTGCAATGCTATGTAAACGGGTAACCCCAATCCACGGGCATCGCACATCCCCAAAAATGTCCATAATAAATGATGCACGCCTAATCTTTTACGGATCATCCTCCATGAAAAGCAACACATCATCTGCATACTTCAACAACGGGATGGATTCTCATCCTTCTAAAAATTAACATACCGGTTTCCCTCAACCGCCAGTCTCATCATGACAGCTAGAGCATCGGACACCAAAACGAACAAGAGCGGGGCTAGCGGACACCCATACCTAATACCCCTCTACGGTTGGAAAAAACCACCTCCGGTCTACCATTAACAAACACAAGTTTTAAGGGTCCAATTGGACCACAAGTTTCTATATCTCAAAAAAAGAGGTGCGTACAAAAAAAACGCACAAGAGAAAAAAAACATTTTGCAGAAAAAGAGAGAAAGCCAGAAAAAAAGTTTATTTTTATAAAAGGGGAGAGAGTTATTAAAAGGGGGAAATAGCCGCGAAGAATTTTTTTGAGAATGTTCATAGGTTCCTCCCCATTTTCTTGTTTTCTCTCAACTTTGCTGATGTCATTATGTTTTAACAAGTACGGGAGAAAGGGGGAGTATTGTGTAGAGTTACAGGTTGGATTCACATTCTTAATATTCCAGACCAGACAGATGTCGGACTCTATAGTTCATATTTCAAACTCGACGTTCAGATTCTGAGTCTTCAGTTTGATTCGCACAAGTGTGCAATCATTGTTTATGTGGTCCCCGTCTTTGTTTTTGATCTCAAAGTTTTCATGTGATCCATAGGGACTCTAGTGTAGAGATTCCATTCCCTATGTCATGTGAGCTAGGATTTTATGTGGTTTCATAGGGACTCCAGAGTAGAGTCTGAGCCAATATGGGAGAGACCCATTTCTCCAACAATGAGGCTTTTTAAACTCCATTCTCCAACGACCGTGGACTCCGACGAGGATGTCTCCACGGCTTTTTCAATTCGGCCCTTCAGAGATGAAGCAACTGTCCATGTGATTGTGGAAGGCCAGAGTACTCCGATGAGGAGACTCAATTCCAGTTGCAGTGACTCTAACATGCACAGTAAAGAGCACATGCTCTCCGACGTGGAGATTCAGTTTGGCTCACACTCCCCCCGTTTGTTCCTCCTCACCTGCACGACATGAGAAGTAACATCCTCGACAGCAACCGACAGTTGTGTATGCATTGAGTTGATATTGTCTGTAGTGTCTTGTATTGTGAGTTTGAGATTTCTTTCTGTGTGTCCAAGCTAAGCATTGCATGCTCCAGTTTGGAAGTGTTGGAGTATATGTGTTATGCGTCACTTTATATGGTAGATGAGTAAATGGATCCCTCCAGGATGCATTTACCACATCCAGTTATATAGTCTCATATTGACTGTCTGTAGGATGTGGAGACTCAATGAGGGCTATATAAGAAGTCCTTTACCCTCTTGTAACAGTTGAGAAAGTTCAATGAATGAATCAACCATTTGAGGTGTCCTCCCGTGCTTTTATCCCGCTCCTCACGAAATATGGTTCCACGTAAAAAACCCTGGTGTTCTATAATGTTTATATATTTATCTCTGATATTCGCTTCTGCATTTCTCATTTTCTAACAATCTGTACTATCATAATCTCCGTGGACTTCTTAAGAAACAAGGTACAGTCAACCATTCTCATCTCAAAGACTAACATAATAAAATAGTCTCAATGTCTTTCATACCAAACTCTAGGAGATTGTTTCAAGACATACAAAGCCTTATTTAGCTTATAAACATGTTCGTGTGTTTTTTAGTCAATAAACCCTTGTAGTTGTTTAGATAAACTTCTAGTTTTATAAATCTATTTGAGAAAGCGAAGGTGGGTTTCATTGGGAAAAATCAGAGTTATATCTATTCATTAAGCCCTAGACTCTCGTATATAGGGAGAGGTATATGGGAAAATTACATACGGTAGACAAACGAAAAGAACAATAGATAAAAGATACAGGAACATAAAATAAACTTCTACACTCCCCCTCAAGATGGAGCATCGTGAAATGCATGTTGTTTGCAATGAATAATGCCGCCTAATTGTCACATTTTAGTGACATGGGAAGAGGAATATCTATATGTAAATCTGTCAGAACTGCACGAACCCACATCACTTCTGCACATGCTTGGGCCATTGTTCTATACTCCGATTCAACACTAGATCTCGCAACTACTATTTGCTTCTTACTCTTCCATGAGACAAGTGACTCCCCAGCAAATATAACAAGCATGATGTAGACTTTCTATCCTGTGGGCACCCTGCATAATCTGCATCTGCACATGCTGAGACAGTAATAGCGCCCTCCTTTCTAAACATCAATCTTGCACCTCGAGATGACTTAAGATACCTTAGTATCATATGTATAGCGTTCATGAATACCTGACGAGGTTGCTCCACAAACTGGCTCACTTTATTTACTGTAAATGTAATATCTGGTCTAGTATAGTAACATAAAGAAGCCTCCCTACTAGTTCCTTGTATCTTCTTCTGTCAACCTCCTCAGTATCGTCATCATGCATCTTCATGATTGGATCCATGGTTGTAGAAGCAGGTTGACATCCAAGCATACCTGTGTCACTTAGCAAGTCAGTGACATATTTCCTCTAAGTCATCACGAGTCCTTGTTCATTTCTAGCAAACTCCAATCCAAGGAAATATCTAAGTACTCCTAGATCCTTGGTAAAGAATTCACGGCCTAAGAATTCTTTTGCTCTTTTTATTCCCTGCATATCATCTCCTGTAATGAGTATATCGTCGACATACACAATATTGACAATCATACCTCTGGAAGTCCTCTTTACAAAGAGAGAATGGTCTGCATTTGACCTTTTGAACTCTTACTTCCCAAACAAATCTGAGAGCTTCTGGAACCAAGCTCTTGGGCTCTTCTTTAGGCCATAGACCGCTTTATGAAGCCTGCATACTTGTACACACTCCCCCTTAGCAGTAAACTCAGGTGGCTGCTGCATGTAAACCTCTTCCTGAAGATCACCATACAGAAAGACTTTTTAGACAACTAATTGAAACATGGGCCAATCTCGAATCATAGCAACAGATAAAAGAATATGTAAGGTAGAATGATGAGCAACATGAGAAAACATGTTAAGATAATCTACCCCATACGTCTGAGTAAAGCCTCAAGCAACTAGTCGAGCCTTAAACCTATCAGTACTGCCATTTGCATTATGCTTCAACGTAAAAACCCACTTGCAACTCACAATGGATGCCCCAGTAGGAGCTGGAACAAGGCTCCAAGTACTTATCGACTGAAGGGCGACCATCTCTTCCTCCATAGCAAGACGCCATCTACTATCAGCTAATGCTTCCTGGTGAGTCCGTGGAATGTTCACAACAGATAAAGCAACTACAAACCTCCTGAAATCTCCTGTCAGACGCTCAAAGGTAACATGAGAGGCAATCAGATATGAAGCACATGACCTCTTCTGCTTTCTCAGTGCAATCAACAAATCAAGATACGAGGAGAAAGAGAGAACAACCCCACAATTGAACGATGAGCGAGGTGAAATTTGGGGAAGGACTTGACGCAGTTTCTGAAACGAAAGATGACCGAAGCGCAGATGCCATAGATAAGGAGAGATAGATCCAGTGAAATGAGATGATGCTCCAGCATACGGTGCAAGGACCAGTCGATACAACCCGCCTTGCTCACGGCCATGTCCAGTCACGTACCCGTGAGAATGTCCTGAAACACAAGAGATGATGGGTCAAATATCGCTCGACAATGTAGATCCTTAGTAATATGACTAATTGACAGTAAATTCATTGAGAAATTAGGAGCATGAAGCACATTCTGCAACTGCATAGAAGGTGCTAAGGCGATCTGTCCCTGTCCTGTGATGGGAGAATGAGTCCCCTCTGCTATGACGGCTATCCTTCCTGGGGAAACTTGCTTGTAGGATGTGAGTTAGTGTCTATATCCACACAAATGATGTATGGCACCTGAATCTACAATCCATTCTGAGGTACATGAACCCTGGTAAAAAGCAGAAGTATGAGCACTACCTGAGGAACTAGCTTCTGCATTAGCAGCAACGTCCAGGCTGCTCTCTGAAACAGGTAGAGGCGTACTGGCTGGAGGCATGATATCACGCAGACGAGACACTAGGTCATCGTATCGTGGATCTGACGCTAGTGAAGCACCATGATGTTGGATCTCTTCTGTTGCACGAGCAGATGCTGAGAAAACATGCTTGGAGTAGCATGTGTCTTATGTATGACCAATCTGATGATAGTAAGTGCACTGCGATCCACGACCACGACGAACCCTACCACGTGGTCCTCGTCCGCGAAAGTGAGATGAATTGCCTCTTCCTCGAGAGGCTGCCATAGCAGAAGAATTTGACACAATAGTAGGGCTTGATATGTTGATTCAGCTCAATCTCCGAAAGGCCTCCTCCATGGGGAGGAATGGTAGCATCTGTCAGAATCTGAGAAGAAGCCGCCTCACACTGTGAGTCAAGAGAAGCTAGAAAGACTCCCACCATCGTGGCATTCCGATATGTCTTCAATTGTTCTGGAATAGATGTGAGAGGCATGAAACTATGAAACCTAGAGATGCAAACGGTCGGATACGGATACGGATATAGGTATTACCGTATCCTTATCCGTTTTTTAATACGAATACGGATGCGAATACAGATATTGACGGATATTAAAACTATATTACCATATCTTTAAAAAACGGATACGGATGTAAAACGAATACTAATCGCACACGAGTAATGTTAGAAATACTCTATAGAATCGACTTAAATATATAAAAATTGGATGGAAAAGAGATGATATGAATTTACTAAATGTGTTTGTATCATAAAAATTATTAAATTTTGGTAAAATAAGGCATAAAATTATGTTATATAGGGTTGAAAATAAGTATATGACTATATTTGTATACGAAAACGGATATACGGATACAGATACGGATGTTTGTGAATATCAAAACGATATCCATATCCGTATCCATTTTAAAACGGATACGGATACAGATGTCAAAATCTGTACAAAACGGATCATACGGTGACAGATCGGATACAGATATATCCGTAACCGTTTGCATCCCTAATGAAACCCCTCAAACATTCCCCTCAATGCAGTTTAGTGAGCATGTAGGGGTCGACCATTTTGTTTTATCGTGATGATGTCATGCTGGAGCTGTAGGATCTTTGTCTCATTCTTGGCTTGGGAGTACATGCAAGAAAGAATATCCCACATGGTTTTGGCAGTAGGTTGGTGCAAGACATCATTAGCAATGTCTGGAATCAGAGTACCAGACAACCATACCTGAGCATATGCTTCATCAGCCTCCCATAAGGCATACAACCCTATTTTCTCCTCTGGCTCATCTAGGTAAGATTATGTTTCTTACCCATCGACTTCATCAGGCTCATGAACTGCATCGCCCATAACTCATAGTTGGATCCATCCATCTTCACAATAGACTCACGACCTCTGAAGGCGTCTGTAGTGGGGATCTCGATCTTGCTCTCTGACATTTTGACTGGAGAAACTAGGGTTGTAGACAAGATAAGCTTGTGTCTACACTGACATGACTAGGTTTAGTTGCATGTGTAGACCTTTATGCAACCAAACCCATCAACTTGGAAGCGAGAGACGAACCCCTTACAAAGACACGGCCAAACCCTAGGTCGAAGCCTAGGTCACGGTCGAAGGAGGGGCCGCACGGGAAGGTGGCACGTGGGGGGGGGCATGATGTGCGTGGAGGGCGACGCGGAAGAGGTTGAGGGTGGAGGGCTAGATTTAGGGTTCGGTACGAGAGCTCCGGTCTAGGACCGCCGCTCCGCTACCCGTTGGGAAAAATCAGAGTTATGTTTATTCCTTGAGCCCTGGACTCTCTTATATAGGGAGAGGTCTATGGGCAAATTACGTACGATAGACAAACGAAAAGAATAGATAAAAGGTACAGGAACATAAAATAAACTTCTATAGGTATCGAGGTGAAGGAAGGGCTTTAAGTAGAAGGGGGCTCAAATGAGAGAGGTGGTGGGTAGCTTGGGGTGGAGATTTGTGTAAGGGTGGGGGAAGGGATCTCGAGGGTGAAGGGTGGAGAGAGGTTTCAAAGCAGAGGTGGCATTCAAAAAGGGGGGGGGGCTTAGGGCAAGGGGTGCTCCAACAAAAGAAGGGTGGCGGATCAGGATAAAGAAGGGGCTCGAGGAGGAATGAAGGCTCAATGGGGAGGGGTGGTGGGGGGTTCGGAGTGAAGGTATGTGTTAGGGAGGAATAGGGGCTTGGGTAGAAAGGGGGCGACAAGGGTGTGTCGGATTGAGATGGCTTGATTTTATGAAGAGAGCAAATGAGTTTCGGGTGGTATGAGCCAATAACATGAGCGGGGGAGGGGACCGTAGAGAAAGAAAATTACCAAGAAAATATCTAATTACATTATTTTTAAGGACTGTGGGATTCCGAGATGGAATCTGCCACAAGAAATTAAATATATTATAGGGAAAATAGGTACAATCGGTATCAATTCCGGGCCGACAAGATGGCCCGATAGTACGTTCTCAAGGTAAAATCTCTGCTCACGAAACAGATCTTCATTTCTAGCACACCAAATAGTCCAAAGAAGTGTGAATCCAGGAGTGATGTCATCATGTGAAATGTCACCCACAACACGTATTGATCTCCGAAAAGAAGAAACATCTTCAAGCTCGATCCAAGTGATATTTACACCGTTCTATATCAAGCATGAAAGGTTGCACTTGAAGAAAAGATGGTCCATATTCCCTTCCTCCTCACCACATCTTCCGCAAATCCGTTCACCCGTATGAAGAAGATTACCTCATCTTACCTTACCCAATTGCCGTCCATGTCTAGCAAACTAAAAAAATACCTTTATCCGTTGGTGAAATTATAGCTTCAGGCAATCTTACTTTAAATCATCCTGAATCACAAAAGGAGTATGGGCAAATATACAATATGCCTTTTTGACAGAGAATAGCCCATTAGCCCAACGAAAATGATCTCTCCCATGAGACAAGCCCTAAAAGTCAGATAGGTCATTAAGCATTGTCATGTATTCATTCATCCTTGCTCCAAGAATCCACTTCTAAAAGAAGGTGCCCAAGTTCCATCCCTCCAAGCATGCCGAATACGCAAGTCTTAGTCTTCCGCTAGCACAAAGAGCCAAGGGAATTCTTCCCTCAAAGCACCAAGACCAGTCCAGTTGTCTTGCCAAAATAGAAATGTGTCACCATTACCAATGATCGCCTGCGATAATTCATCTAGATGTGAGAGGATCTTACGAATTCCCTGCCAAAGAGATGAGGGGTGGCACACTGCTACATGTCAACGATCCATAGATATCATAAATACTCTGTATCAGCCAACATACAAGGTCATTACCTTTTCCCCAAATCCTGAGCACCCATTTAGTTAAACGGGCATTATTCATGCATTCAAGACTGAGAATCCCCAAATCACCATATTTCTTTGTTCTTGTGATAGTTTCCCAACTCACCTGGTGAATGCCACCCTTTTCCTGCCTGTCGTCTGAGCAAAAGAAGTGCCTCATGATAGCTTCTACCTTTCCATGAACCCCGACAGGGAGGAGTCTAGTGGAATAGAAGAAGATAAGAATTGTTGATAGAACATGTTTAAGGAACAACAACTGTCCACCTTTTGAGAGTATTTTCATTTTCCACCCGGCCAACTTATTCACAAATCATTCAAGGATCGGTCTCCAGTCGCAAGCACGGAGTTGGCCAAACATCAAAGGAAGTACTAAGTACATAACAGGGAGGGAACCACTTTGGCACCGAAGAACCGCATTGTTCTCGCATATTCATTATGAGATAGTCCAAATGGGACAAAAATAGATTTGTCTCTGTTGATCTGAAGGCCTAAGATGTGTCCAAAAATGTCCATAATCAACGAGGCATGCCTTATCATGTCAATTCCTCCCTCTAGAAATATCAGTGTCATCTGCATATTGCATGATTGGTATCGATATATCATCTCTGGAATATCATGCACATAAATTTCCTTCATTGGTTAATTGCATCCTAGTTGTCAGAGCATCAACGACCATGAAAAAAAGTAGGGCAAGGGGCAACCCTGTCAAATTCACTGTTGCAGCTTGAAGAATCCACCCCCCCCCCGGTCTAATTATGTTTATGCCCCTCATTTTCTTGTCAATTACTCTCATGCCCTGAATTTAACGTCAGTTTAAGAGGGAGGGATGAGAACTAACCCGAGGAGTATAACTGTAAATGGTGCAAGAGGGTAGGGACAGATGTTATTGCAAATAAGTAAGGGTATAAGTATAACAGCATAAATTCAGGACACAAGTGGAAAAATCTCAAGAAATAAATATAGCTTTAGCCAACATAGTGGGACTTCAACCTCAATAGCAGCTTTCTTTCCATCTTTTCTAAAATGGCCAGATCAATTTTACATTTCACAGTGGAAAACATTATTCATTATTTCTTGGATAAATCATGCTTCACAATTCTAATAATACTTGTCAATGAATGGTGGTGAGAAATGGCTGGCTTCATAAACATGTCTATAACACACAAAAACACCCCCACCTGGATGTGCAAGTAGGCACCAACTCCCCCAAGTCAGATATCACAAGCATGAACAAGATATTGGTTATAAGATAAAATAAGATAAATGTAATCTTCTCCTTCAACTTAAATGGAGTACAATTGTATTATTATAGGTCTATTTTATCGTAATATTGTATGTATACTTGTTGCAGAGACACTTGCTACCGAGCCTCGTTCACAAAAAATGTTTACCTTTTGGCCATCGAACTTTAAGGAGAAGCTACTTCCAGAATTCTTTTGGGAGTTTGAACCAGCCAGGTATCTGATATTGTTTACAGCCTTCACATCATCAGGTGACAATTTTGCCAACTGAGAATAACAAAAGCTTTAGAAAAGTTTCTTGAAAAAATGTGTTATAAATATTAATAAACATAGCTGAACAAAAATCAAGGTGATAGAAAGGAGCCCTTCGTCTAAATTCTCATCCTTCAATTTTGTGATAACTTGTGTAAATAAAAAAAGTGAATTTTCAAAATCCAGAAAAAAACCTGCATTAACTTTATTCCATTATCTCCTGCAAACTTTTCAGGATTGCTGGCAGCATAAATCATTAGCAACCGCAACTTATTTTCAGGACTTGTATCCTGCACAACAGTACTTACGATTCAGCAAAGGACATATAGGGCAGAATAAAACTTGCATTTTGCAGGATCATGTATTTCCACTTATCTAAAAAGCCACCTGTTTCGTCCTAAGAAAATGGATAATTTCTTTTGTGCCCGCATCTCCAAAGACGATATCCTGTTCCAGCTGCCCAAGATCTCGAAGACCAAGATCCCTGATCAGTTTGTTAATTCTTCCAGCAATCTGAAATGATTAGATTTTTCAGATTCCCGATACAATCATACCATGGCTGACTTTCTTATACTATACTTTAAATGGATGTCAGTGGCATTAAAATGTGAAAAATATAAATATACACAAAAATGTAGCAAAAGGCATAATCGAAATGGTAGGCGGTATTTTAAAAGCAGAGTAAAACTGATTACTTGAGCAAAAACGTATTAATGAAGAGCTTGTCCACGAATACAACTAAAGTAACTGATTTTTTTCAAATGATTTTCCGTTAAATGAAATCTGAATGGAGGCGGAGAATCTATGTAGCCGACCCTACTTAATTGTAGGAAAAGGTTTTGTTGTTGTATTTTCAGTTAGATGTGTTTCCTGGATGTACCGATCTTGAGAAAGATTTAAAAACTATTATCAAATATGACTTCTTTTTAAAAACCAAAAGTAATGAATATTGAAGAATGTCTTAGGTGGGTACCTAAATCTCCCAAGGATCCAATTACGACATCCTCATATTTAGTTCCACGTCATCTATTGATGGGACATTGGTGTGTCCGTGAGGCTATATAAAAAGCCCCACACCCTTGTACTCATTAACAACAAATTCAATTAACATCAGCCCTTTGATGCATTCTCCTATAGTTTCATCATACTCCTTAGAGATAGGATTCCACGTTAAACCCTAGTCCTCTAATTTCTTTCTTTGTTTATTGTTTCTGCATTATAGTTTCACATGGTATCAGAGCCAGAAGAAGATTTGTGATATGCCAAGTTCAAGAAAGCAACTGGGGTTCCTGAAGAAACCCTAATTCTAGGCAGCAGAAAAGTGAAATTTAGGGGAATTTATAACCCTAATATCACGGAGGACGGACCAAAAAGGTAGATGTAGGGCTTTCTCCCCATGAAGCAGGAGACTGGATGGGGGCAACTTCCGTATTGAAGATGGGGGCGGAGGTTGCATATAGCTGGGATGACGAAGTTGGCGAAGGTATCGAGGATGGCCTTTCTCCCCATGATGATATCATGGAGGACGGACCAAAAAGGTAGATGTAGGCCGTTGTGCATCCATGAACCTTATTCTCACATAGACGAGCGGAGTCGTATCGCTTGCTCCTCAATCCGCTTGACCCATCGTGGGATTTCACTCCTCCGTATTGTGTGGTAGTACTACCTCTTAAACTCTAGTACATCCCCTTGTTGTCCCTTCGCCAACGCATGATCTCGATCCACCATGGATAAGAACCATCCTTTCGGCTGGTGGAAGGGAGAGAAAGATGAAGAAGAGAGAGTTCAAGGAGAGAGAGGGGAGACATATCAACCATTAGATTCTCTTTTGTTTGATTACCTCAAGTTAATCCACGAAGGTTACCTCAAGAAGAATTAACTTTTGACAACAGGGGACATGGTGTAAGACGGATTTAGTTTACATGGGTCACGGAGTATATGTGGGGAATACAAGGGTTATCGTGGAATTGGCAAAGTTTGTAAGGGTCATGATATAAAAATTGCAAAAATATAAAAGAATTAATCATGCACAAGTATTATTATCTAACCTCAAGATGGAGAGCCTAGCTCAATAAAATGGAGACATCAAGCTTTTGACAAATTTCAGAACACTGATGACCTCTAACAAACACATTTTTCTTTCCAAAAACATATCGATCATGTTTACATTTGTAGCCTTTACCAATACATTAAAACTGTGATTATCAGGCATGTCTTTTCTCTTTCAAAAAGAAAACTACAGTGAAACAGGACTAACATAGATAACCAACTTTCATTTGACCAAAATACCTAACAATTCTGCAATATAGAGAACACGTCAAGGACAACCATCAATAAAAATTATGAACTAAACAATGGCCAATTATCTGACCTCAACATGGAGTGATATTTTTTCCATTTGCTCATTATATTGTGGCAAAGCTTGAACCATTTGTTGCAGATCTCGAGTAGACAATTCCGCTCCATCTCTATTATGAAACAATAAAACATGCACTCACGGACAAAAGACACAACATACAAAGCTTACAAAATGAAGCTTCTACACTCTAAATAATACCAAACGACATTTTTTAGCCACCAAGGAGGAATGTAAATATCTTTTATCCAGAAATTGATATAGAAAGAATGCAAACAGCAGACTCTGAACCCAAACTTAAACTTGAATACTTAAAGCAAGAAACACATTATTATTATCTCGCTTAACTTTTAGTTTAAAATAAGCAAGAAAATATAATAAGTTCATTTTTACTGCTCCTGCCATATACAGATTATAGTAAATAGAGAATTTTGAACATTGCAAACATCTAAAGTCACTTAGTCTTTGTTTACTATACCTTTAGATATTTAAATACCATCTCCGATGTACATAAAAGTTGATATTCACACTTTAGCAGTTTCTGATGTGATTGCCCATATCTAGTATCCAATATAAAAACTTTCAAATGAGATCTAATCACTGTTTTGAGGCACACATGACCTCGGCCATTGATTTCTCATCGGATACATAACGTGTAGCGGAAGAAGGGTGCATATCTAACATGTGGATAAGCAACCAAAAAATTTATGACATGATTTACAAGGTTCACTTGTAATTGGGTTCCAGCCTTAACGAAGACAATGGATCTCTCTGAATATGATGGAAAAAGAGAAGTATATAAGATGCCTCCTATTTAGATATTGGTTGGGTTGGGGATCAAACATCAAATATGAATGTGGATGCACAGTCAATAACTACCACGGAAGCACGTGAAAAAGAAGACAACCAAATATGGCGTTGATCAGTCACCAAGAAAGAAGAACGAGTACAAATGTCTATATTCCCTCGCTCTCTTCCTCTCTTCTCTATCCCTCTCTCTAGGGTTACATTGTTGTGGTGGTATGGAGGCAATGCTCCCCACCTATTCCCATCATGACTATACATAGAATACAACTCAATAACTATTAGGATTAGGAGTATGTAACATCCGGAATCCGCCAAACCCGAACTCGACCCGATTAGGGTCCGTTTAACCCAATAAAATTGTCGGTCGGTATCGGATGACTTATATCGACTAACTGATCGTGAATCAAAAGTCGTTCGGACGAAATCAAAAAAAAAATAATCGGTCGCATCGTAATGCGCGCTGTGAAAAAGCCTAGCAGCATCACGGAATCGAAGAGGCGACGTGGGAGACCGAAGCCGACATGCGGGCACGATACCCGCAACTTTTCTGATGTAATCATCGAAACAAGCCTTTGTAATTAGATATATGTTACAATATATGGCTTGTTTTCTCTTTGAGGTTTTTATGGGTTCAAAACCCTTTGAGGTTTTTATGGACATATGAAATTCAAACAAGATACCTAATAGCCTTGACTCGAGTCTCGAGGACGAGACTCCCTTTGAGGTTTTTATATTTGTAACATCCGGAATCCGCCAAACCCGAACTCGACCCGATTAGGGTCCGTTTAACCCAATAAAATTGTCGGTCGGTATCGGATGACTTATATCGACTAACTGATCGTGAATCAAAAGTCGTTCGGACGAAATCAATCAAAAAATAATCGGTCGCATCGTAATGCGCGCTGTGAAAAAGCCGCGACGCAATTTCGGAAACCCCGAAACGAACCGAGACCGTCATTAGATCCGATTCGACGATACAAGACCAACAAAATTCGGGTATTCAAAAATATCAAACGACCTCCGATTGACGAATGGTCGATTTTGTTGGTCTTGTATCGTCGAATCGGATCTAATGACGGTCTCGGTTCGTTTCGGGGTTTCCGAAATTGCGTCGCGGCTTTTTCACAGCGCGCATTACGATGCGACCGATTATTTTTTGATTGATTTCGTCCGAACGACTTTTGATTCACGATCAGTTAGTCGATATAAGTCATCCGATACCGACCGACAATTTTATTGGGTTAAACGGACCCTAATCGGGTCGAGTTCGGGTTTGGCGGATTCCGGATGTTACAGAGTACAATCCCTTTAGGATTCTCAATCATAATATCAACTTAATCCTAACAATCTCCCACTTGAGTAGAATTTCATCACAATCTCTATGTCATCATGAAGCTGCATTGGGCTATCCTCGTTATCTGCATGTCTCGTTAGCAGGATGTCATCCCCATTGTTGGATGCCCTCGTCGTACATCCTTACACGATCTTCTGTCAGCCGTTGCTGGTAGAATTCTTCAACACCTCTTAGTCAATTTCTCCAAGATACCATCATATCACAACTTTTGAGGATTGCACATCTGCTGCGTCATGTCCATTCATCAGTGTTGAGCCTCGCTGTGATCTATTGTGCCATTTTCCTCTAACAAACTTGAACCCAGACCTGATACCAGTTGTTGAGGACATGTACCATTTATCTCCTCATACCTGGATACTGATTTGATTTGGGATAAAACACCAAATACAAATGATGATGCACAATCGGTTACTACAACGGAAGCACCTGAAAAAGACAAGCTGGTATGACGGTGGTCAATCATCTCTCATGAGTATTGGAGAAGAAAGGTTACTAAAAGAAAAACGAGTACAACTCTCTCTGCTCCCTCGCTCTCTTCTCTCTCCCTCTCTCTCTCTAGGGGTTACATTGTTGTGGTGGTGTGGTGGTATGGAAGCAATGTCCCTCACCCCTCTATACATATTCCAATTACAAACCCATTGACCTATTCCCATCAAGACTACACATAAAATACAACTCAATCGCTATAAGGATTAGGAATCCAATCCGAGAATCATAATATGATCCTAACCTAACATTATCCTCCTTATCTCATAACAAACATGGTCTCAATACAAATAGGATTTTAATCCCAATAAGAATAAGATCCACATCCTAATATGAATAGGGTTGATTAGTGGATCCAAGCATATCAACATTGTCCACCACGAATCGAATCCTCAAAAAGTAGAGTAATTATATTTGTAAGACTTCATGCCCTCTTCGTTCACAGGGTTACCACTAATAATGAACAATGAACAAGCCCAAGCGATGTTAGAACTTACTTCAAGGAACTGACTTAATAAACATATCCGTCGAATAATATGATGTGCCAATGCTCTTTACCATGATCATTTTCTCATAAATGGATGAAAGTTGCAACATTTCAAAAAATTTATTAGCATAAGTCAACCGAGATCGAATCCAATTACACAGGACCAACTCAAGCAACCACGATCCAACATGATTTTAGAAAAAAATACACGATTAACCAATTGAATGAAAATCCAACCCAAGCGTAATTGCATGTCATGAGGAATTTAATTACAAAATTTGATTGGACAAAATTAATTAGTGTAGTGCTGATTGACAAAAATTACCAAGTCGTATAATTTTCAATACAAATTGACATCAAATGTGATAGGTAGAAATAGATTAAGTAGTGATTTAGGATGAATTTTTGTTGCAACTATTATAGGAAATATTTATTATGTTACTTCGGTCATATGTTAATTTATTTTCTGTGTATTTTAGTTCTCATGTATTGCACTTTAGGGTTTCTCCTCCACATAAAGGAGCCCTAGAACCTCATATCAAACATGTTATTCAATTCTTTTCACACATTACCAAATATGTGGTCTTGGACCACAACTCTAGTATCCTCTTGATACCCTAACCCTACATGTCAGACATCCTCCTCTTTCTCTCTTTCGAAGCACATGCACTGACCGCCATTGCTCAGAGGACCACCACATGTATCCTTTCGACGCAACACCACTAGTAGTACTCATAGTACCATCCTTTCACCTACAATAATACCCACCACTACTATCGCACCTCCAACAGTACCCAGTATCATATCAGCTTGTAATAATGATTATTGTTAGAGTATAAGTGGTATGCGCCCATTGAGTTGTAGCAGGGTAAATGGATCCTGGACAAGATCCATTTACCCCATCCAATGTTTAGTCCCACATTGTCCAGTGGTGGGACTTGGAGGCTCTGGAGAGGCTATATAAGGAGCCCCAGACCTCCTGTATCCATTGAAAAAAAGTAATGCATAGCATGCCTTGTTGAGGGCTTCTCCCGTGGTTTCATCCCGCTCCTCTCGGAGTAGGGTTCCACGTAAAATCATGGTGTTTCCATGTTCTATCTTTCTAGTTTATGCTCTGTTTATCAATCGCTTCCGCATTCTTCATATTTTATAACATGGTATCAGAGCGGGTCGATTCTCGAGGATTTGTTCTTGAAATCTATTATTCGAGATTTCGATTATGTTATTCTTGAAGATCTTCAGAATTTTTTTGGGTCTGTTTGAAATTCCAGTCTTGGAACCCTACGTTTCATATTCAAGGCATGAAGAGGTCCAGCAACTCATGCGCACGAGCTTTCATGCGAGACACTCCAGTCGCACGGCCTCCCATTCTGTTCCCTGCGGCGTCGCCTCTTGCGCAGGCCTAGGCCTCGGCTGCAAAACATCTCCAGACCGGCGGAGGTCGCGATCCAGTTGGCGGCGACATCATCTCAGGCATGCCCTAGCCGCAGGCGGCAACCTTTGGCGGAGCAAGTCCCCGCGCGCAGGCTCCTCCCTGCGCAACAACATCTCCACCAGCAGCGCAAGCCTCCAGTGGCGATCCGAATTCTCACGCGGGCTTATCTCGCGGTGCCTCTCGAGGCGGCGCGCGAAGAAAACTCCAAATGGGGTGCGTGATCCCAAACGGCAGCGTGAAACAAAGGGTTTCCTGTTGGGAACCCTAACAAGAGAATTTTTTTGGTGGCGGAATGGGCCCGGAGTGGTCTTTTTTTTATAAATAAAAAGGGAGGTGGGGGCCTAGCGTGATTAAAAGAGAGAGAGGGGAAGGGGAGAAATTGAAGAAAAAAACATGAGGGATGCTTTGTGGGCGGATTTTGGCTATTTGTTACAAAAAAAAGAAAAAAATGTCGAAGAAAAAGGGCGCGTACAAAAAAAAAGGCTGTATGCAAATATTTTGAGAAGAAAGCGAGGGGGAGAAAAGCCGTAAAAAAAGGTTTGAATGGCTTAAAAAAATTGCAAAAAAAATGACGGCGTATAAAAAAAACCGTGAGAAATTTTTTTGAGAAGCCCATGTTCTTGTTGTTTACCCTCTATTTATCTTGTCTTCTCCCAATTTTGTCGATGTCAATTTCCGACAAGTATGGGAGAAAGGGGGAGTATATGTAGAGTCACAAGTCTTCTTCCAGATTCAGAGATTCCTTAGACTAGCTAGATATTGTTCAGACTCTACATCGGATATTCAAACTCGACGAATGGTGTTCTGAGTCTCCAGTTTCATACACGCACGAGTTTACGGTCATTTTTCAGATGAGCATATGTTGCCATCATCAGTTCGAGGTCCCCATCATTCTTGTTGTTCGGCCAGAGTCTTCATGTGAGCCATAGGGACTCCAGAGCAGAGGACCATTCCCTATGCCATTGAGGGCAAGGGTTTTCATGTGGTATCATAGGTACACCAGAGCAGTGCACCATTCTCTGAGCCATATGGGAGAGACCCAGTTCTCCGACGAGGAGACTTCAGGCGCGGTTTCAGACTCGATGGTCAGATTCTGAGTCTTCAGTTGACTCACACTCCAGCCCTTTCGTCCTCCTCACCTGCACAGCATGAGAAGCAACGTCCTCGACTGCAGCAATGTGCGCGTTGGGTTGATATTGTCCGTAGTGTCTTGTAGTGTTGAGTTGAGTATCTTTCTGTTTGTCCAAGCTGAGCATTCCATGCTGCAGCTTGAGGGGAAGTGTTGGAGTATAAGTGGTATGCACCCATTGAGTTGTAGCAGGGTAAATGGATCCTGGAGAAGATCCATTACCCCATCCAGTATTTAGTCCCACATTGTCCAGTGGTGGGACTTGGAGGCTCTGGAGAGGCTATATAAGGAGCCCCAGACCTCCTGTATCCATTGAGAAAAAGTAATGCATAGCATGCCCTGTTGAGGGCTTCTCCCGTGGTTTCATCCCGCTCCTCTCGGAGTAGGGTTCCACGTAAAATCATGGTGTTTCCATGTTCTATCTTTCTTGTTTATGCTATGTTTATCAATCGCTTCCGCATTCTTCATATTTTATAACAATTAGATGACAATGCTACTACAAAACTTATATTAGGTCTTCATTTTGGCCAATAATGCATTTTTATCTTATTTAGTGATTGAAGGATAGTGGGATTTGTAATCTTAGAAGAAATCGATTTTTATATCCATCTACACAAATTTTGGTTGGTATTAGTGACATGGTGACGACATGTCAATGTTATGCCCCTTTCCAGCATGAGGAAATGACACTGATATCAACATTTATGGTCATGAAGTGAACCATTATACATAGAGATTTTTACAAGCTCGCACTATACAAGGGTCATATCATGTGCCTGAGCTTGCTCTTCTCCGTGCTTACAAATTCTGAGAATACAAACTACTATTTCTAGTGTAGTCTAAACCATTAAAAGCACATAACTTACCATGATTTATCTTTTACATAAGAAGAAAGACCTTAACATATAATGTCTCAAGGTAGGCAGTGATGCAGCGTGACCCCAAATTATGGGGCCACCTTTAGTCAATTAAATAATTATCAATTTTATTTACGTTTTTAGCGGTCGTAGTGGTCTAATTTAATAATTGAGATCGCCTGTGATCTCAACGTTGATTTCGTAGATTTTAATTACAATTGTTGGTCAATTAAATAATTAGAGCCTAATTAAGTTAGTTAGAGGTCAATTAGGATTTATTGGAGTCCAATTAGGCAAGTCGGTTGTCAGTTTGAATTTATTTACTATTTTTGTAAACCCCTCTCTCCTATATAAAGAGAGGGTAGGCCTTTGTTTTAGTCAGTCAAGTATTATGAAAAATTGAGTTTATCTCAGTATCTCCCTCTTTCTCTTCTCCCTCCACGCGATCTCCGCGGTTCCCCTCCTTTAATCCCTCGTTACCGACGAGAGTTCTTCTTCTCAACCCCTCCAATTTCCCCACCGAAATTCCCTCGTTCACATTTCAAAATTTATCGACGCGCCGATTCTCGTTTGCATCAAGTGGTATCAGAGCATGGATTTCGAATCGTACCTACGATTCGACGATCCGATCGACTATTGGTGTGCAAAGTTCGGCCTCCGCCGCCCATCTCGTGGTTCGCGTCGCTCAAAAAAGTTCCATCAACGTCTTATCGCATGCATTAAGGTGCACGCGTGGTTGGACGCACAAATCGACGACGATTCCGCCGCCAACGACCAAAATCAGATCGATACAGTCGCTGTTCAAGCCGATTTCGAGTCAACAAATGAAGGTATTTCCATTATAGATGAAGATTTATCTAATACAATATTTATACAAGAAGAAAAGGAGGATTTGGCACCCATCTACGACGAATATCCCTCGGAGGAAACACTAAACTTCGTCGACCTGTGCGCGGACGGAGTTGCTGGCCACAAGGAAAAGGGAGTTGGTGACGAACTGAGATCGTCAGATCTGGTTGGTCCCAATGACGCTAGCCGAACCACCCCGACCTCGTCAACCCTAGTCAGGCAAGCCACTCGCCCATCCAACGAGGCCGACCAGCATCTGATTCAACCCCATCCTGTGCGTCGCCTCCTGCTACGCTGTCCTCGCGGACGCAACCACTGTCGGATCCTCCCGAGCCCGTGCACGTTGTCTCGTGCACCACCTGTGCAGCCTCCAGCGCCACCCCTCTGCCTCAGGGGCCGCCCGAGATATCCCCTCGCCACTGCGCGGTCCCGCCCCCGCCCTCTCGACTGCCAGGCCGCCTCGCGGCGCCCCAACGGCGCTGCGCACCACAAGCGCGCGCCCCAGCACGCACCGCCGAACCTCGCACCACCTTCCTCCATCTCGCCGCCACCCGCACAGGACCAGCCCCAACTCGGCCTCGCCGCCCCGATGCGCGCCTCCCAGGAACCCTCGCCCCGCGCGCATATAGCGCCAACCCTAACCAAAGGGGCGAGGTCTACGGGATTTCAATCCCGTGGATTGAGAGATTGGGATTTTAGTGGGAGAAATTGCAGAAGTTTTTTTCCCAAACCTTCTATTTACAAAAAGATCCAGAACCATATGGGAAGAGAAGAGGCCAAAGGGGTACGAAATTTGCATCCCTACCCCTGGTGGCGAAAATTTTTAAAGAAGAGGGCTGAGAACCAAAATTATGGGGATCCTCCTAATCCAAATAGGACTAGGGCATTGATTTTTCCCTATATAAGGACCCCATGGCTCCAATTCTTAGACACATCTCCCCTTCTCCTCTCTTTGTGCCATTGCTTCATCATGGATTATTCAGGGGCCATATTTTCCATGCCGCATCAATTCTTTGAGCACCATGGGAAGAAGACGACAATCGAGACGACGCCACCGTACGCCCCGCATATGTTTTTCGACCACGGTGGCCACGCCTCCCCCGCCCGCACATGGATTCCGCCGTTCACGCCCCACATGTTTTTCCAGAAGATAATTAAAGCCGCCGAGCCTGCAGTTCACGCAATTCGTCAGGAGCCGAATTTTTGAAAGCGGTGGAGAGTTGATGCAGCGTGACCCCAAATTATGGGGCCACCTTCAGTCAATTAAATAATTATCAATTTTATTTACGTTTTTAGCGGTCGTAGTGGTCTAATTTAATAATTGAGATCGCCTGTGATCTCAACGTTGATTTCGTAGATTTTAATTACAATTGTTGGTCAATTAAATAATTAGAGCCTAATTAAGTTAGTTAGAGGTCAATTAAGATTTATTGGAGTCCAATTAGGCCAGTGTTGCAATAGTCGGCCGACTATACCGAATAGTCGGTCCGACTATGCGGTGCGGGGGGGGTACCCGAATGAATAGACCTCCAGTCGGGCAATAGTCGGCCCAACCGAATAGTCGGCCGACTATTCGGCCGACTGGACCGACTATGAGGCCCACTGGACCGACTATGAGACCGACTGGACCGACTATGAGGCCGACTGGACCGACTATGAGGCCGACTGGAGTTCGACTTTTCATATTTTTATTTTTTATTTTCAATTTTCAAATTTTATGGGTTACGTTTTACCACGGTATCACCACAAATGTCAAATTCTATATATCTATTATATTGATGGGTACTTTTATCTTGGATTCATGTTAAATAATGACCATATATGTATAAAAATATAAGAATATATATATTATAAATAATTTTTATATTAAAAAATACAAAACCGAATAATTCCGAATAGTCGCCCGAATACCGATTATTCTCTATTCAGTGACCCCTCCGACTGAATACCGAATACCGTCTTCTGCAACACTGAATTAGGCAAGTCGGTTGTCAGTTTGAATTTATTTACTATTTTTGTAAACCCCTCTCTCCTATATAAAGAGAGGGTAGGCCTTTGTTTTAGTCAGTCAAATATTATGAAAAATTGAGTTTATCTCAGTATCTCCCTCTTTCTCTTCTCCCTCCACGCGATCTCCGCGGTTCTCCTCCTTTAATCCCTCGTTACCGACGAGAGTTCTTCTTCTCAACCCCTCCAATTTCTCCACGGAAATTCCCCCGTTCACATTTCAAAATTTATCGACGCGCCGATTCTCGTTTGCATCAGGCAGTATTAACAAAGGGAAAATCTTTTTTTTTGTAAAGAAAGGCCTTTAATAGATCCCAGATACCTAAAAGAATCTCTCTTCCGAATGTTATCATCACCAATCTTCACATCGATTCTTTCACCATTGCTTCCATCAAAGGTGCAATCCATATATTCCGTCTTAGCCCTACTTATACGAAATCCTTTAGTCTCCAAAGCATGTCTCCAAACCTCAAGCTTCTCATTTACTCCATCTCTAGTCTCGTCAATCAATACAATACCATCAGCAAATAACATACACCAAGGTAACTCATCTTGAATGTCACTTGTCAACTCGTCTATAATCAAATAAAAAGAAATGGACTCAAAGTTGAACCTAATCTAATTGCCTTATGGATTTCAATCCGACCTAAGGAGAGTAGAAAATTGTGAAAAGGCACAAGTGTTCCTTTTATGCTATATTCTAAAAGGTTGAAAGAGGAAAAATCCACACATCCTAAGAATGGAATTTTCTTAAGCCCTAACAAATATTGCTAAGCTTCAAACGTACTGTACGATTGAGAAGCGTGAAAACTGAGGTTTAATGGAAAGCCAAATGATAATACATATACACACATGTTTATAAGCCTCGCAGTGAATGCATTAAATATATGTTTGCCCCTTGAATTTTTATAATTACATTCATGGGATTTTGTTTAGGGGAGCATGAACTTGAATACATACTATCCACTTTAAATATTTTAAGACACGTACAAATGAGATGAATGTGGCCCAATGTTAGTACAACATAAGTGAATTTCTTTTAATAATGTTTTGATTTTAGGACCCATCCAATGCCTGCATTGTGTACGAAATAAAATGATGTATTGGCTCTACCCTATTAGGATGCCTCTCAAAGTTCAGAAAGTCGGTTTAGGCGACTGCATATGCGGTAGACTGCATGTCCTCCGAGCCACATATACCATATGTGATTATCATGTGGTAGGAGCGCATACTCAGTCCTAGTAGACTGCATATGCGACGGAGTATATATCACCTAACCTATTACCCACGTTAAGAATCCAATGCCCTTTCTCAAACTAAACACTACTTCTTCCTACTCGTTTCTCCCACATGTATCATGATTTGCTTGTCCGCTCGTCATCTCTCTCCACCGCTCATCGCCATCCATTGTCACCTCTCTCCATCACTCATACTGCAACATCACCTCACAATAGCACTTATTCAAAATTGGTTGCTATCTGATAGTGTTTATGTTTTATCTATGTTAAAGTTGTAATAGTCAGTTTCATTGTTTTTGGAATATTTACACCCATAACCCTGAGTATTTTCATATTTATGTACATAACCCTCTATAGACACGAATACACCAAAAACCTCGAATAATGCTTAACTCTTGCAAGAAATATCCCTGTGTTAACTTCCATATTGTTTATCCGTTAATTTTGACGGAAATGTTAAATGTTGACAATTTTGCCCCTTAAAGCATATCATATTTATAAATGATGACATTCTTCATCCTCATCTCGACCCAACTTCTCTAATCTGCATCTTCCTCAGGGTGCTCGGTGGTGAATCCAGCGAATGGGTTTGCAAGATGCTAAAGACCAAGCACATACTTCATCTCCATCCTCACCTCACACTTTGGCTTTAGGTCTGATTATGGACCGTAATAATAGAAGAGTAGCTCAAAGATTAGTAATACTTAAATTTCTAATCAACAATGTTTCGTTTCATGCTAGAGTTATTGGTATCATGAACCCGACTTGCAACTGGATAATTGCAAAGATGAGATTTCTGCGAGCCAAGAGAAGCCAAAATTAAACCAAAGAAATTAGCCAAGGAAAAGTTGAGTACTGCATGAACAGGGAGGAAATAGATTTTATAATGTTCAACGCTCTTTATTCAAGTAATTAAGATGGCACCAATGCTGATTTAGAAGCTGATTTAGAAGCAATCATATAACAGTTATCAAAAGTGTTTATCAGATTAAAAATTGAAGTTAAAGTAATCAAATGTATGAAATTGCATTTTTTATGGATTGCCGAGACCATAAAACTCCACGCATATGGAACCACCTATTTTTTCAACCACACTCTTCCGAATTTTGAAGTTCGAGCAAAGCCTCTTCACATCTGCAAGTATCTCGAGCAATAGAGGATCGTCAGCAGCAGACCCCACATCCACTACTGCAACCTCGAGAAGCAGTGGAGGGCCATGTCGAAATCTCGTCTCTTGTTCGGAGGGGGGGCAATTGGCGGGGGAGTCAGTGTGGAAGAGGGGGGAGGCAGTTGAAGGGGGGCGAGGGGATGCGAACGAGGGGGGCGGGGGGTGGAGGAGGAAGGAGGTGGGGTTGGGTGTTTTCCTTATCATTTTTAGTTTTTGTTGTTTCATTCATAGTCGTTGGATTGAAGATAGGTTAGTTTAAGTCAATGGTCTAATAAAGTTAGTGGACAAATCTAACGGAGGGTTATAGGTATAAAAAACAAAGTAACTATTTGGGATTTCTCGTGTAATTCCTGATTAGCAAGGGTTATGTACATAAATACGAAACTACTCAGGATTTTGGGTGTAAATATCACTTATTTTTAATATTATTTTAAATCTTATTCAAAAATATACTATTAAGTTGTTGGGATAAGTTATTTAACTATCAAATTACTATAATCATCATCAAAATGTTGTTTGAGTGACTGCAAATAAACTCAAGTGCTCCATAGTCTTTGCTCTTCGTATTTATTTTCTAGTGTTCCTTTTATATTGTCGAGATATTCCTATATTCCATGTATCTTTTCTTGTATTTTATTTCTTTCTGTCTATTCTATGTAATTTACTCATAGGTCTCTCCCTATATAAGAAAGCCCAGGATTATGAGAAATAAACATCTCTTAGTTTTCTTCCAACATGGTATCAGAGCGGTGGTCCTAAGCCGGAGCTCTCGTACCTAAAAACCCTAACCCCACCTCGTACTCTCCCCCGCGCGCTGCCACCCACACGCGCAACAGTAGATGTGCACCTCCGTCAGCTCTTCTCCGCGCCCATGTTGCACGCCGCCTGCGCGTGTCACATGCGCGTGCCGCGTGGTTATCTGTACACCTCCCTGTGTCGCTCGCTGATCTGCGCGTGTCGTTTGCATGTGTCGCACGCTGATCTGCACAGACCACGCACGCTTGCGCGTGCTCCAGCATCGATCTGCACACCTCCCTGTGTCGTGCCTAGAGCCGTCTAGCGAGGTCCAGCGCCTTACGTGTATTGCGCCTCTACGCCCCGCCGTCGTTCGCCTCATTCTTTTGATGGATTTGGGGGTATAAGTCTACATATGCACCCAAATCCACGTATATTTGTGTAGACAATTCACTCTTTGGTCTATGATACCCTAGTCTTCTATATCTGGCAAGATGTCTGAAAACAAGGTTGAGGTACCCGCCACAGGCGCCCTCAAAGGTCTGACGCCTATTATCAAAATGGACAGCACAAATTATGAGCTCTGGGCTATGCAGTTCATGAGAATTATGAAGTCAAATGGTAAGAAACACATTCTTACCGAGGAGGAACCAGTGGAGAAGACTGAGGTAAATGCCTCGTGGAAGGCAGACGACGCATATGCCAAAGTTTGGTTGTCAGGAACATTGACGATTGAGATCGCCAATTATGTGTTACATCAGCCTACTGCTAAGGCGATGTGGGATATCCTCGCGGCAACATATTCTCAAGCGAGGAACGAGACGAAGATTCTCCAACTTCAGCATGACATATTCACTATCAAGCAGAACAGACGTCCTCTGCATTCACTGTATACATCCTTACGTGGGATGTTTGAGAAGCATCACAGTTCCATGCCTTTAACGGCAATCGCTGAGCAGCAGAAGACATAGAAATGCTACCATGGTAGGGGTATTTCTCGCCGCCCTTGACCCTGAATATGAAGCTGCTCGGTCTCAAATTCTAGCAGATGCCTCTATTCCTCCAATGGTGGAATCTTTCCGCATACTCAACAGGATTACTATTCCTTCTACAACCCCTAATCAGACTTCCTCGGCTATGGCAGTCTCTCGAGGAAGAGGTCATTCTACTTTCCATGTGTGTGGTCCTTGTGGTAGAGGTCCCACTCGTTGTACTTTCTGTCACTGTCCAGGTCACTCTAAGGAGACATGATATTCTAAGCTTCCCGGCATCAGCCCGTGTTGCAGAGCAGATTGAGTCTCCTGCTACTTCTACTCTAGATCAGAACTTTGATCATCTTGTTGCCAGACTGAGAGATATTATACCCCCTTCCACTTCAACATCCTCAGGAGATCACTCAGATTTGACAGCCTCAGCAGCTACCAGTACTTCTACTACAACTAGCACCTCAGGTACTTATGTTTTTACATCTTATCATGTATCTGATAGTACAGAGTATATTATGGACTCCGGTGCTACACATCATCTATGTAGAGACAGACACCAGCTTGCGTCATATAGACAGGTTGCACCAGGGAGAATAATTGTGATAGCTGACGGGACTCATTCCCCGATCACAGGACAGGAAGAGATCACTTTAACGCCTTCAATGCATCTGCAGAATGTGCTACATGCTCCAGACTTCTCTATGAAATTACTTTCCGTTAGTCAGATTACAAAGGATTTGCACTGTCGAGCTATTTCGACCCATCGTCTCTTATTTTTCAAGACATTCTTACGAGTAAAGTGATTGGGTGTGGCCGTGAGCAGGGTGGTCTCTATCGCCTGGTTCGGACTCCATATACTGGCCTCTCTTCTCATTCGTCTGGATCAGTCTCTCCATTCACTTGGCACCTCCGGTTTAGTCACCTCCCTCTTCAGAAGATGATTCATATGCTACCACAGATTTCACCTAACTCTTCTTTTCAGTGCGAAGCTTGTCAGTTGGGAAAGCATCATAGGTCTTCATTTCCCAGTCGTCAAAGTCGGAGCAGTGGCTCCCTTTCCGAGTTATTTCATGTTGACATTTGGGGTCCGAGTCGTGTGCCTGATAGCCAGGGACACATATTTTATCTTGTAGTTGTGGACGATTTTCACGATTATCATGGGTGTTTCTTTTGAAAAATAAATCTGAAGCTGGGAATGTGATTAAAACCATTATTACTTAAGTGCAAAATGTTTTCTCTACATTTGTGAAATTTGTGTGAACTGATAATGCATTATAATTTTATGCTCGTGACCTCTCTCATTTCCTGTCATCTAAAGGGATTATTCATCAAATGTCTTGTTCTTACACCTCTCAGCAAAATTGTATTGCTGAAAGGAAGTATGGTCATCTTCTTGACGTCACTCGGACTCTTCTCATTCAGAGTCACGCCCCTCATTCATTCTGGGGAGATGCCGTTCCCATTGCATGCTACTTGGTAAATCGAATGTCGTCATTTGCCTTGGGTGAGAAAATTCCTTTTTCCATAGCCTTTCCTGAGAAGGAGCTATTCTCACTCACTCCTCATGTGTTCGGACCCGTTGCTTTTGTTCACCAGTTAACTCCTGGTCTTGACAAGCTCGCTCCTAGAGCTGTCAAATGTATGTTTGTCGGATACTCCATGACTTAGAAGGGATACCGTTGTTATGACCCTCTGCGCAGAAATACTATATCAGTGTTGATGTCACCTTTTTTTGAGTATGTGATGTACTTCTCTCCTACTGGTGATAGGTTGGCTTCATCGAACTTGGATGATAAAGTCTACATGCCACCTCCTCCCGTGTCTGTCGTCCCTTCACCTCTGCCTCCGCCACCACCTCCTCCTCCTACTGAGTCACATGCACCATTGGTTCCATCTCTACCTAAGTTCTATACTCGTCGGACTGCTTCTACTCATGGTCATCGCCCCTCATCCACAGAACTCCAGGTTTGTTCTAACAATAGAGCTTTTAACAATGGGTCTGGAGACGTATCTGCGCAGGAATCTTTGCAGAACATTAGCACACAGATGGAGGATGTTCCTTCCGATCTGGATATCCCTATTGCAGTCCGAAAGCAGAAGAGATCGTGTGCTTCCTACACCCTGGCTTCTCAGGTCTCCTTTCATCGTCTCATAAGGGATTTTCAGAAATTTGCAAAGGCTCTATCTGTTGGGGAAATTCTACGGAATTATGAAGAAGAATTGAAAGATAGTCGTTGGCGCTTGGCTATGGAAGAGGAGATGGCAGCACTTCAGTCACCAGGTACGTGGAGTCGGGTTTCTCCTCCAGTTGACGCGTCCGTTGTGGAATGCAAATGGGTGTTCACTGTGAAACACCGTGTGGATGGCAGTGTGACAAGTAGCACGTGGGTTCACCCAAACATTTGGGGTGGACTACCAAGATACTTTCTCCACAGTGGCCAGACACTCTACTCTGCGTATTCTTCGTGCAGTTGTTGTGACACGAGATTGGCCCATGTATCAGCTTGATGTCAAGAATGCATTCCTTTACGGTGATCTACATGAGGAGGTCTACATGCAGCAGCCACCGAAGTTTGTTGCTAGTGTCAGAAGGTGTGTAGGTTACACAAGGCTATTTATGGCCTTAAGAATAGTCCAAGAGCATGGTTCCAGAAGCTATCGGATCTGATAGAGCAACATGGGTTTGTGCGTTATACTGCAGATCACTCCTTGTTTGTACAGAAGACCCAGAGAGGTACTATTGTTATTCGTGTGTACGTTGATGACATTATTATTACATGGGATGACAAACATGGCATTAAAGGCGCCAAGGATTTCCTAGGTCAGCAGTTTATGACCAAGGATCTTGGACATATGCGTTACTTTCTTGGGTTGGAATTTGCAAGGAACCAACGAGGTCGTGTGATGACCCAGAGAAAATACGTTACAAATCTTCTTTCAGAGACATGCATGGAAGATTGCAGACCTACCACTACTCCCAGTGATCCGAGCATGAAACAATATGATGATGACATTGAGGAGGTTGACAAGAGGAGATACAGGGAGCTTATTGGCAAGCTACTATATGTGACTATCACCAGGCCCGACATATCCTTTATTGTGAGCAAAGTAAGTCAATTTATGGAATAGCCCAGACATGCACATATGGATGCAGTCCATATAATTCTGAGATATCTGAAGACTTCATCTGATACATGACTTCTTTTTAGCAGCGGCACATCTCTCTCAGTTACTGCATGTGCAGATGCAGATTATGTTGGATGTCCTAAAGATAGAAAGTCTACCTCGGGTTTTGTTGTGTTTATAAGTAGTTCTTTGGTCTCATGTAAGAGCAAGAAACAGACGGTGGTTATCAGATCGAGTGTTGAGTCAGAATACCGGGCTATGGCACCAACTACCACGGAAATGATGTGGGTCAGATCTGTTCTTACTGACCTAACTATAGAGGTTCCACTTCCCATGCATCTTCAATGTGATAATATAGCTACTCTTTTTATTGCCAACAACCCATCATTCCATGAGAGAACCATTGAGGTAGACTGTCACTATACTAGAGATATGATTCGGAAGGGCCTTATCTCTACTTCTCATGTTAGTTCAGAGGAGCAAACAATGGATATTTTTACCAAAGCATTACTCAGAGGGCCATTTCAGAAATGTTCGTCCAAGATGAGCATGATTGACATCTATGCTCCATCTTAAGGGGGAGTGTTGAGATATTCCTATATTCTATGTATCTTTTCTTGTATTTTATTTCTTTCTGTCTATTCTATGTAATTTACCCATAGGACTCTCTTTATATAAGATCTCTTAGTTTTCTTCCAACATATATGATTGTGACAAGCTGATGTTTTATTACATATAAAGTTATAAAGGATGTACGCTTATACAAATCAAGAGATTTATTTTGGGTTGTGAATGTTCATATAGAACCTGTTCCATGAAAAATGTCTTTTATATTTATAATTACAATAAAAGAGTGAGGTTTAACGGTCAAAATTTGTTGTAAACAAAATTTTCTAGTACCTATCACAACTGTAACAGAAATCTAATATCATAAACTGTACTGGAAGTAGGTGTCGTATTTCAGCTTTCAATTAAAAGTTTGAAAGAAAACTAATTCCTGTTAAATACAAAAAACTGAATGGTTATCTTGACTAATTTCCTTTTTAATAGTAAACCTGATTTTGGTGACTCGGGTAGCCGCTTTATTTGAGCAAATAGCCAAGAAACAAAAAAATGTGCCCTTCTAGGGGAATACAAGGAGTGCAAAGGGCAAGACAAACGAGTTCATGGCTACATTGGCCTTACAAAAGAGAAATTAAAAAAAAAGAACAAGTTTAGAACTAGGAGAATCAAAGAGATCCCCCAAATCTGTCCCTGATTAAGCCACTAAAACTCAGCATCCTTCAGTACTTTGTAGAACTTCAGCTCCTTTTCCTTCTAAAAAACCTGAATCACCAAATTATTTCCTATATATTGTCCAATTTTCTCCCTTTCTGGATTTGTTTGGCATGTATTTCTAACGAGCTTTTAAATGTCGGCATTGACACCATATCGATACGGTGTCGATACGATATATCACCGATATACCGGCCATATTGACGTACATTTGTGAAGGTGGGATCGGAAAACTAGTGAATATCGCCATATCGATACCAATATCAGTCCTTTGCCGATACCTGATCTATAGGCGATATATCGCTGATATATCACGAAATCTCAAATCCGGATTTCTAATGAGCATCTGAAGATTTAATTGGTTTATAATCAAGTCAAGACCCAGAAGCATCTCTAATATTAGTATTTAAACCTCTGTTTTATAATAATTTATTAAAATAACAAACCACACATGCCACTGCATACTCCACCTCTTACCCACTTATTCACTTCAACCTACCTGCCAAACGAATACCGCATACCGTTTTTCTAAACCTCGATGCATCTTAAGTGTAAATGGGTTAGGAAAAAAATTGCTTTAATATAACTATCTACCTGCATACGATTTAATTGGGGTAAATGACAGTTCGATGTGGATTTCAATTACCTCGGAAAGGGGTTAGGATAGAAAACACAGACATCCTAGGTTTCTCACGTCTATCGGTTGAGTAAAGTATGATTTCAGTTTTGTTACCATCACATGTCCCGCTTAAATGTACTCGTAAGTTTTACTATCCAACTAACCATATTGTTGCAGCCTTGTGGGCTCTATTGAGCTATTTAGCTCACAATATATTGTCATCTAATTTAAGAATGGAGGATACTTATTTGGTTCGTGGCACAGTTGCCAAGATAAATTCACATGTTACACAGTATTGCAGGTGCTTCCTCTTTTACACAACTTGGTTTTGTATTCAAGAAGAAAATGCTGTAATATAATTAATATATAATTCTTTTGCTACCAAACTTTGTAGAGACTTATATATATGTTACGTTTTATTGTTCCGTAATTTCTATTCATATTTTGTAAGACTTTGTAATTTACTCAAGGGTTTTCTCCCTATATAAGAGACCCGAGGGCTCTATGGAATAACATATCAGAGTATTGTTTTACTCTAACATGGTATCAGAGCCCTAATCCTAACCTAGGGTTTCCTCCACCCACCCCCCCCCCTCCACCGCCGCCGACTTCTCCAACCCCTCCCGCCGCCGTCAACCAACCTCTCAAGGCCCCCAGCCCCTCCGCCGGGCCTCCAGCCCCTCCGTCGAGCCCCCAGCACCTCCGCCAGGCCTTCCAGGCCCCCAGCCCAGTCGTCGGGCCTCTCCAGACCCGCCGCCAGACCATCCAGGCTCCAGCCCCATCGCCTGCGAGGCCCCAGGCGGTCCCACTAGGCCACTGCCGGACCCAGCCAGCCCCGCCAGGCCCCCGCAGACCCCTGCCAGGTCCCTGCCAAGCCGCTGCCGGCCCGAGCCCCGCCGCCCCTTCACAGCCGAGGCTTCATTAGCCTTCCTGTCGTTCGTTTCGCTTCGGTCGGGCTCGGATTGATGATGGGTTCAAGTGCATAACGTATACATGTGCACTTGAATCCTCACATGTCGTGGTAGACACCTGTCTCTTGGTCTATCATCCCTAGTTCTTCTTCTCCGGCAGTATGTCAGATCAAAAGGTCGATATGCCCGCAATCGGTGCCTTCAAAGGTGCGGCACCTATCGTCAAAATGGACGGGACAAACTACGAACTGTGGGCTATGCAGTTCCTCAGTCTCATGAAGTCGTGTGGTAAGAAGCATATTCTTACCGAAGATGAACCGCCGGAGAAGACGGGAATATATGCCTCATGGGAGGCCGATGACGCGTACGCCAAAGTCTGGTTGCCGGGCACGCTCACAACGGAGATAGCAAATGACGTCCTCCATCAACCCACCGCCAAGGCGATGTGGGATATTCTGGCCACGACGTACTCTCAGGTACGGAACGAGACCAAGATGCTGCAGTTACAACATGATATCTTTACCACGAAGCAAAATGGGAGGCCTCCTCATTCTCTGTACACGTCTCTTCGTGGAATGTTCGAGAAACTTTATAGCACCATTCCACTCACAGCCACGCCGGAACAGCAGAAGACGTTCCGCAACGCTACTATGGTTGGCGTCTTACTTGTTGCCCTTGATCCTGAATATGAGGCAGCACGTTCTCAGATCCTTGCTGATGCCACCATTCCACCAATGGAAGAAGTCTACAGACGGCTCAGTCGTGTTCCAGTTCCATCGAACACAACGACTACACCTCCCTCGGCAATGGCTGTCTCCAGAGGACGAGGTAGTTCCTTCTCATTTCGTGGCAGAGGAAGTGGTGGACGTGGTCGTGGAGGTCGCATACGCTCTACGTGCTCATTCTGTCGTCGTACTGGTCATTCGGAGGATACATGCTATTCCAAGCATGGCTTCCCTCCTGTTGCACGTGTCGCTGATCATGTTCAGGGTCCACCAGCATCTACTCCAGATCACAGGTTCGAGGAGCTAGTGGCACGGCTTCGTGATATCATGCCACAGTCATCATCAGAGGGTGATGATGCGTCTGATGTTGCGGCTTCGGCATCGGCGAGTACATCTGCATCAGCCAGTACCTCAGGTAGTCCCTCCGGCTCATATCATAACCATGATCTCATAGGATGGATTGTTGATTCTGGAGCCACCCATCATCTCTGTCGTGAGAAAGAGATTCTGCAGTCCTATAGACCTGTCCAGCCTGGTCGTTTTGCACCAGAATTCTCGATGAATCTTTTATCCATTAGTCAGATTACACGAGATTTGCACTGTCGTGCTATTTTTGACCCATCGTCTGTTATTTTTCAGGACATACTAACGAGCAAGGTGATTGGCTGTGGTTCTGAGCACAATGGCCTCTATCGTCTTGTACGGAACTCTTTTGCTGGCGTCTCACTACATTCCCAGGGCTCCGTGTCTCCGTATACCTGGCATCTTCGATTCGGTCTCCTGCCACTACAGAAAATGCGTCACCTCCTGCCTCAGATTTCTCCGAGTTCATCATTTCGTTGTGAAGCTTGTCAGTTAGGGAAGCACCATCGGTCCAGCTTCCCCAGTCGTCAGAGTCGGAGCAGTCGCTCCCCATTTGAGTTATTTCACATAGATATATGGGGTCCCAGTCGTGTCCCAGATCATCAGGGGCATAGGTTCTATTTAGTAGTGGTCGATGATTTTTCTAGAGTGTCCTGGACTTTTCTTCTCAAAAATAAATCCGAAGCAGGAAGTGTTATTCAAAATCTTATCAATGAAGTTCAAAATGTTTTTTCGTCTACTGTTAAGTATGTACGTACTGACAATGCATTGGAGTTCTGCACTCGTTCCCTTGCTAGTTTTCTTTCTTCTAAAGGCATTATCCACCAAACAACATGTGCATACACATCTCAACAAAATGGGGTTGCAGAACGGAAACATCGGCATTTCCTTGATATTGCTCGCACATTACTTATTCAGAGTTGTGCTCCGTTATCTTTTTGGGGGGATGCTATTCTTACAGCATGCTATCTGGTCAACCGCATGCCTACAACTGTTCTTGGGGAAAAGTCTCCTATCTCTGTTCTCTTTCCTGACAGAGATTTGTTTACTCTTACACCTCGAGTCTTTGGCACTGTTGCTTTTGTCCACCGCTTGTCTCCAGGACTTGATAAGCTTTCTCCTAGGGCTATCAAGTGTGTTTTTGTGGCTACTCCAGGACACAGAAAGGATATCGTTGCTATGACCCCGTTCATGACAAGTACTATGTGAGCGCTGATGTTACATTTTTCGAACCTGTCATGTACTTTTCTCCTACAGGTGACAGATTGGTCTCCTCCACATCCACAGATTCTAGTGTCTATGTACCTCCACCTCCAAGCCTGGGTCAATCCTCCACTACACCACCACCACCACCTCTAATTGAACCTTTTCCTAAGTTCTATACAAGGCGTACAAGACCAGCTCAAGCAACATGTCAACCATCCAATACGCATCAGGTATGTTCTGACGTTATCACTAATGATGGGTTAGAAAATGCACCAGTGCAGGAGCCTCTACAGCAGGACGAGGATCATCCGGTCGACACAATGATAGATGATCTGGATCGACCCATTGCTCACAGGAAGCAGCGAAGACAATGTGCTTCATATCCTCTTGCCTCTCAAGTCTCATTTCATCGTCTCAATGGGGACTTCCAGAAGTTTGTAGCTGCTATCTCGTCTGTTGAGATTCCACGGACCTATCAAGATGCCATGAAGATTGATTGCTGGCGTCTAGCCATGGAAGAGGAGATGCGTGCTCTGCAGTCTCGAGGGACTTGGTCTCTTGTTCCCATTCCTTCAGGTGCCCCCGTGGTGAGTTGCAAGTGGATCTTTACGGTGAAATATCATGCGGATGGACGTCTTGATAGGTACAAGGCAAGACTTGTAGCACGGGGATTTACCCAGACATATGGGGTAGATTACTTGGATACTTTTTCACCAGTGGCTAGACACTCCACTCTTCGCATCCTCCTATCTATTGCTGTGGTACGTAACTGGACCATTTTTCAGCTTGACGTCAAGAATGCTTTTTTGTATGGAGACCTACAGGAGGAAGTCTACATGCAGCAGCCGCCAGGATTTGCTGCTGAGGGGGAGACTCAGATGGTGTGCAGACTTCATAAGGCTATCTATGGCCTTAAACAAAGTCCCTGAGCATGGTTCCAGAAGCTGTCTCAGCTAATTGAAAAACAAGGGTTCAGGAGATCAAATGCGGACCATTCATTGTTCATCCAGAAGACCCCTAGAGGTACAGTTGTTGTTATGATATATGTTGATGACATCTTGGTCACAGGAGATGATGCTCAGGGGATTGAGATAACCAAGTCCCTGTTGGGAAACCAGTTCATTACGAAGGATCTGGGCACGATACGATATTTTCTGGGGATAGAGTTTGCACGAAATGCACAAGGAATGGTGATGACTCAAAGAAAATACGTCACGGACTTGCTAGCTGAAGCAGGAATGACTAGATGCAGACCTTCAAGTACACCTATGGACCCAAGCATGAAGCTGTACGATGATGATACCGAGGAGGTGGACAAAAGAAGGTACAGAGAGATGGTAGGTAAGCTCTTATATATTACTATAACTCGACCGGATATTGCCTTTGCAGTAAACCGGGTGAGTCAATTTGTGGAGCAGCCAAGGCAAGTTCATATGGATGCCTTGTATATGATATTGAGATATCTGAAGTCTTCCCCAGGCACAGGGTTGCTATTTACGAAAGATACGGATCTATCTATTTCAGCTTGTGCAGATGCAGATTATGCAGGATGTCCAAGGGATCGTAAATCCACTTCTGGATTTGCTATCTTTATAGGAAGCTCTTTAGTTTCTTGGAAAAGCAAGAAACAGACTGTTGTGGCGAGGTCCAGTGCGGAATCCGAGTACAGAGCCATGGCACAAGCAACTGCAGAAATGATGTGGGTTAGAGCAGTCTTAGAAGATTTGACTGTAGATGTCCCCTTGCCTATGAATCTCCAATGTGACAATCAGGCAGCATTGTTTATTGCCAATAATCCGGCTTTTCACGAGAGAACAAAGCACATCGTGGTGGATTGTCATTTTACTAGAGACATGATTCAGAAGGGCTTCATTTCCACCTCTCATGTCAGTTCAGAGGATCAGACGGCTGACATATTCACCAAACCACTGCTCAGAGGACCTTTCCAGAGATGTTCTTCCAAGCTGAGCATGATAGATATCTATGCTCCATCTTGAGGGGGAGTGTAGAGACTTATATATATATGTTACATTTTATTGTTCCGTAATTTCTATTTATATTTTGTAAGACTCTGTAATTTACCCAAGGGTTTTCTCCCTATATAAGAGACCCGAGGGCTCTATGGAATAACAGATCAGAGTATTGTTTTACTCTCACAAACTTTATTATTCCGCCAAACAGATGGCCCACAGCGTAGCGAAAGGCTTCGAACAATCATCGTTAGAGTTGCCACCAACCAATCTAATGGATCTCTAGAATTCCGGAAAGCCCTCACTCCGCACCCACGATACCGCCACCTCGGTCCAAACCGTTGTCGATGAAGGGCATTTGAAAAATAAATGTTCGGCATCCTTATCCGACGTTCCGCATCTATCGCATCGCGTATCAAAGACACCAAGAACGTGTCCCCTCCGAACCTTATCGCAAATACGGTTCCTCCTTGTTGGGAAAATGAGAAAACTTGTTTATTCCATACGCCCTAGGCTCTCTTATATAGGAGAGTAGCCTATGGGTAAAATACATAAAGAGTCGACTGGGAAAAAGAAAATGTGAAGAGGTACAGACGAGAATGTTATAGACTAAAATATATCTCTACGCTCTCCCTCAAGGTGGAGCATAGATATCCATCATGCTCAGCTTGGACGAACACTTCTGGAATGGCCCTCGAATGCCTTGGTAAAGATGTCAGCAATTTGGTCCTCTGAGCTAACATGGGAAGTAACAATAAACCCCTTCTGAATCATATCACATATGAAGTGACAATCAACCTCAATGTGCTTGGTTCGTTCATGAAATGCTGGATTATTTGCAATGAATAGAACAACCTGATTGTCACATTCCAGAGCCATAGGAAGCGGGACTTCTATATATATCTGTAAGCACAGCCTTTATCCACATCATTTCTGTACTGACCTGGGCCATAGTCATATATTCAGACTCAACATTGGACCTTGCTACAACCATTTGCTTCTTGCTCTTCCATGAGACTAGAGAATCTCCAACATACACAGCAAACCCCGAGGTGGACTTCCTATCCTTAGGACATCCTGTGTAATCAACATCTACACATGCCGAGATAGTAACCTCATTGTCTTTCTTAAACAGTAGACCTGCACCTGGAGATGACATAAGGTACATGAGTATCATATGTATAGCATCCATGTGTACCTGACGTGGTTGCTCCATGAACTGGCTTACTCGACTCACAACAAAGGAGATATCGGGTCTGGCAATAGTAACATAGAGAAGCTTGCCCATCAGTTCTCTGTATTTTATCCTATCCACCTCATCAGTGTCGTCATCATATAATTTCATACTGGGATTCATAGGTGTAGTGGCAGGCAAGGCCTTAAATGTCGGATTTCGGTTTCGTTTCGGTGACTGACCGAAACGACATTTCGGCCGAATTTCGGTCGAATTTCGACCGAAATTTCGGTCATTTCGGTCGTTTTTTGAACTAAGGCCCCTAAATTTCGGCCGATATAGGCCATTTCGGTCACATTTCGGTGACCCACCGAAACCGAAATTCGACCGAAATTCGGTCGAATTTCGGCGAAATTTGAGGCCATGGTGGCAGGTCGGCAACCAAGCATTCATGTTTCACTCAACAGGTCAGTGACATATTTCCTCTGGGTCATTACCAACCCATGAGGATTTCTGGCGAATTCCAGTCCCAGAAAATATCTAAGAACTCCAAGGTCTTTAGTGACGAATTCACGACCCATCATTTCTTTTTTTTTGAAATCCTGAAACGAGGGGGATACACTCGTCGGTGCTCGCCCCTATGTTTAACTCAAAAGACGAAAAGAGAAGCAAGGAGGAAAAAACAAACACACGCCACACTAGAGAGCAATTACAAAAACCATTCCTCCACCAAACGCTTGGCATGAATCCCCACATTCTCCTTATAGAACCGCTGGCCCGAGAACAGCAAATCATTCCTACCTCGCCAAACCGCCCACAGTATGGCCAAAGGATAGAGTAACTCCCTCCTCGGCCGATCTTTATCGTCACAGAACAACTGGAAATCCTCAGTGCAGCACCAGGCCAAACCGGCTCCCTGCCATATTTAAATCACCATGGAGCATTTGAAGAAGAGGTGCTCCATGGATTCAATTGCCTCACTGCACAGAAGGCACCTGTCAGAGACGATTCCCAAAAGCCTGGCACATCAGTCCCTTGTCATCAGCCTCTGTCTCCTGAACAGCCATAAGAAGAAACCAATTCTCTCTGGAAGCTTGAGAGCCCACAAGAACGCACAATCGCGGATCAGAATCTCCGATTGGGACGGCGGTGGCATGTTGACAGCTCCAAAAGCCTTCTTGACCGAGAACGGGCCCTCGCGCCAACACCAGTGGTCCCTCCCCTCCGAAGGGCGCCCTACCTCCCTCACAGCATCCAGCAAGGCCAAGAAATCTTCCAATCTCTGGTCGGAGAAGTTAGCGGAGAACATCAGGCACCAATTACCATCTGACCAGCAATCTGCAACCGAAATCAATTCGTCTTCAGCAAGAGCATACAACCGGGGGAAGCGCGAAAAAAAGGCCCTTCCCCCCGTCCAATCGTCCGACCAAAAGGAGAATGATTCTCCCTCATCAAGGACCGGCCTAAAGAGTGCAATATTTTTCAAGAAAACCTCCACGACCCCCTACCAAAAGGGGGTGGGAGAGCCCGAGCGGTCGACTTGCGCCGGCGGTGCCCCCCCCCCCCCCATCATAGATCCTGCGCACCACATCACAGCAAAGATCCTCCCCCGACCCCCAAATCTTGTTTGCCCACTTAAGCAACAAGGAATCGTTCATTTGCTCGAGCGACTTCACCCCTAGCCCTCCCTGATCCTTCTTGTGCGTAATATCCTCCCACCCAACATGGTGGACCCCCCTTGACCCACCCATCTGCTTTCCCCATAAGAAGGCATGCATCCGCTTCTCCAGGATCTCTAATTCCTTTTGGAATACGCCGATTTGATAGAAAGTAAATCGGAATGGACAAAAGTACCGCCTTTAGAACGACCAGACGACCCCCTCTCGACAGGACAACGGACTTTCATCCTGCCAACTTCGCCTCCACCTTCTCCACAACTCTGAGCCTATCTCTCGTCCTCGTTCTGCCCGAAGTCAAGGGCATCCCCAAATAGTCCATCGACAAGGAAGAACAACCCGATCCCAACGCATGCGCACACGCGTCGGCCTCCTGCACAGAGAGGTCGAACGGGACGATCTTGGACTTGTTAACATTCTTAAGCATCCCGGACAGCTCGCCATAGATCTCCAGAGCCATGGCCATGCCTCTGGCCTCTTCCAGACCCTCTTCAATGAAGAAGAGGGTATCGTCAGCGTATTGCAGAAGTGGAACCAGAATGCCTCCCCGCGAGTACCCATTAGAGAGCCCGCGGTTGACCACACGAATCGCAATATTACTCAGGACGTCCGCTGCAAGGATAAACAACATAGGCGCCAGAGGGCAACCCTGGCGCACCCCCCTCCGGTCGATCATTCACCATGATCGAAAACGAGGACGTGGTAACACACTGCCTCATCCAAGTGATACACTTCTCTGGGAACCCCCTTCTCCGAAGCACCGACCAGAGAAATCTCCAATCAAGGCTATCGTAAGCACTTGCAAAGTCCACCTTCCAAAGAACACCACTCTTGCCCCTCCTCCGCCAATCCGCAATGATCTCGGATGCAAAAGTGAGGCAGTCCGAAATCTGCCTCCCAGGAATGAAGGTTGATTGCAACGGGGAGACAATACTGCCAAGAACGCGGCTCAGCCTGCTTGCGAGGACCTTTGCAGTAATTAGATATAGGGCGTTAGAGACCGCAATAGGGCGAAAATCGACAATGGAATCCGGCGCTAATGATTTGGGCAGCAAGATGATAAGCGCACGGTTAACCCTATCGAATCCCGCGTTGCCCAGATAGAACTCAGAGACCACCTCCAACACCTCAAGGCCGACGAGATCCCAAAAGTCCTTGTAGATCGAAACTAGGAAGCCATCAGGGCCAAGGGCAGCATCAGCATTCAGGTCCCATACCGCATCTTTAAGCTCTTCCAGGGACACTTCGCGAGTGAGCATTTCACAGAAGGAGTCCGCCACAGGCGGCATATCAAGGCCCAACCACCTCCAAGATCTCGGAATAGTTCTTGAAGAGACGTCCTTAAAGTGATAAGCAATAGCTCTTCCCATCTCTTTGTTCCACTCCACGAGGACCCCGCCAATCGAGATGGAACGCAGCGCATTGGACCTACGCCTCCCACTAGCAACACGATGAAAGAATTATGTATTTGTGTCCCCCTCCCACAGCCAAACACTTCTCGACCTCTGTCTCCACTCCGTGACTCGCTTCCTATCCTCTAAAGTAACTTTCATCTGAGCAGTTGCGCGATAAGCCAATTCGTCCCCAGAGAGTTCCCTAAGGCCCTCCAACGCATCGAAGCTCCGAATGATCTCCTCCGCCTCCTTCCTCGAAGAGCATCTGGCCGCCCTAGACTCCCACTTGAAAGCAGATAGCCGTATCCGTAATGAAGATAACTTCTGAACAAAACGGGATGCGGCGGACCCATAAACAACCACGCCTAACCAGTGCGATGCCACCAACTCCCTAAAGTTATCCTCCAACAACCAGCATTTTTCATACCTAAAAAGCCCCCTATGTGCAGGGACAACACCTGAGGACCAAATAATTGGAGTGTGATCCGAAAAAGACCGCGGTTTAGCATCCACAGAGGATAGGGTAAAAGCCTCCAGAAGCTCATTTAATGCCAAGAAGCGATCAATACGCGACCGAGAGTTGGTACTTCTCCAAGTATAAGCGACGTCCTCCGCATCCATAACCTCAAGACCCAGCGAGTCAATGGTGTCCGCAAAGTCGAGCGAGCCCGGGTCCTGCCCCCTCTGCCCTCGGGCCTGTCCGACGTCCGCAAAGTAACGTTGAAGTCCCCCCCAATGAGCCAAGGGACTCCCTCGATTGTCCTGCCAGCCGCACGAAGATCCTCCCAGAGCTCCCCCCGAATCATATTACAGCAAGGACCATATACACACGATACAACTACCGGTAAGGAGGAAGCCGTACATAACAGAATCACCGTCAGCGCGTGCCTCCCACGAATCATTGAGTCAAAAGCCATGGTCGAAGAACGGCACGCCACCAGCAAACCACCCGAGGATCCCACCACATCCACCGCTCTGAACTGATCGATGCCCCCCGCGCCAAAAGATCTCCACATGTCGTCTGTAATTATATGAAGCTTCGTCTCTTGTAACATAATAACGTCGCATCCCCACTCACTTAATCTCGACCCCACAATCCTCCATTTGTTCGGGTCACCGCGCCCACGAACGTTCCATGAAAGAATTTTCATTTGGGACAGTCGAGTCTCCCATGGATTTGGGCCACACCCGCGGCCTCCGCAACGAGAATCTTTAACGGAGGGCAAGGAAGCGCCTCCTCACGTGATGATCTGGACCTATTCCTTCTTCTGTATCTCTTCCCAGCCCTCCTGTCGCTTACCTCCGCATCAGAGACGAGGTCAGTTACCACAATAGAAGAAGCAGCTGCAACATCCCCACGAAGGCCATCGGAATTGGCTAACGAGGGCGAGGACGCTGGAACAAAGGAGGGAGATGCATGCGTCCGTGACCTCCCCTCCGCTGTGAGAGGAGTGATGAGAGGAAGTGATGACGGCTGAGGACAGCCATTTAGCGCGTCACCAAACCCCCAAAAAGGAAAAGGTCATGTCGGCGAGGTCGAGAAAGCCACGAAAGGCAAGAATACAGCGGGGTCCGAGGAGGAAGATAACAACCGACCAACACGTGCATCCGATAAGTCCATCTAACCCGCTACAGCAATTGCCGTCCCACTTGGATCCGCTAGAGGGTCTGCGTGCTCGGCCCGAACTCTCGGACCCACATCCACATCAGACGAGTAAGTTGGAGGTGACCAGGCTGGTACCCCTCTGTCCACGTCACCAGGCAAAGAGAATTTGTTTGATGGCAAGTACAGAACCCGGGAAGAGTCCACGAAGCGCCGCGTGCAATGAACCGTGCGCGCCGCTCCACCCAAGGCTCCCCTCGGAAAGCCAACCGCCAACACGGAACCCGAAGCGTCGCCGGTCTCTCCACCAGCCTCCTCCCTCGGAATCTACGGCGGATGTGGAGGCTCGTCTATCTGAAGCTCGATTCTGAAAATGTAGCAACCGACCTCCATTTCCGCGAAAGTGCTTCGACCTCTTACCTTGTCCAGGAAGCTCCTGTTGCATTCTAATAAGACCCTCGTGTTCTCCACTGGTGAACCAGGCTTGAGCCCGTTATCCAGCACCGCTCGAACCGTTCCCCACCGTCACAGGGCCTTCCTCAAGCATCCTACCGTTCGAGATAGGAAGTGGACGCCCTTGATCCTAGCAACGCAAACCTCCATCTCCGCACAGGACCCATCTGCAAAACGCAAGCTTCTCCAGCAGACATTGTCGACATTACCATTCTTAAGAAGGTGATCCCTCTGAGCTGGCGATAATCCACGTATACAGCATCTTCGATCATCCATCTTCACAACGTCGCTCGAGAACGCGGGCCAAGGAACCCACACAGGTGGGCATACACAACGTCCATCGCCATAACACCTCTCACTGCAAACCCGATCAGCGCATGCAATCCTGCATCCCGAGCATTCTCCCTTACCTCTTCAGAGGTCGATGAACCACCACCCCCTACCACAGGTTTAGGAATACTTACAGGTTGTGTTGCAGTTGCACCCCGATGCACGTTCTCCACCACTTCCGCGAAGGTTGCCCCCCCCCCCCCGACGAACAGATGAAGCATGCATGTTGTATTGCCCACGAAGAAAAGCTGGGCCCCTCGTCGGAACCGATGTCTCAAATGACCCAAAAGCCGCCATGCACTTCGCTTGCCGGTGGCCAGTCTTCCCGCAAGAATAGCACCTTGGCGGGGAAGGACAGAACGAAGCAATGTGCCCCCTTGTTCCACATCGGAAGCACCTCCGCTCAGGCTTCCTATGTGTCACTCGCGTCCACTCCCCACTTCCCCCTTCGATAGGCTCCTCTTCGTAGCCGAAAGCTCGCTTCTCTTGCTCCTCCCAGAGGAGAATCGCCTTTCCCTTCTCCGGACCGCCGAACGCTCTCGCACTCATTCTCACTCAGATCTCCATCCCAAGCCAAACCAACCCAGCATTTCTTTTGCCCCCTGAAATCCTTGTTCATCATCACTTGTAATCATGATATCGTCTACATTCACCATAATTGCAATAATACCTCTGGGTGTCTTCTGTACGAACAAGGAATGATCTGTATTAGAACCTTTGTACCCCTGTTTCTCAAACAGGTCTGAGAGCTTCTGGAACCAAGCTCTGGGACTCTGCTTAAGGCCATAGATAGCCTTATGAAGTCTGCACACCTTAGGATACTCCCCCTCAACAACAAAACCAGGTGGTTGTTGCATGTAGACTTCCTCCTGTAAGTCGCCGTATAAGAATGCATTCTTCACATCTAATTGGTATAGTGGCCAATCACGAGTAACCGCAACAGAGAGGAGGGTCCGTAGGGTGGAATGGTGAGCAACCGATGAGAATGTATCAAGATAATCCACCCCATATGTCTGTGTAAAGCCACGAGCCACCAGAAGTGCCTTGTATCTGTCATTGCTGCCATCTGCATTCTGCTTAACTGTAAAGACCCACTTGTAGCTAACTGTAGACACATCAGTAGGTACAGTAACAAGACTCCAAGTGCCTCTGGACTGAAGAGCATCCATTTCTTCTTCATGGTTAAACGCCATCGACTATCCTTCAACGCATCTTGGTAATTCCGTGGAATATCCACCATTGATAGTGCAATGACAAAGTTCCTGAATTCTCTAGTTAGGCGATCAAAAGACACTGAGGATGCTATAGGATATGATGAGCAGTTGCGCTTCTACTTTCGAAGAGCAATGGATAGATCTAAATCACCTGCCTCCTCATCCGGCCTCTATAACACATCCTGCTCAGGGAAATCATCAGATCCATCAATATTAATATTCTCATAACATACCTCAAGCGAGCTAGATGATGGACGGTGACCATGAGCAGAAGCATGCTGACGGGTATAGTGGAATGGCAATGGTGAAACAGGCACAGTGACAGGAGGTGTAGGAAATGGTAGCGGTGGAGGTGGTAGAGGTGATGGTTGTGGTGGAGGAGGCATGTATATAGCATTAGTAGTGTCAGAGGATACCAACTGATCACTTGTAGATGAGAAGTACATAACAGATTCGAAAAAGGTAACATCAGCACTAACGAGATACCTCCTGCGCAATGGATCATAACACTAGTACCCCTTATGTGTTCTTGAGTACCCGATGAAGACACACTTGACAGCCCTAGGAAAGAGCTTGTCAATCCCTGGAGACAACTGGTGGACAAAGGCAACCGAGCCAAACACACGCGTAGTAAGGGAGAATAGTTCTTTGTCAGGAAAAATAAGAGAGAAAGGAATCTACTCACCTAGGACAAATAACGGCATACGATTAATGAGATAACATGTCGTAAGAACAGCATCGTCCCAGAAAGAATGAGGAGCATGACTCTGTATAAGAAGCGACCTGGTGACATAAGTAAATGACGATGTTTCCCTTCAGCAACCCCATTTTGTTGGCAAGTATAGGCGGAAGATGTTTGGTGGATAATCCCTTGAGATGAAAAGTAATTGGAGAGGTTATGAGTACAAAATTCCAGGGCATTATCGCTTCTCACAATTTTAACAGATGCAGAAAAAACATTACGAACTTCATAAAGGAAATTGATGATAATAATCCCTGCTTCAGATTTATTCTTTAACAGAAAGACCCATGAAACACGAGAGAAATCATCCACAATAACTATATAAAACATGTGCCAATGATGATCAAGAACACGACTAGGACCCCAGATATCGACATGAAACAACTCAAACTTGGAGGTACTGCTCCGACACTGACGACTGGGAAAGGTAGACCGATGATGCTTTCCCAACTGACAAGCTTCACATTGGATGGACGTGTGAGGTAAAACCTGGGGTAACACATGACGCAGTTTCTTAAGCGGTAGATGTCCAAAGCGCAAGTGCCACAGTAATGGGAAGATGGATCCAGCAGGTAGAGATGAGGCTCCAGCATAAGGGGTCCGACTAAGGCGATAGAGGACGCCTTGCTCATAGCCACGCCTAATCACGTTGCCAGTAAGGATGCCCAGAAAAATGAGAGAAGATGGATCAAAAATTGCTCGACGATGTAAATCCTTTGTAAGTTGCCAATTAGACAACAAATTCATCCAAAATCAGGCGCATGTAACACGTTCTTGAGATGCATGGATGGTGTCAGTCTAATCTCCCCCTGACCAGTAATCGGGGAATGTGTCCCATTAGCAATAATCACAGTACGGCCTGTTGGAACCTGTCGGTATCCTGTAAGTAGACCTTGATCACCACACAGATGATGCGTGGCACCAAAGTCCATAATCCACTCTAAAGTATCTGATGCACTACTGCTAGTGAATGCATAAGTGATACCTGATGTACTGGTGGATGCACACGCAGCAACGTCGGAGTGACTCTCAGAAGTAGGCGTTGATGCAGCGGGACCAGATGGAGGAATAATGCCCCTCAGATGGGCTACAAGGTCATCAAAGCGCTGATCCATAGATGAAGCAGATGGAGGCTCAATCTGTTCAGCTACTCGTGCAGAAGCAGGAAACCCATGTTTAGAATAGCATGTGTCTTCGGTATGTCTAGAACGATGGCAAAAAGTACATGATGGCCGAACACGGTCTCCTCTGCCTCGAGGTCCACGGACACGGAACTGATGATGACCCCCACGACCTCGATTGGCTGCCATGGCTGAGGCGGTCTGATTTGCAGTAGACGAAGGAACAGTGATACGACTCAGCCTATGAAAAGCTTCCTCCATAGGAGGAATAGTGGAATCCGCCAAGAACTGGGAACGTGTTGCCTCGTACTATGGATCAAGGGCAGCCCGAAAAACACCCACCATAGTGGCATTCCGATAGGTCTTCTGTTGCTCTGGAGTGGTTGTGAGAGGCATGAAGTTATAAAGCTTCTCAAACATTCCACGTAAAGACGTGTACAATGAGTGTAGAGGTTATCCATTCTGCTTGATTGTAAAGATGACATGCTGAAGTTGCAGAATCTGCGTCTCATTCTTTGCCTGTGAATAGTAGCCAGAATGTCCCACATTGCTTTGACAGTGGGCTGATGAAGAATATCGTTAGCAATCTCAAATGCTAATGTTCCGGAAAGCCAGACTTTGGCATATGCGTCATTTGCCTCCCAAGAGGCATTAACCCTTGTCCTCTCAGCAGGCTCTTCCTCAATAAGAATGTACTTCTTACCAGTTGACTTCATCATACTCATGAACTGCATGGCCCATAGTTCATAATTTGAACCATCCATTTTCACAATAGGCGTTGGACCTCTGAAGGCGCCTGTAGATGAAATATTTGCCTTGCTTTCTGACATTATGATATTGGAAGACTAGGGGAGTAGACTAAAGAGATGATTGTCTACACTGACATTAACAACTTTAGTTGCATGTGTAGACGTAAGCAACCAAATCCATTATTCTGAAAAAATGCGTGCGCGGAATGAGGCTGGAGCCGCACGTATGCTGGCCTAGGGCTGCACACGCACGGAAATCACACGCACAGATGTGCGTGCAGATTCGCGTGCAGGATCACGAACAGGGACACGCACCAAGGCGTACACGACACACCTTCACGTGCACCAGTGCACAGGTGCGTGCTACGTACAAGCGCGAGCGATCGAGCAGGTACGCACAGGCGCGTGCACAGACGCGTGCACAGACGCGAGGAGGTGTGCACAGATGCGTGCACAGGCGCGTGAGTGTGCGCAAGGAGGTGTGCACAGGAGCGCCGACGCCGGGGCGGAGCGAGGCGGCCTGCGGCGGCGCGCGGAGGGCTTGAGAGTGGAGGCTATGGTTAGGGTTTGGTTTGAGAACTCCGATCTAGGACCGTCGTTCTGATACCATGTTGGAAAAATGAGAAAACTTGTTTACTCCATACGCCCTAGGCTCTCTTATATAAGAGAGTAGCCTATGGGTAAAATACATAAAGTTTCCAACGGGAAAAAGAAAATACGAAGAGGTACAGACGAGAATGTTATAGACTAAAATATATCTCTACACTCCTCAAGCACCAAAGAAATACCTTAACCCTCAACGGGATCCTTGCGGTCCAGATGATATTGACGTCCTAGCAGAGCTCCCTATCATGTTCCTCTCTCAGATAGAGTTCTTTGTATGCCTTCTTCATCGAGAATTTGTTGCCCATCCATTGGAAGTGGTATTTGACGCTAGTGCGGTTCCCCATGGGTGGGATGGTCAATTGCATCGTAATGAACTCCTCGAAATGTTGACCAGACATGCCAGAGACAAAAGGCGGGGACCACAAACCACCATCGATTGCCACCTCTGAGATCACCGCATCCTTAGATTCCGCCAACGAGAATAAACGCGGGAATTTCTCCTCCAATGAGCCATCACCGAGCCAATCGTCGTGCCAGAATTTGAAAATTTGTATGTCCCCCACCTTAGGACACAAAAGATGAGCCAATATACCCGTCCAAAGTGGAGACTCAAAGCGAAGTCTCGCCGTGACCAGTCCACCTCCCACCCCGTATACTTTCTACAGCAGAGTAGCAGCCAGAGAAGTGAAGGGCCCCCAGATTTGTATTATCCATTTGGTGATGAGGGCCTTGTTCATGTAGTTGATGTCTCTGACTTCTGGACCACCATCCCTGCATCCCCTCGTGACTTCTTCCCACTTAACCAGATGGAGGATGTGCCTCATCTGCTTCCCATCGGACCAAAATAATTGCTTCATCAAGGATTCAATTTTCCTCCTAACCCCGATCGGCACGATCCTGGTCGAATAGAAGAAGATCGGAATGACAGAAAGAACATATTTCAGAAGGACCAGTTTTCCTCCTTTAGACAACGTGATAGCTTTCCATCCAGCTAGTCAATGTTCGATCCGATGTACCACGTGATCCCAATCCCTGTTCCTTAGTTTCCCAATCGTTAACGGCAGCCCCAGATAGGAAATGGGTAGGTCCCTCACCCCACATTCGCAGACAGCAGCAATCTCCACACGGGTGGCCACCTCTATCCCAAATGTTACGACGATGGACTTCCTCCTGTTAATCTCGAGGCCGGAGATGTCGCCAAATATATCCATCAGTTGGGTTGCGTTCTTGTTCTGATCGGTCGAACCTCCCAGAAAGATGATCGTGTCATCTGCATATAGTAATAGGGGAATAGAAATATCCTCGATACGGAAGCCCTCGCACCAGCCCATCTCGACCGCCTGCTTGAAAAGGACCCCCAAGGCGTCGGCCATAAGGACAAATAACATAGGTGCCAACGGGCAACCCTGCCTCACATCCCGCTAAAAGAATCTACCCTCAGGTTTACCGTTTACCAGGATCGAGTATGAAGACATCGTAACGCATCTCTTCATCCAGTCCACCCATGCACTAGGGAAGCCCCTCCTCGTCAGAGATTGCCAAAGAAACTTCCATTGCATGCAATCATATGCCTTAGAGTAGTTGATCTTCCACAGGTCGGCCTTGGTCCGTTTCCTCATCCACTCGAGACAGATTTCTGAGGCCATGACCAGACCGTCCGCCATCTGCCTCCTCAGAATAAAAGCAGACTGTCCCTGCAGCATCATGGAATCCATAACCCCCTTCATTCTATTCGTCAGGACCTTCGCGATGATAAGGTATATCGCATTGGAGATAGCGATAGGCCGATAGTCCTCTACCCCCAACGGGTTGTCTTTCTTCGACAACAGAAAGATTAGTGAACGGTTTATCTTCTCAAACCCAAGGTTGCCCTCTCTGAATTCATTCAGAACCTCCATGACGTCCTCCTTCAGCAAGTCCCAGAATTCCCGATAGAACAACACGGGGAATCCATCTGGTCCAGGGGACCCTTCGGCATTCAGCGACCATACCGCCCGCCTTAGCTCTTCCTCCGTAAATGATGTCGTCAAACCTTCCGCCTGAGACGCAAACAGGGATGCCACCCCTGTTCCCTGCCACCCCCAACCGCTCCCTCCCTGTAACATCCGGAAACCGCCAAACCTGAACTCGGCCCGATTAGGGTCTGATTAACCCAATAAAGTTATTTGACAACATTAGATAACCTAAATCGACCAGTTGATTTTGAATCAAAAGTCGTTCGGGCGAAACCGACCAAAAATCGATCGCTTCGTAATGCGCGCCGCGAAATAGCCGCGACGCAAATTTGAAAATCGCGAAACAAACCAAGACCGTCATAAGATCCAATTCGACGATACAAGACCAGCGGAATTGACCGTTCGTCAATCGGAGGTCATCTGATATTTTTTAAATCACAAAATTTAACCCTAAACCGAAACCGTATTCGAAAATTTCGGGTATTCAAAACTCGATCGGAAGTATATCAACATTATACTCATATTGATCGTCGTTCCAAGACGGTCAAAACGAGATATTGTGCTACAAAATCAGAGGCTCGAGGTGCGTGTACGGTAGACTTTTAAGTATGTCAAATTAAATATATATATATAATAAAGTAATAAATTACAATAGCAAACTTTAGTCGTTGGGGCCTTATCTTTCCTTACACGTTGGGCTTCTTTCCTCTCCACTTGGCTTTTTACTTTCTCCATTTGGAGGGATTTGGAACCTTTCATCTCCTATATATAGAACAACAAGCCACGCATCCCACTTTCTCTTAATCCAACGAGAGATCTCTGCCCAAAATTTCAGCCTCTTTCTCCAGCCATTTTCTTCCCTGTGATGTCCACTAGCCTTGCTGGAGCAACTCCTCTCCATTGGAGCTGCACAAGGTGCTACCAAGAGAAGCAATCAACTGCCTGCTGCAGCCCCTCCCAATTGCTGGAGCACCATTTCTGAATTTCTGCAACATTGGGGCCGTGGATCTGCTCTAAATCACCAACCTTAGCATACAAATAGATCTTATTAAAGATCTAGTAAGGTACCTCCTTCCCCACTTTGCTGCCATGCATGCCTATTATACTTGTTTTTCTGTACACTCCCTTTTCCCCTCCTACTTGCTGCCATTGCATGCACAATTAGACACTATTGTACATTCCCTGCCCCTTCCTCTTTGCTGATGAGCATGTTTCTTAAATTAAATTAAAATTTGATTCACCGTCGAGCAAAGAGGACTTTGTTGATTATCATATTTTGGCTGAAGTAGTTCGATTTGGAGAAGGGATACAGTACAGCCTGTTGATATCATGAAGTATGTGTTGCATGGAGAACTGAAATTTCTTATCACACATGTTGAAACATCTTCATCTGTTGTCAATTTAAGAGAATAGAGGCAAGAAGTTCTTCTTTACCTTGTGCAGATCATAAGTACTGAAATGTTGGATCTTATAAAATTTTAGTGGATGTGCCTTCGTTAATATCTCTTCCCCATGATACATGAGCAATTGACAAACTGTCTGCTTTTGCTTTTATAATTTTGCTGCCTCATGCATTTAACCATTTAGAAATTTCCATACTAAATTTACTTTCCTCCATCCTTTGAATGTTCATCTTTTGCATGTTTTCAAATAGGAAAATCTGGACAACTTAATTAATAATAGAAAGCTCGTGAAGGTTTCCCAGTTATAGCTTCATCAAAACTAATGTAGGAAATAAAATGAGCTGAATTGAGAGGAAACCTGTGGTATATCCTCTCAGAAATTATTTTACTTGGGATTTATTTTTAGAACTGATCGCCTGCTCTGGTTACTTGCTCTACAGAGATCTTTATTATAGAAATTATAAACTGAATCAGTAGTGCTTAAAGGGCCACAACATGAGCGTTGAACTAGTGAGGTCAATATTAGTGTAAAAATTTTACATCATTATGAATTCATACAGTAGAACGTACAAATAAGTTCAAAGAAAAAACATCTTTTTCTTATAGTTCATCAACCTCATAACTTGAGATGAATAAATAACTATGTATGGATCCTACTGACAAAGCTGATCCATATGACCAATAAAATGAGAGTGATACGAATAGGCTTCATATCTATAAAATCAGTAATAAAATCATCATTTTATCAAGAACAAGTTTTATTTAGTATGTGAAACTATACAATAATTGAATCTTGGAATAAAGGTCTAATGATAGAGAAACTACTATTCTTCTTATCAAAAGATCATTTGAAATTCTAACAACCCGTAAAGTACTTAACTTTGAGTATCCTTGAATGATTTCAATTCCTTTACATGTTTTCCCTACATCGTATTTACAACAAGAAATAGGAATAACATGCTTAGGATAATATTTAGGGGTCAGTATAAGACCCTGCTTTAATTACTATCAAACATAATTCCATAAGCAAGGTTTGTTTCTCTATAATCTTACTACCCCTGTTTTAAATCATAATATCTTTCGTTGAACACAAATATTATGTGTCCAAGTACGTTCAAAGTGCAATACCTATCCATATCTCCAAGTTTTATCTAAAAATCTCTAACTATGAGAGTTAGCTTATTATAATCTCACTACTGGGGTGTGGAAATCCTTATCCATCATTAGCATTAATGTGATCTATATTACACTGAAATCTTGGAGATAGTTGGTTTTCGGGGAATCAGTGATAACAAATCATTAGTGCCGGTCATGGTGACTCTACACCAGACCGTGCGAGAGCGCGGTGACTCTCACCTGGGCGGAGGAAAGGAAGCCCAGTTAGGGCAGCGGCCGCCAAGTGCGCGGGTCTAGGATCCCAGTCCCTTTTCGGTTTTTACGCGAGCTCGCAGTGTTTTTACGCCTCGTTGGGATCCAGACTTTAGACCAGTTTCGCTGACCCTGTCTTTTAGGATACCCAGGCGGGGGATCCTGGTTTTTCAGTTTTACGTACGAGCTCGGTTGCCCGTTACCGGTCGGGCCGTTTTTCTAGAGCGACTTTTCCGGGAAGTCCCTCTCCCCGTCTCAGTGGCGTAGTTTTGGAGTAGACCTATCCCTCTATTGGACCGTCCTTCCAACTAGAGGGCGAGACGGAAGAGCCCTTTTGTTGGCTTCTTCACCGCTTGAGTTTTCTTTCGCCAACAGACTTGGCGATTCTACATCCAGATCATCAATATCTACATCTATATCTACATCATCGAGAGTTACATCAGAGAGAAAGTTACAGTCAGGGTTTGGAGGAAATCACAATTAAAAATTGAGATGATTAGAAGTGACTATAATCAGTTTTGAAATCCCTATAAAGATCACAGTTTAAGTTGAGTAAATGGAAGTGACTATAATCTGAATTCGAATCTTAATAAGCTAGTGGACGTGTTGGGAACTTAGTAGGATGCATTATACTACACCGCATGCCTACGGAGGCACCCCAACCCTAAGACTTTCTCCAAGTCTTAGAGTCATAGTGTGAGGTTTCACATGAACCAAGACCACAGACTATCCACTAGACATAATAATAAATCATTATATCTTCTTATTTCATCTTCCCCATCATCAAAATCCATGAATATGATCTCTCAGTAATATGAAAAAAAATGTACTTATGATCAATAAGTTACCATAGATATATGCTTATGTGGGAAATGTTGGGATAAGGGCTGATCATGAGATGTGCTTACTAGAAATTGGAAACCTTTTACATTTGCAAGTAGAATTAAGCTTTAATTTGAGTTGTTCTCGCCTTTCTACTTGCTTTCTTTTGAAAATATTAAATGCCCGTTATTTTATATAAACTTATGGGAAGTACCAGCACCCGCTGACGCCTTTTCTTCCTTGCACGCATGGCAGGCAAGGAGCCTGTAGCACAGTAGCGGGTTAATGATTTCAGGAGATAAATTTTATACCCAATGGTATGGTTTATTTTGTGCCAATTTTTGTTCAATTTATATTGTATTATGTTTCTTTCTCTTCAGTCAGATTTTTGGGATATACTGTATGTACTGTCAGACTTTGTACATGTGAAATATATGGAAGTTAATGAAATAAGATTTTGGTGACAATTGTTCTAATAACTTGTGGTTATGATTGTGAATGTCATGTGGAAAATTATCCGCGCGAAAAATTTCCCTGTATTTCCGTAGCTTATGCGATCTAATGCGAATGAATGTTGTAACGCGAAATGTGTGTAAACGTGTACCCGGATCCTGAGGGGACTCTCACTCCCCTCCTTCTAGTAGCTCCTACAAAGTGGCCCCGCAGAGCACCCCCAATGGGCGTCTCTCCTGAAAACCGTACACCTCCCACCTCAATATCGTGGATGAAGTTTCTTCTCCGTTACCCCGAAGCCATCGAATGGAAGAACCTAGTGTTGGCGTCTCCCTCCTTCAGTCATTTCTGACCGGATCGCTGCCTCCATTCGACCTCCTCTTTCCTGTCGTCTAGAAGAAGTTCCTCCAAGAGAACCTAGTGTGAATTAAGATATCATGAATGATTCTATCCCTGTGTAGTTGCAGCATAAATCGTATAATCAACTGTATCATTGCATCATTGTCAGATAACTAGATCTTGGAAGTGAATTGAGTTTGCAGCTTGTACACTAGGTCACCTAATAGAATTTACTCGGGTCGTGTGGATGAGAGGGTGCCACATACCTATTGTATGCTACACAAGTGAAATGATTTTCTATCTTTCTTCTATTGATGAGTATTATTGAACACGCATATCGGGCACAGTTACTTTCTCTCTCTTTACTCCTTTGATTTTGTATTTAAGGAAGCATAACCTCTGGTCAATAGCGGGAATCATGCTTGTAGAAAAATATAAAGCGGAAGCAAAAACATGGAATAAAGATAATCATCAAAGAACAACGAGATTTAGCGTGGAACCCTACTCCGAGAGGAGCGGGATGAAACCACGGGAGAAGCCCCCTGAATTGGGCGTTTCTTCTATTGAAGTTCTCAATGAGTACAGGGGGTGTGGGGCTCCTTATATAGCTCCACGGACAGATCCAACAGTGACCGCTCCTCCATGTGGTACTAAACACATGGGTGGGCTCTTTTCTTTTCCAATACTCCCCCTCAAGTTGGTAGCTGGGACAGCTACAACATGCAACAATAAAGAAAAATATACACCATTACATCTTCACTTGAAATCACCACAATAAACGTATGTATCCGCAACTGGTAGACAAACCCGCTTGCTGACGGGTATATCAGGTCACCGGAACGTATCTCTGTCGTGCCTGGAAGGTCACCGGACTGTCTCTGTCGTGCCTGCATGGTCACCGGATCTCTGTCTCAGTCGTGCCTACGGGTCACCGGACTTTGTCTCCGTCGTGCCTTTAAGAAAACAAATCCAGTGCGGACTCGATGTCGATGATAGAGACACCACGACGAAGATCGATGCACAGTGAAGATGGCTTGATATTCTGTGAAATCCGGAGTGTTTGGTCTGTTAATCAACGATGTAGGATGCATATGGCTTTTACTCCCCCTTTCTCCCAAACTTGTGAGAATAATGAAAATAATAGACAAGTTGGGAGAAGCAAACATAAATCACATTTTTTTATGCGTACGACTTTTTTCTTGTACGCGACTTTTTTTTCTTTTTTTCGATTTTTTTTGTTAACATATGCGTACGGCTTTTTCTTGGACGTACCTCTTTTCTCTCTTTTTTTTTCTTTTTTTGGTAACTAAGAAGCCCTCTTTTTTTCTCATTGGGCTTCCAATAACAAAGTCCCTTTTTTTTGCAAAAGAAAACTGAACTGGGCCTTCCTTCTTCCTTTCCTTTTTTTAAACATGAGCCCACTGTTTTTTTTATAACGAAAGCTCTCGGTCCATTAGGGTTCCCCAAGATAAGAGCCCTGATTACGCATGACCCGCGCCGCCCGCGGAGATTGGATTGGCTATGGGGCTCCCAGCTTGGTTTTTTTTAAATGGCCCCTCACCTTTTTTTTAATACAACATGTGCCCAATAGGGCCTCCCCCTTTTTCCATATACGGTCAGAATTTTTTTTCGGACAAAAGCTGCAGTCGTTCCCCTTTTGAAGCACAACACACGTGCTTTAAATATTTTTTTTAATAAGGGCGATGGGCTTAGGGTTCCTATCTCTTTCTCCTTGCAAATCGGGAGCACCGCCGCCATGCGACATCGCCTGCAGGACAGGCCAAGGTTGGAGATATCGGTTACATCGGAGGAGCGCCGCCTGGACGTGTGGAGGTGCACGCGCGGGCGCCTGGAGTTCCGCAGGTGTGCGCGAGGGGGCTTCATCTTGAGTCACGCGAGGTATGCGCCAGGGGGTGCGCACGCGTAGGATCGTCTTCGACATTGCGCGCCGCCTGCGCATTTTGGCAGGAGGTCGCGCGTCCTGGACTGGGACTGTCGCCTGGGACAGGTACTGTATGTCGCGCCTGGGGGTGGAGCCGCACCTGGAGAAGGCCTGGAGGCGGCGTGAAACATGTGACTTGGATTGAGGCCACCGCGTGCAGCCGTGTGGAGGCGGAGATGGGGCCTGCTAGGGCTCGCCTGTGCGCGAGGAGGAAGCGGAATCGCCTTGCGATGAAGACAGGAGACGGCTAGGGCGATGCACGCCTTGGCATTGCGAGTCTGGGCTCGCGCGTGGACTCGCACTGCAGCGCCGCTGGGAGGTGGTATCTTGTTGCACCGTCTGGAGAACCGGATGGGGTTGCGCGCGAGAGGATGAACGCCGTATGCGCCTGTAACAGTGCGCCTGGGGTCTCGCTGGAGGCCTGGAGATCTCTGGATTTGGCCTCGAGAAGCGCAGTTGGGCGCGATCTTGCGCGACTGCCGCCAACGCTCTTGCGCGACTGAAACTTTGGATGATGTGGCTGCATGGATCTATGGATCTGAAGGATGGCGGCGTACAGGACTCGAGAGATTAGGGTTTCAAAACCCATAAAACGACAGAACTTGAATCAAACTAGAAATCTCCATGAAAAAATGATCTTCAATAACCACACATCAAAAAGAACTCGAATCTCGAACAAATAGTCAATATAAAATCCACGAGAATCGACCCGCTCTGATACCATGTAGAAAAATATAAAGCGGAAGCAAAAACATGGAATAAAGATAATCATCAAAGAACAACGAGATTTAGCGTGGAACCCTACTCCGAGAGGAGCGGGATGAAACCACGGGAGAAGCCCCTGAATTGGGTGTTTCTTCTATTGAAGTTCTCAATGAGTACAGGGGGTGTGGGGCTCCTTATATAGCTCCACGGACAGATCCAACAGTGACCGCTCCTCCATGTGGTACTAAACACATGGGTGGGCTCTTTTCTTTTCCAATAATGCTCATGTGGTTTTTATCCACCTTCTTGTGGAAGATTTTCATGTTAATCTGGTAGCCCAGCATGTGTTTGAATATACAACTTGTGAACTCATACAGCCACAATCATTCTTTCCACATTTAAAATGGGAACAACTACATGGATTTATTTAACCTTTTGTTTCAAACCCAAGCTTATTTATGATCTAAACATAGCTTTTAACACATGCATTTGTAATCGAATCTGTTATAACACGATCAAAAGGAAAGTGCCAAATAATAATAATTCATCACAATAAATGTAAATTAAGCGTGCTAGATATACTAAAGACTGACTCAAACATGCTAGATATACCAAAATATTGAATCGAAAAGCATCATTATACATGCATATGAATTTAACTACCTTGAAGATTGCTGAAGCTTTGCAGCTTTATTCTTAGCGACAAAATTAGTCATCTTATCACTCAATCTTTCACTGGCCTGACAAGACAGTAAAAATCTGTGAAGCACGTGTTACAGACACATGCTAAAACAAGAATGCACAGAGTCATGCATACATCTGCAATATGTGCATGGCGAAGCTCTGTCCATATAGGATCATGATCCTCCAGAAGCATCTCCTTCGTTTCAGGTGGCTTACCTGATTTACTGGGTACCTGCAGATATTAACGTGCATTTTAAGATGGACTGAATAAACATAAATTCATTAAGAGAAAAAAGAAAAAAGAAAGAAATTAAAGAAGATATACCTCATAAACATATTTGTTTCCATCCATATCTAACAAATCATGGCACATTGCATCATATGTCCATTCATGGATAACTGGAGCTATCTGCAGCACTTATAGTGGTAATAAGGCTAAGTTGCTAACAGCATGTGTTAAATATACATTTGAGAAGAGTACGAGAAGTCGCTACTTTTGTAACCTGATCTATTGATCGGTCCAAAATGAGCAACTCGCATGTTTCCTTTTGGGGGTAATTTGGTATCGTGGTCTTGTACTTGGTTATGCAGTTCCAGACCACAGAAGCAAGTTTGGACGGGACTAGCTCGCGGGCTGTCGTTGCAGTCAACTCATTGTCAGCAGATTTGGTAGCACGATATCGTACATATGGGAATTCCTGAGAAAGCGATTTCATATGCAGAAACAAATGCATTATATAAGATAGGCATGTAAACAGAATATTAATGTTATAATATTTATATTATCTGATGATTTCTGGACTCTTTGGTTCCGAAAAATAAATTTAAAATGGTGTGGCCAATTATAGGATATTTTTACCAGAGAGACTTTTTTAAAGTGAAAAGGGGTGTAAACTCGAGATGAGGGCGCATTTTATTTGATCATAGAAGACACTAATAAATAGAATAGAAAAGGTTTTATGATGATACCCTCAATGAGGCAAAAACGGTCGCAATTCGAGTTGCCATTGTGTCTAAACAAATGTTATACAGGCGAGAATTTTCAGCATTTTCACCATATAATTCCTCTAGTGCCTTCTCTTGATCAGTGGTAAAACCCTGCACGGTATAAGTGAGGACTTAAAGACAGCACAAATCCTTTTTTATTTTTTGAAAAGGAGAAGAGAGTAGATCCTGAAGAAGCCAAGCTAGTAACTAAAACAGTAGCACTTCCAACTAATATAACTAAATTTCACATGTATAGAAACAAGGGTGAGAATCCCCAAAAAGGTATTCTCATGGCAGCTAAGAATGATAATATGAATCAATTACACACCTGACTGTCTATGGCAAAATATTCCAAGTTCATCTGCATTGCAAAAAAAATCCATCAGCAAGATGAATAAAGCAATTCCGATCATCATATGGATAGATGTGGTGTTTCTATGATAATGGCATATAGCTGTGGATATTAACCTCGCCAAGGGCACCTATACGTGGGATGACACTTGAATCACCCTTGATGTGAGAAACAAAATCCTTTGGAATTGGTGCACTGAAGAATAAGTATGCCCTGCCATAGTGACCTCAATTTTAGAGGATAAGTTCAAAAATAACCAATAATGTACAATTTCATCACCAAATTGTCCTCACTTTTTATACAGAGGACACCTTCCAGACATGTCAGATAGGAACATAACAATGCTGCACATTACAAAGAAATTGTGACTGCATCAGAGAAGAACGAATTCCAGTAATCTAAATCATAGTTCACCTTCAAAAGTCCATGCATTATTGACACTGATGAAGTAGGCCTCGTTTTATTTATCAAGTAATAACCAAGGTTGCAGAAATTGATAGTTGGTGCTCAATCGGCGGGGTCACTGATTAAGGATTAATCGGCAGTCATGCAACTAATTGGATTTAGTCGGTCATTAGTTGCTTTTGATTTTTTAATTATTTTAAAGATATAAATCTTTTTTATGCATATACTCGTATATATTTGCATAGATTTGTACATTTTTCATACTATCATAATGAAACAAAAGAAGTAATTGACTTTAAATATAACATTAAGCATATTAGAATAAGTTTACTTTTAAAAAAATAAAAAAAATAAAAAAGCTCTATGTAAAAATCGGCCAAGTAGTCTATGCGATTAGTCGGGTTAACCGACTAATGTCCGATTAGGCCTTGTAGTTGAGCCGGGTACCCCCAAACCCCCCCCCCTCCCAACCCCACTCGACTAGTCGGCCAACTTTTAAAACAGTAGTAATAACAGCAATCAGGCATGTAGCAGGCTAGCAACCACACATAGGGATGAAAATGAATGTGAATGTATTCGTATCTGATTCGCTATCATATTCGTTTTGTACATATTTTGACATCCGTATTCGTATTAGTTTTAAAATGAATGTGGATATGGATATCACTTTGACATTTGCTAATACTCACATTCGTATTTGTATATTCGTTTTTGTACATAAATATAGTAATATATTTATTTATAACTGTGTGTAACAATATCTTATGATTGCATTCACCATTGTTGATATAATTGTTACAAAATTACTATATCTGGTATATCTATTTTATGTGTAAACCATCCTAAACATGTATATTTTAGTTAATCTATTAAAAATTTCAATTATTATCCGTATCTGATTCGTATTCGTTTTACATTTGTATTCGTTTTTAAGGATATGGTAACATAATTTTCACATCTGTCAATATTCGTATCCGCACTCGTATTCGTATTTTAAAATGGATAAGGATATGATTAGACCTATATCCATATGCATATCGTATCCGACCGTTTTCATCACTAGCCACAAATCATCACTGCTAAATATAGGTCGGCAGTGTAACATAAGCATGATAACAAGGACATTTATATGTACCAAGGATAAAGTCTGATTAAAAATGATGAAGTCGTTGCTAAGTAAAACAAAATGGTGAAGCCTTCTCCCACTATAAGTAGGATAGGCTACATAGATTCTTGCTCAAATCCATGTTGAAAGATTCGATTATTTTTTACGCCGGTTTTCGACAACCTAATGCAAACCCCACAGGGGGAAATTTGAACCCTGGTCTTTTGAGCAAAATGATGAAGGCATTGCTATTTAATAGTATTAACCCTGATAAAAAAAAATGAAGACTTTGCTATTGAAGTGCTCTAGGAAGTGCTTTAGAAAAAATGAAGTTAGACTAAAGATGGGGAAATGATTATGTAATAGTATTAATCATACTATTAAACAATCTATGGGACATGTCTCCTACAGATAAAAAGATAGAAAAAAGGAGAATACAAAGGGATGGAGAGCTCTCGTCGGTGCCGTGAGCACTTTAGGTGGGATTTCCAAGGGGGGCTGAAGGAGTGGAGGAGGTCCACCAACAAGGATGGGGAGAGGCGTGAGAGGGACACCACAAAGAAGAATGAGAGGGAAGAGGAGAGTTGGAATGTGAGATCTACAGTCATCGGGTTGCAGTGTGCATGGCTCTACAGCGATGTCTCCCTTGTGGAGAGGAGGGTTACCGGACATTGGCTTCTCCAAGGTCGATTCCAGGTGACAAAAAGTTGCTAATGGCGTCGATCGGCGACTTTGCAACACGTATGTATGCGTTTGTGGGGATTGCTGAGCGGTCATAAGCAAGGAGGAGACATTGAGAAAGAGGGCTTTCTCATTGGCTCCTCAGCAACTGAAGGTCTCGAAGTCGCTCTCATATTAGATTGTCCGAGGAAATCTCTGGGGGGAGCGTTCACGGGGATGTTGTGGGTATGGGTGACAATCTTTTATGTGCAAGAGTGCTCTCAAAGTCTGAGACTGAGATCTTGCTGCGGGCTGATCAGACCCTTGGCATCAAGTGGCGCCTTCACGCTACACAGATGGGGAAGCAATGCACATCAAGCAGCGAGTGTCTCGTGTAACCGGTGTCCAATTCCTTTCGAGGTCAGTAGAAGCTCTAAAAAATGCCCTAAGGGGGCTTGGGGGTGAAGAAGATCCTTGCAAATGGTCGCACTACGGGCTCGGGCCCTTCGGCGACGGTTGTGCTGGAGACTTCTGATTCCACCGCAAGATAGTCAACCTGTACATTAAATGTGAGCCGCTCCTCTGTCATATAGCTAGTTCAAGTTCTACCCACACCACCGTCGCCTTCCCAACCGATCAAACTTGTTGCGAGCTCCTTCTCAGTCGCACTGGAGTCCCCTCGTCTGGTAATGGAAGAGAAGATCTTGGAAGAGATGACGGAGATCTTGGAAGAGCCTTTTCCGGAAAATTTTCAAACGAAAGAGAAAAGTTCAGATGCGGAATCTCCCGTGTTGATTTCAGAGCTAAATTTGGAAGTCTTGGACTCCTCAAAGCCAATTGTTCCTCATTTCTCTCCACCATCACCTGCAGTTTCTTTTTTTGGTTTCTGACTACTGTTGGAGGCAGTGAGGTATTTTTTGAAAGGTGCCTTTGTTCGGGCGGGTGGGAGCATGACCCTAATAGTCAACTTATTAGAGGGTCCTTTGGAAGACAAGAATTGAAATGATGAGAAGATAAGATACCTGATTCCACTAAACTTCAGATCAAAATCTGATCGAAACGTGTTACAGGTGAGTTGTGTGATCAGTGCCTCAATGGCTGGGCTATGCTACATGCGAGTTGTAAATTTGTAATCATCTTCACCTTAACAGTTGGGTCACCAGAAACATACACCTGCAACGGATGCAATTCTCTGGATCTTATTTATCCTCAGTCCTTAGTATAGGCAAGAATGATCAGTTGACCTCTATCAGAGGATGAATTCAGCATCACAGCATCAGATTCAGACCACCAGAAAGGTACCGTATCCGCTATGAGAGATCAGAGGGAGATCCTACCTCAAATCAAAGTTTCATGCCTCGAGAAGCTCTCACTTTGTTTCAGAAGAAGCTGGTATGGCGAAGATAGGCCTCCAGGGGGTTTGCATGCATTATAAATAGGGAGAAAGATTGGGCCTGGAAACAGGTCAAAATGATTGTGAGATAATCCGAGAAGGAGGTGGCACTAATATTAATATATTCATAAAACGAGCACTGGAGTATAGGAAATAGTTAGGAAAGAAGATCAATGCATCTGGAGGAGGAAAATGGGAACCAAAGTCAACTCTCCAAGGAATGAGGATGAAATATTCTAAGTGGAAATTCAAGTGTACACGATATGCATGGCAACTGGAACATAAGAAACCTGCTATGATACAGAAGATAATTCAAAAGGAAGATAAAAAGGGGGAGTGGATTGGAGAGACAGAAGTGGGTTCAAGAAGATGATGCAAACACCAAGTCTTTCACATTGTGACTACTGACTAATAGTCTAATAGTATATGTTGGAGTATTTGAGTTATGCATCGCTTGACTTGTAGATGAGTAAATGGATCACTCCAGGAACCATTTACCTCATCCAGAGTTCAGTTTCACATCTATCGTCTGTGGGATGTGGAGACTCAGTGAGGGCTATATATAGACCCCCACACCCATTGTATCCAACGAGAAAAGCAATAGAAGCATCAGTCCTTTGAGACGTTCTCCTGTGGTTTCATCCTGCTCCTTATGGACTAGTGTTTCACGTAAAATCTCGATGTTCTTCAAGTTTTATTTATTTCTTTCTTTGATATGCTTCTGCATTCCAATTTTTCTAACATGGTATCAAAGCGGCTTCGATTCTCGAAGAATTTATAACGTTTTTTGTTCGAGATTCGAGATTCAAATCTAGAGCTTATATTGAAACCCTAATTTTGTTTTTGAAGATTATTTTGAATGTGTTCGATAATCAGTTCTTAGTTATTGCTGGAGATTCATTCTTCAAGATTCATTTTTATCGGCAGCCACATACCTCAAGCCAGATCTCAGCGATGGGTTCGAAGCCCAACTGCTCCAATGGCCTTCCCTCCAAGCGTGAAGGCGTGCATCTCCTCCCATCTGGCACACCTCCTTCTCGCAGGAGGCACCTGCCATCGGAGGTAGCATGAGCTCCAGGCAGAGGCGGCTTCTCCCAAGAACAGGTGCAACTGCTCCTCCTCCATCTCCATTCCTCGAAAGACGCAAGCGACGCGAGACCGTCATTGCATGCGGCAACAACACTTGTCGCATCTTCTTCAGGCTACAAGCACGCGCGTAGGCGACGCGCAGACAGTGCTCTGCCTCCCATCACGCACATCGACAACCCCGACCTCGTGCTGGCGATCCTTTCGCACCCAATTCCAGGGGTCGTGCCACCATGGGGCCCCAACCGAAGACAGCATGGCAATGGGTTCCAGGTGATGTGCGACCTTTCTCCTTTGAACCCCTTCTCCAGGCGAGCAGCGACCCATCGCCACCCTTGCGTAGGCGACGTGATTCGCATCTCCTCCAGGTCGCCTCTCTCCAACAGTCCGGCAGAGGCGGCGACATCGAGAGCAGAAGCCCTCTATCGGGGGTGGTGGCAGCGTCTTCTTTAAAGAATTGGGTTCCCATCGGGGAACCCTAAATAAGCCCCAAGGGAGGCTCCTTTGTTAGATTAAAAAAAGGGGTTTGCAACATGAAAAAAATGTCCCAATTGTTTAAAAAATGAAAAAATGAGAAGTGAGAAGAACCGTATAAAAAATTGAAGCGGCTTATTTAAAAAAAGAGTTGTGTTTAAAAAAAGAGGCGTGTCAATGGTTTTAAAAAACATGAATTTTTGAAAAGGCACGTACAATCAAACACTCGTACACAAAAGATAAAAAATTGCAAAAAAGGGAAAACCATAGAAAAAATTGTGAATGGCTTACTGTGATGGCTATTAAAAAAACTTTTGAATGAAATAACAGGGAAAAATGAATGATTGGTTGAGAAAAGTTGAAAAAAATGTGGCGGCTTATTTGGTTTTTTGTTCTCCCCATTATCTTGTCTTCTCTCAACTTGGTCGATGTTTGTCATTCCGACCAGTATGGGAGAAAGGAGTAACTACAGACTCAGATGATTCTCCAGTCCAAAAGCCAGTCAGATTTCCAGACTCTACAGTACTTTATATTTCAAACTCGACGTCAGATTCCAAGTCCTCAGCTTCAGACACACACATGTATATGGTATTTTCAGATGTGCACATGTTTGTCATCATTGTTCATTGTCCCCATCTTTTGTGTTTCGGCCAGAGTTTTCATGTTTTCCATAGGGACTCTAGAGTAAAGATCCCATTCCCTATGCCATGTGAGCTAGGATTTTCATGTGGTTTTATAAAAACTCCAGAGTAGAGTATCATTCTCTAAGCCAGATGGGAGAGACCCAAATCTCTGACGAGGAGGCTTTTCAGACTCCATTCTTCAACAATCGTGAACTTTGACGAGGATTGCACTCCACGGCCTTTCAGTTTGGCCCTTTTCAGAGATGGAGCAGTTGTACACGTGTTGTGGCGGGCCAGAGTTCTCCGTGTAAAGACTCATTTCAGTTGCAGTGACTCTGACAGGCACAGTACAGAGCACATTCTCTCCTACGAGGAGATTCAGTTTGACTCACACTCCATCCCGTTCGTCCTCCTCACCTGCACGGCATAAGAAGCAATGTCCTCGACAGCAGCCGACAGTTGTGTGTGTTGAGTTGATATTGTTTGTAGTGTCTTGTAGCGTGAGTTGAGTTTTCTTTCAGTTTGTCCAAGCTGAGCATTGCACCCTCCAGCTTGAGGGGGAGTATTGGAGTATTTGAGTTATGCGTCACTTGAGTTATACATGGGTAAATGGATCACTCCAAGATCCATTTACCTCATCCAGAGTTTAGTCTCACATCTACTGTATGTGTGATTTGTAGACTCAGTGGGGGCTATATATAGAAACCCACACCCATTGTATCCAACGAGAAAAGCAATAGAAGCATCAGTCTTTTGAGGTATTTTCCCGTGGTTTCATCCCGCTCCTTAGGGAGTAGGGTTCCACGTGAAATCCTGATGTTCTTCAAGTTTTATTTTTTTTATTTCTCTGCTACGCTTCTGCATTCCTATTTTCTAACAGTATATATAGACGGGATCTCATCCACTCAATCATGGTGGAGAGCAACAAAATTGAGGGTGGCTGGAAGGTCAGAACAGATATGGGTTAGAAAAGGTTATGCAAACACAATTTTTACATTATTGCTAGTAGTAGACAAAGACGGAATCTCATTCACAGGTGACGGCAACATATTTAAGGGGGACCGGGAGGTAGATAGAGTTCTGGTGAACTTTCATAAGGTGAGCAGGAGAGGCAACCATGGTGGATGGTAGAAGTAAGGCGCTAGTGCTATCAAATTGCAACAGGGCATGATGGATGGTTTGATCTGAATATTTGAGTTAAATGAGGTTTAACATGTGGTTCTAGAGCTGGATGTTGTTCTGGATGGGTCCCCGATCATATTTATTTTTAGAGTTCTGGGAGGTGGTTTGTGGTGATATATTGGAGTTGGATAAAAAGTTTAGCACCGATAATCTGGATTTGAGAGGGTCAACAGGGCTCATTTTTTCATACTAACAATGATGTATTTGAGCAAGTAGATGACTTCAGGTCGATCACTCTTTCAAACATGGTTTACCTTTTCATTGCTATGGTGCCGACCAACACATTGTGGAAAGGCTTTTTGGAAGCTGTGAGCACTGAAGATGAAGCTTCTGGCATTTAGATGGGAAACCTACAATTCGAGAACAAGAGCAAGGACTATTGTGCAAGAAGAAAGTGATCGTCTTGATCGTATTCAGGGTGAGAGACTAATAAATGAAGATGAGATCCAAGAGTGCATTCATTAGGAGCTTATTTTGATGGTGGACAAGGTGGAGTTGGACGGGGAACAAAGACCAAGGCAAGGATGGATTAAGGAGGGTGTTACAAATACTAAATTCTTTCGTAATATTTCTAGCCCCAGGAGAAATAGAAATCATATTCACTCCATTGAGATTCTTGGGGAAGAGGTGGTTGGTAACCAGCAGAATGGTATGGCTATTGTTGAACACTTTCTTTACTTGAGATGGCATGTGTCATAGGGTCAAAATCTTGCTATCGATTTCGACATCTATGGCATTAGCTAACTCGTAGCTAACCAGCCTTCCTGAGTAGAACGGTTACGGACACACTCCAACTCTTCTCGTACTCCGACTTGCTCACATACAAACGCTCCAACACAAGCACGAGTACGTCCCTACGAATCGCTCAATAACGCTCAAGAACACTATCGCACAATCACACAAGTACGGATACAAAGCTTCTTCTCTTATTAGAAGGGAAGAGTTGCTTCAGAGTGGAGTGTGTACAAACAACCCAAGGGACACTCATTCATCTACAATAATGATACGCAAAGACATAAGAGGCCCTTCGAGTTCTTCGGCAACCCTTCGCGTTCCGCAGCAACTCTCATTTTCTCGTCTTTTCGACTCCCTTGTTGTTCCTTCGTCTTCTCGCATGGTTGACACCACATCAATTGTCCAATCATCAGCACATTCACGCTTCAACACCTTACTAATGTGGCTTTGTCATAATCCACCGAGTACCACCGAACACTCCGTCTTGTGCCAAAGGGAACCCACGGCCACCAGACCTCCGTGTTGTAAATCCTTCCATAGCGTTCTGCGTGCTAAGGGGAAGTCCTCCATAACTTCGTCATTTTGGCCTCTAGAGCATTCTAGTACGTGTACTACAGAGCATGCTCAACAATGCTCAAACTCAGCACTTGTGATGCTCCATACCTCTTTGGATCGCCACGCATTAATATCGATATCGTACGCTTTCGTGTGTACACTTATGTGATCATACCGCATTGCTCCTCAATGCATACTGTGTCACTGCATATCGTCCTATGCGCTCGCGTATGTACCAACAGCTGCATGCATCTACCGTCATGTTTAGCACTGATGTCTGTACTCGTTGCTCGCACTGCTACAAGCTCCACGACACTGCTACCGAGCTAGTGTCTTGTATGACGCTTCTCCGTTGTCACGCACAATTGAGTCTCCAGACTCCGTGGATAACCTCCGTAATACCCACGTATACAAGACTCCTCCTGAAGTCAAGCTCCATCAATCATTCTCGTGCATCAGCTACCGTGTCTACATGATCATTCTAGATTACGGAATTTGGGCAAGCCTCCCCATTTAAAGAATCGGATGTTCTCAACCGAACATTCCTTCCTCAGTTTGTGTCCCGTCACGATCATCCATCTGTTGTGCACCTGTTAGCGCTGCTCAATTGGAAGGGTGGTGCAAGCTTGCACCGCCTTCCTTCCTGCACTTGTTCTTCTCACGAACAACCATGTAACACCATGACTTGGTCTTCACGGTAAGAAATGGAGCTTTCTCGTCAGCTCCGATTCTCGATGTATCCATCTTGGATACAGCATCTCCATTACTGGTGTGTGGCAGCTCCAACTCCACATGTGGAGTACTCACCTCCATGCTCACCCGTTGTCGATCTCAATAGTTCCCCGTAGACGTCCTTGCATCTTGGGAAATGAGTACTTCTTACGCTCCGAGCATCTTTGGTATCTTACCTCCTGCAAGATCATTACTGGTGTGGTTCGTCATCATTCCATCCCTATGGATGTCTATCTCGTTGTCCATGCAGCATCGCCTTCCATAACTCTGCATCACCTGCTTGTGCACAGATGTTCCCCTATCCGTGGTTTCGATTGTGTGGCTTTCAGCATACACGTTGGTGCATAGCATGTAACTTAACACTCATTGTTAGAGTATTTGGTTGTGCGCCCTTTATGTTGTAACAGGGTAAATGGATCCTGGAGAAGATCCATTTACCCCCATCCAGTGTTTAGTCCCACACCGCCTGTGGGTGGGACTTGGAGGCTCTGGGAAGGCTATATAAGGAGCCCCAGACCTCCTGTACTCATTGAGAAAGTTCAATAGAATATCCGCCCCTTAGAGGGCTTCTCCTGTGGTTTCATCCCGCTCCTCACGGAGTAGGGTTCCACATAAAAATCTTTGTGTTCTTCGTGATTATTCTTCTTTATTATGTTATTCCGCTTCCGCTTTCTATTTTCCAACATGGTATCAGAGCGGATTCGATCCTTGAGGATTTGTTCTTGAGGATATTTTTTCCGAGATTCAATTCAGTTTTCCGATTGTTTGATTAAAGTTGGAGTATTGTTCGATTCATCAAGTTCCAGATTTCGGATTGTTGTTCGTTGATCATTCAAGGTTTTCGTTCTAGGGTTTAGATAAAACCCTAGATCTGATTTCGTGTTCTCTCACGCTGAGACCGATCTTCCAGTCACGGTGAAGCAGTGATTCAGATCTCCACACGGAGGCATCCAGGAGTTGATGCAGGCTGGGAGCATCGCCTTGTGCTCCTGCGATTCCAACCTTCTTCGCAGGCCACACCCTCCATGCTGCTTGGCGCGAGGGCCCTCCAGGCAGATCCAGCCGATTTCCTATGCTATCCACAGCGCTCCAGTCATCGAGGCGATCCAGAGCCTCTCATCTTCGGCGAAATGGCTCTTCATCTCCATCGGCCGCTCCTCACGGAACTCGGCGGCGTCAATCTATTCCTCTGTTTCCTCTCGCACAGGCAGCGAGATCCGAGTTATTCTTCCATGGTAAGTCGCTCGTGCGCACCATCGCAGAGCACCTCGCGCATCCAGCGCGGCGGCATCTCCGGACCCCAGACGCGCGATTCCCAGCGGCGCAGATGCGCCAAGGCAGAGGCTTCTTCGCGAGCCCAGGCGCCCACCCCACCCGCCTCTCCCTTCCGTGTATCTTCCCAGGCGCGAGGCGGCGCTGGCGCTCCCCTCCGATGTTGGCGGCGCGTGAAGAAAACCCCAACTGGGGTGCGAGATCCCAATCGGCGGCAGCGGCTATTCGTATGAGAAAGAAAGGGTTCCCGTTGGGGAGCCCTAAATATGCCCAAAATGGGCCCCCTGTGTTCGATCCATGTGGGTAAACATTAAAAAAAAGGGGGGGGAAGGTGAGAAGGTTGGGCCCAAGTGGGCCAAGATTAGAAGAAAAAAAAAGTAGAGGTATTGCGTACAAAAAAAAAGGATGGGAGAGTACGCGAGAAAAAAAATTGTTTTAAAAAAAATTTTTGCAAGGAAAGCCATAAAAAAATTTTGAAATGGCGTAAAAAAAAGGGCGCGTACAAATTAAAAAGCCGTACGCAAATTCAAAAAAAAAATTGAAAAGCCGAAAAAAAATGGTTTGAACGGCTTACAAAAAAAATGACGAATGTTTTGAAAGCCGAACGGCTTATTGGTTTTTTGTAACCCCTTTATAGTGTCTTCTCCCAACTTTGTCGATATTCATGTTTTCCGACAAGTATGGGAGAAAGGGGGAGTATATGTAGAGTCACAGGTCTTGTGTTCCAGTTTCAGATACCACATGCCGATTTCCAGACTCTACAGTTGTTCAGACTCGACGGTTGTCTTCCGAGTCCAGTTTCAGACACGCACGAGTGTGCGGTCATTGTCAGATGAGCATAAGTTGCCATCTTTGTCAGAGGTCCCCATCAGTCTTCTAGTTGTCAGGCCAGAGTTTTCATGTGAGCCATAGGGACTCCAGAGCAGAGGACCATTCCCTTGAGGGCAAGGGTTTTCATGTGGTATCATAGGTACACCAGAGCAGTGCACCATTCTCTGAGCCAGATGGGAGAGACCCAGTTCTCCGACGAGGAGACTTCAGGCGCAGTTTCAGACTCGATGGTCAGATTCCGAGTCTTCAGTCGACTCACACTCCAGCCCGTTCGTCCTCCTCACCTGCACGGCATGAGAAGCAACGTCCTCGACTGCAGCATGTGCGCGTTGGGTTGATATTGTCCGTAGTGTCCTGTAGAGTTGAGTTGAATTTCTTTCTGTTTGTCCAAGCTGAGCATTGCATGCTCAAGCTTGAGGGGGAGTGTTAGAGTATTTGGTTGTGCGTCCTTTATGTTGTAACAGGGTAAATGGATCCTGGAGAAGATCCATTTACCCCCATCCAATGTTTAGTCCCACACCGCCTGTGGGTGGGACTTGGAGGCTCTGGGAAGGCTATATAAGGAGCCCCAGACCTCCTGTACTCATTGAGAAAGTTCAATAGAATATCCGCCCCTTAGAGGGCTTCTCCTGTGGTTTCATCCCGCTCCTCACGGAGTAGGGTTCCACATAAAAATCTTTGTGTTCTTCGTGATTATTCTTCTTTATTATGTTATTCCGCTTCCGCTTTCTATTTTCCAACACTCATGAGCGTCCTCGGTTGAGCCTTGGCACCTCCAAAGCTCTTCGTGGTACAATTCCCGCCCTCAACCAAATTTGAAGCCCTGATTCAAAGTTTTGTGAGGCGTACTTTGCACATAACACTGATTGCTCCCAAACATACCTCACTTTTTCTTTCGCCTTCCTCCTCATCTGTACGAAGAGAGTTGAACTACTCCTTCTTTGGGCACTCCCACGTCCGATGCGATCCGTCGCACATGAAGCAACCATTGCTTTCGGTTGCTCCTTCTTGGAGTACTATCGTTCCTCTGTTGGTGTCACTTAGGCAACGCCTTTGCCCTTGTCCTTCGACCGCGTCTTCAGCTTGCTGGTGAACTCCTTCTCTTCAGCATTTTGACCCATGGAAGGACATATCGATATCGGTATCGATATCGGTACCATGTCGATACCGATATATCGGCGATATATCGATGCCATATCGCCGACATCGGGATTCAGCTCGCCTTTTTTGCGTGTCGATACCCGATATCGGACATATCGGCGATATATAGGTGACCTGTCGATACAGATATATCGCCGATATATCGGGATACGGCCTTCCATGTTTTGACCTGGTTGGGCACCGTAGTCGACAAACGAATCCTCCACCAAGATCGCTGAATTAAGTTCATTCACACCCTGCCTCCGCAGTTCGGCTTGTCCCCAGCTTTGCAACCCGATCGTTAAGTTGAACTTGTCCTCCTCTGACAAACCCTTAATGTCCAGCAGCAAAGACGTAAACTGCTTCACGTACTCACGAATTGTACCTATTTGCTTCAAGCATCAAAGAGCCTCCCGTGCAACCCATGCAATATTCTTCGGTAGGAAATGCGCCTTCAATTCCGTGACTAGATCATCCCACCTATAGATCTTTGGTCTCACCTTGTATGCTGACGACTCCTCCACCATAACTTGGTGTCGCTCAACATGTACATCGATGCCAAGATCACCTTCTCGGCTTCCCTCGTCTTGGTCACTTCAAAGTAAACTTCCATATCCCATAGGAAGTTTTCCAAATCCGTCGCACTCCGCATACCTGTGAATGGTTTGGGTTCTAGTATCTTTCGTCGCTGCATTTCCGAGGAGCTCCCGCTATCCGTTATAGCCTTCTTGATGAGGGTGATCTCATTGCGTGTATCCTTCATCATCGCGTTGAACACCTTTAGCTTGTCCTCCAAAGACTTGATATGCTTCGTTGAGCGTTGGGTCTTGTCCCCAACATCTGATCCATTTGAAGAACGATCTACCAGGTCGGCGATGTGGTGACCATGAGTCCCAATAGTGAACTCTATTTCAATCACGGCTTGCTCCAATATTGCAACAACGCTCGGTGAAACTCACCATTTTCACTCCGTCAATTGAAGATATGCTTGCAGTAACAAGTATCCGTTGGTACTGCGACCGATTGCACCAACAATCGCTCCTAGCTTTGTTCGCTTTCTTGGCACCAACCAAGCTTTGTGATTTGTTCCTTGCCTCTGATACCAAAATTCACAGGTTAAAATCCTGCCATCGATTTCGACCTGTGCGGCATTAGCTAACATGTAACTAACTAGCCTTCTTGAGTAAAACAGTCACGAACACGCTTCAAGTCTTCTCGTACTCCGACTAGCACACATACCAAAGCTCCAACACAAGCACGAGCATGACCCTACAGATCGCTCAAGAATACTCCCAAGAACTCACTCAAGAACTTGCACTATCGCACAATCATACGAACACGGGCACAAAGCTTCTTCTCTTATTAGAAGTGGAGACTCGCTTTGGAGGGGGGTGTACAAATGAGCCACCACCTCTCCTTATATACAAGACTCAATGCAACCTCAGGGACACTCATTATTACATCTACAATAATGATATATAAAAACATAAGAGACCCTTCGAGTTCTTCGACAACCCTTCGCGTTCCGCAGCAACTCTTCGTCTTCGCGACTCTTTGATTCCCTTATTGTCATTTCGTCTTCTCGTACGGTTGATGCCACATCAACCGTCTAGTCATCAGCACACTCGCGCTCCAACGCCTTGCTGATGCAGCTTTGCCATAATCCACACGTGCCACCGAACACTCGGTTTTGTGCCAAAGGAAACCTTCAGCCACCAGACCTTCGTGCAGTAAACCCTTAGCGTTCTGCATGCTAAGGGGAAATTTTCCAGAACTTCGCTATTGTGGCCTCCAGACCACTCTCGTGCGTGTACTACCGAGCATACTCAACAATGCTCGTACTCAACACCTGCAACGCTCCATGCCTCCTTGGATCGCCATGCATCAATACCGATATCGTGTGCCATCGTGCGTACGCCTATGTGATCATACTGCATGGCTCCTCGATGCATATTGCTTCACTGCATATTGCTTTTCCGCGCTCGCGTACGTACATGTTGCGTGCATCCACCATCAAGTCTTGCATTGTTGTTTATACTCGATGCTCGCACTACTACAAGATCCACGACACTCTACTACCGAGCTAGTGTCATATATGGCACTTCTCCGTTGTCACATATGATTGATCCTCCAGACTCCCGTAGATACCTCCGTAATACCCGCGTATTCAAGACTCCTCCTGAAGTCAAGCTCTATCGATCATTCTCGTGCATCCACTACCGTGTGTGCACGATCATTCTCGATCACGTAATTTGGGAGTGTGACAGCAAGGTCTGTTGATGATTGGGAGTGTGACAGCAAGGTCTGTTGATGATGTTAGCAAAAATCTTGTTGGCACAAAGTGAGGACCTTACAAAGGAAGTCACTTGACAGGATATATATGATTCATTGAAGAGCCTCAATGATGAAGGTGTGCCTACACCTGATGGTTTTCACGATATCTTTTTATAAGATTTCTTATAGAAAAGAGGGTGAACTCTCGATGAGGAGTCATCGCAAAAACTATTTCATTAAAATAATTTTAGAGTACATTACCGCGAGTCCCAAAGTGATACAGGGCATTATAGAGAGATGCAACATTTTCCAAGTAAAACCTCCGATTATTGAAGATCAAATTACTTCGCCCGACCCAGATGGCCCACAGAACGACAAACAGCTTGGAACAATCATTTGTAAAGTTGTTTCCCACCGCTCGAAGTGACCTCCAGAACTCCTCTGCCCCTCTGGTCGCCACCCAAGGAATCCCAACCTCCCTCCAGACCTGCTCAGATGCCGAGCACTTGAAGAACAAGTGGTCTGAGTCCCCCACCATCCCGTCACACCTGTCGAACAGCAAGCCCACCAATCCTTAACATCCTCCCCCTCCTTACTTTATCGCACAAGCGGCTCCTTCTCAAACACCACAAGAATATCTTAACTCTACATGAAATTTTAGCAGCACAAACCACCTTCATGTCCTGGCAAAGATCCAAATCATGTTCCTCTGCCACTCTCATCATTTCCTCGTAAGCCTTCTTCACAGAAAATCTCGCACCCTTCCACACAAAATAATCGTTGTCCAGCGCAAAATCTCTAGGCAATGTTCAGGAATGCGGTGTGCGGTATTCAGTCGGAGGGGTCACTGCATAGAGAGTATGCGGTATGCGGGAGAGTATGCGGTTTTATGTGGTTTGGTATTTTTTATTATTAAAAAATAAATATATTTTTAATATCATGTTAATATCATCTAAATATTATATCTCTTGAATATAATAATAAAGAATCGAAGGTACAAGAAACAAAACTATTGGGATAAAAAGTAATATAGAGTCAAATGAATAATAACATCAATTAAAAGAGCGTTAGGTCGGGTGTCTGACTTTAGGTTTGGGTTTTACAAAATGTTTATTTAAAAATCCGCTGCATACTCAGCCGCATATACCGCATACTCGGCCGAGTATGCGGTTTGACCCGCCTAAATGCCGATTTGGTCGTACTCGGAGCACCAAGGCTTCCGACTATGAGTATGCGGCCGAGTATACGGTATGCTCGGTCGATTTCCTGAACACTGTCTCCAGGCAACGGAATCTCCACCTGCAACCTGACATACTCCTCCAGGCGCTGCTCTGAAAGGTCCGATACAAAAATCAGCGAGCACGTGCCCGAATCCACCACCTGCGAAAGGGCACTCTCCTTTGATGCCTCCAATGCAAACTCTTGGAAATCTTGCCTCTATAGCTCCCTCCCCCAACCAGTCATCACACCAGATCTTAATAATTGGCCATCTCCCACCTTCGGCTGCAGGCTAGGTGCAATCAACAGTAAGACCTCACGGAGACCGGTCCAGAGCGACGTTTCAAACCGCACTCTACCAGCCACTGATTCACCTCTGACACCATAGATTTTTCTTACAAGACTAGCCGTCAGCGAAGTCGATGGTCCCCAAATGTGAGTCACCCACTTAGCGATAAGCAACTTGTTCATGCATTCTACATCACGAACCGCTAGTCCTCCGTCATTACGCCCCCTCGTCACTTCCTCCCAGCTGACCAGGTACATCCCGGACCTCTGCTGCTTCATGTCCAACCAGAAGAATCTCCTCATCAAAGTCTAAATCTTCTTTCTAACCTCTGCTGGCATCAGTCGAGTAGAATGAAAGTATATAGGAATTGTCGAAAGCACGTGCTTCAAAAGAATCAACTTCTCCCCTTAGATAGCATGAGCGCCTTCCACCCAACCATCCTTTGCTTCATCTTTTGCACTACAACGTCCCAATCTGATTTCTTCAGCTTCCCAGCTACCAACGGCAACCCAAGTAGGAGATAGGGAGGTCCCTCAAGGGGCATCTGATCAACCCCCACTAGAATGGAGCGCTCTGCATCCTCCATCCCAAAAGTAATGACCACCGACTTGTGCATGTTGATCTCAAGACTCGAAACACTGCTGCAAATCTCGACCAGCTAAGCCACATTACCATTCTGATCCTCCGAGCCTCCAAGAAATAGAATTGTATCATCTGCATATTGTAGCAGAGGGACAGAGATACCATCCTGATGGAAGCCCTCACACCACCCTGCCTCAACCGCACGCCTAAACAATACTGTCAAAGCATCTGCCACAAGTACAAAAAGCATAGGAGCCAACAGACATCCCTGTCGGACACCCCGTTGGGGCTGAAAGAAACTCCCCCACCCCCCCAAACTTGTCATTCACCAGGATCGAATAGGATGAGGTAGTGATGCATCTCTTCATCCATTCAATCATAAATCAGGGAAACCTATCTTCCATAAAGACACCCACAGGAATTTTCAGTCAACGCAATCATAAACCTTGGCATAATATATCTTCCACATAACCCATTTTTTCCCCAGCAGCTTCTAATCAAGGCAAATATCAGAAGCCATCACCAGACCGTCCGCCATCTACCGTCATGGAATAAATGTCGACTGCCCCTGAAGCATCACCGAGATCAAAATATCCTTAAGCCAGTTAGCCAGAATCTTAGCTACAATCAGGTAAATGGCATTGGAAAGCGCAATAGACTTGAAGTCTTCTACCCTCACAGGAGACTCCTTCTTGGGAAGAAGGAACAGTAAAGCCCAGTTGACATTCTCGAACCCTCTGCTCCCTTCCCTGAACTCGTTCAGCACCTCCAAAACTTCCTCCACCAATTCCTAGAACTCGAAGTAGAACACCGGGAAACCATCTGGGCCAGGGGCATCATCCGCATTCAATCCCTAAATAGCTCTCTCACCTCCTCCTCAGTAAACGGTATCACTAAACTCTTCGCTTACTCATCGGACAGAGTCTCCACCCCTCTCCCCAGCCACCCCCAACCATCCCTGCTTTTTCTTCACGTAGCCTCAACAAAATGGCCCTGCAGAGCACTGCCAATCAGCGCTTCTCCCGATACTCTTAGACCCCAAACTCAATTTCGTGTAAATAGTTTCTTCTCTGCCTCCCAGAAGCCATAGTGTGGAAAAATCTTGTATCAGCGTCGCATTCTTTCAACTACCTTTGTTTAGATCTTTGCCTCTACTCCACCTCTTCCTTGTATCTTCCAGCAGTAAATCTTCGAGAAAGCTCAGCCTCTCTGTCAACTCTTCCTGATCCAGGCCTCTCTCATCATCTAAACCATCCAACCGAACAACACCGACCTGAGCCACCTCCCTTCTAGCCCTCCGCCTTGCCTTCACCTCCCTCCCAAAAGTGATGAGGAACGACCTCAACAACAGTAACTTTACCGCCAACCTCAAAATGGTCGAGCCTACAGGGGACCAGCCTCTCCATCTCTCCGCAACATCCTCTCTAAAACCCTCCTCCAATAGCCATCTCCGCTCAAAACGAAGAAAGAATGTGGTTCTTATATCCTCCCGGGACGTCCAAAGAATAGACGTATACTCGGAGTGCGTCCGCAGCAGCGCCCAAGACCGCGACAGGGGGAACACAGTTGCTCCTTCCGACGACAGAAAGAATCTGTCCAACCTGGACCGCGATCCCACATTGCGCCACATAAAAGCACAACCAGCTGCATCAATAATCGATAAACCCAAACATGGACCACTCTCCAGAACTCCTCCGAGCCAGGGTCTCCACCACCACTCCTCTGCTGACGATCATCAGGAAGAAGCAGAACATTAAGGTCACCTCTAATGATCCAGATCCTAGCCGCATTTGCTGCTCCCAGCTGCTCCAACTCTGCCGCCAAAGAGCTGCTCTCATTTCCCATCGGACCGTAAACGTTTGTGACAAGGATAATAAGAACATCTGCTCGCCTTCTCAGCCTTACGGACAAACAGAATAGGGACTTCGACTCCTCCAAAAGCTCAAAATCATCTTTCTTACAACCAGTCAGTAACCCACATTATGCTCCTTGTGCTACCAACTCAGCGAGGTCGAACATGCCTCCTCCATCCAGTCCCCGCCAGAATATGCCTATATCCCTTGACAACTTTGTCTCCTGAAGAAATACGTCTGCACCAGCCTCCATAATTAGGTTTCTGACTCCCAGCCTCTTTTCGGGGCAGCCCAACCCCCTGACATTCCAAGATAGCAGCTTCATCAAGCAACGGCCTGAATCAACCTCTTAGGAGGAACCACACCCAAACACTCTACCACACTCCTGTCCAGAACGTTGAATCGATTCTGATGAACCTGCAAGGCAGTGGAACCTTGTTGCAACACGTGCATAAACTTCTCACGATCCGCTGAAGCGAGCAAAGCCGCTCTCCTCCCTCTCTTCTCCGCCTTGAGGGAGTCCTTCCTTGCGTAACAAGCTCCGAATCTACTACTCCCCATCTCCGGGCCATGAGAGCTCGGCTCCCTGTGAGCACCTGCCCCAATGTACCATACAAAGCACACCTTTCATATCTACCGCCCGGCGATCTTCCTCTCCGAACTCCTCCTGTTGCAGTGGGAGTATCAACGCCGCCTCCCTACCTGAAGTCCCCACCAAAGCCCCCGCAGGCGTCTCCTCCGTCACAACGACCTCCTTCTCGGTAGTGGAGCTCACGGCCAAAGTCCTGGAGCCCGCACATTCTTCGAACCCCTCTCCTTTGACCGACGATGAAGCCTCACAATCTACTGCGATATCGCCACCCCCGATCTCCCCTTTCGAAAGCCCTGCTCTTGGGACTCCCCGTCTTGCCCGCTCGCCCTGCTCTGGAGACTCCCCGCACCGCACCGACCAGTGGATCCATTCGGGCCCAGAATTTGCAAACTTGTGGTTCGGGTCTTCGAAATGGTTCCGAGACATCTGGGATCCGGGAGTTGCTGATCAGCTAAATGGATCTGTAAGATGGACCCTGAGTTTTTCGGGTAACCGGAGCCCCCCGAGTCCGGATTTCTGATGCTCGGGTCCGGATATCTGATGTTCGGTCTAAATCCCAAATTCGAGTGGCTACCCAGATCTGGACATCGGAGAACCCGAGGGTCCGGAAGGTTTCTCGAAGTAATGCGCCAACAATATCCATCTGCACCACGCGACCTTCCTGCGGAACAAATCCCCTTTCCTGTCATTTTTGTTGGAAGAACTGGGTAATGAACCACCGTGATCTTTGCGTAATTAGGAAGTTATTTCGCAGAAAACGCGTCGAACCGGATTCCGTGCGGAAGACGAAGATCCTTCCCCGACGATTGCACTGCCCTATCATTCGACCGTCGCACCGCCTGATCTGGAGCACCAGCAGCCTCCGTCGTCGCCACCTCCTCTGCACGGATCTCGAGATTTCGCTCTTGGCCACGCCCCCGATACATCTGTCCCACCATGGGGAGCTCCAAATTGACAATCATCCACTCCAAATTGACCCTCCACCAGCACAACCGCGTCTTACTGAGACCGCTCACCTGAAGAACAGGGTCGAGTGGTTCACCGGGGCAGTAGCCCAAACTTTCAATGCTGACAACCTCAGCTATACCGCCCAGCACCTCCCGGATCTTCGATAAATCCCGCACGACAAGCGGGATGCCCCTCACACGTACCCAGTCTAGAGGCTCTGGCTCCATTAGGCCATCGCTAACCGCAACCTTTGCCACCGAAGTTGCGTCCACCCCTCCCTCGACCATCGCAACAACTCTCTGACCTCAACCTCGGTGAGCCCCCACGACACCACATGCTAGGGGATCACTTGAGCAACATCCTTGTGAAATCGTGCCGCTGAGACTGCACCCACATCCGACGGGCCCAGGAAAAGAGCCCGCCTCCTTCTCCAACCAACAACTCCAAGCCCGGGCTAAACCTCTGCAACGACAGATACGAACTGCTCTTGTGTGAGCAGCGGTGACCGGAAGCACTAGACGGGCTCCCGGCATTGTTGTGCCCAGTGCCCCAAGGAGCCACATCAGAAACATCCCCTCCCGAACAGATTGGCGAAAGACCGATGACAATTGCCCCGTAATTCCAGCTTGCGGCAACCGCCCCTACTTGCACAGACATCCACCCACCCTTTTTATAAGATATTCAAGAATGTTGAGAAAAGGGACCTTTTGGAGTTAGTAATGGAGTGTTTGCAGGGAAACAAGTTTTTGGAACTTTTGAATAGAGCTCACATCTTCCTTCTCGCCAAAGGGAATACGATCTCAAGATTAAAAGACATACGCCCCATTGCCTTATCGAATGGGATTTACCTCGTCATGGCAAAGATGTTGGCCTTGTGTCTTAGGAGGGTTCTTGATGACATTATATCTCCCGAATAATCAGCTTCATCCCTCATCGAAGTATGACGAATAGCTTGGTTTTTGCTAATGAAATGGACGTTGATTTCAAGTGAAGGCATGCAAAAGGTATTATATGAAAGATTGATTTCTCAAAGGCGAATGATAATATTGATTGGAGATTCATATGGTCAGTTCTTCGCAAGAGAGGCTTTCCGGACTCATTGATTATTTAGATGAAACAATATATCACAACAGTATCTTATTCTATTCTGGTGAATGGCATCATCTCTTTGAACAATAAATGCTCAAATGAGTATTGAATGTGGCAAAACGGAATGGTTTTTCACCAATGTAGTGTGTTCCATTGCCTACTAATACATTACTATATTCAGAAGTTTTGGAGTGTTACCTACTAGAACATTCATAGATTCAGAACTTCATGCATTTCATAACCTCAACCAATATAAATCCAAATCGAAAAAGCGTATAGAGGATTAATTTTCGATCAAATCATTTATTCCATCATTTTTTCATCTTCTTTTCTCTTTCCTAGTTTTTTTAAAAAAAGTCATTAGATGGAAGGTTCTAAATCTTCTACAGAAGATTTGCTTCAAAATAAAGTGTTACCAGTGACATACTCTAGGGCAAAATCAACAATAAGAAAAAAACCATGTCAATGGATGTAGGTTGGCATCATGCAAAGGTTGCATTGGGGGAGAGTGTGAGAAGCAGAAGCAGTGGCGTTGAAATAGTCATGCATAGAAAGATCGCCACCCGACAAGGGGAGGCAAGATAGGAAGAATGTTGCTTAAAGGAGATAGAGTTTAGAGACAGTTCTCAACAACCATGCAAGGAACCTGCACCAGAGGAGTTAACCAAGGTTTTAAATTTTGTGAAATTTCACCGAAATTTCGATTTCTACATTATGGGGATATCGAAACTCCCATCTCTATCAATTTCTCGGATTTCGACCGAGATGGGCCGAAATATCGATGATATTTCGACAAATCGAGCCATATCGGTCTAAATTGATAGTTTTCAATATAAATTTTCTCAAATTTCGACATATATCGACGATATATTATATCAATGGCATTATCCATGTGAGCTAGATTTCACTACTTATATAAGCAAAATATCCAATTTTTATATTTTATATAATAATAATTATGATATCTTAAGTATATTATTAATTATTAACATTTAAATTGTTATGTACATATATGTATGCCCATGAGTGGCGACGATTGGTTTCACCATATAAAAAATACTTTTTTAGACGAGAACATTGGCAACTGCTACCCCCGCAAGGGGGGAGCGCATTTGCTACCCCAAGCCCTGTGCTGGTAGGGTATGGTGCGACAGGGGGGTGCATACAACGGTTCTTCAACTGGATTTAATAAATCAGATGGTTGACATTCAAAGCATATCAATACATATGTTAGGATTCAAAGCATATCAATATATATAGTTATGAACAAAAAAATGTGTTCTAAATGCAGTTAACTTAGTTATTTTATTCTATTTCCAATATCTAGCAGTCAACAATCAACATTAACAATATATATTCGATATGACCTATGTGTGCGATATAAGGGTCATTGATAATCGATATGTGTGATATTAAGTGTATATTTGGAAGTAATTTACTGTTTTGAGAACTTGGATGAACTCCATGTCCAATATCTACCAGTCAACAATCTGCATTAACAGTGATATGACCTATGTATGTGATCTAATGGGTATAATTAAGCGATATGTGATATGAGTGTGTGTTTATAAGTTATTTATTATTTAAATAATTTGGATGGTCTTAATTTGTGAAAAAAATAGCAAAAAACGGATTCTTTAAGCCATTTCTGAGATTCCACCAAAATCGTCGAAATTTCTTGTAATTTCACTGAAATTTCCATTTGCACAAAGGGGGCGAAACGAAATCGAAACTGAGATTTCGAACTTTGAAATCAACCAGGATGAATCTAATAATGTGCTATAGATGTGGTGTGAGGACAATTGCACGTTAGATACAGCATGAGAAAAAGTGACACTGTGGGATTTGGGTGGGACTATATATGTCATGTAGTATTGAGCGAGAAACCTTATAGGTCACAGCTCCCATACCATGTAAATAATGTAACATGTTGTTAATTGATATAGGTATTTTTAGTACATAAAAAGACCAAAGAGATAGCAAGGTAAAAAAGAAATCAAGGAGGGATGTAGGAAAACATAAAGAAGGAAAGCATGAATAAAGTCCATATAGGCGAGTAGTGCTAAAGTAGTATCTCTAACGAGAAGAAACAAAGAGAATCTGATATATATATATATGATAAATTATGCATCCACGAATCTATTTTCCTACCTCGTAGAAAGAAATAGCAACTACATTTCCCAAACCAGTTTTCTAGCATAAATATGCTCAATGAGAAGTCATAAGCAAAGCAGTATGATTGGAGTGAACCAATTTCACGGAAAAAACAATACAATTTCACTGCTAGTCAAACTGGAGCAATCACCTTCTATGGCACAAATTAGCAGTTGAAGTAGAACTCACTTACTAGACATTTTAAAGAATAAAAATCAACATGGCATTTACTTTTCTTTCGAAGGCTGGATATAGTATATTGCTTCCATTGAAGGCAATGGTTCTCTTCGTTTGAAGAGATCTTCAACCACTGCATAAAATCATGGTAATATTTCAGCGTTATAAATGACAGTCAGAAGCAAAAAAAAAAGTAGAGAGCATCCATAACTTAAAAGATATTGAAACTAATCACAATTATATTCTTTTTCCTTACAAGAAATTCCTTGATCGGTTATGTCGGCCATCTTACAAGGATAAGACATGACTTTGACAGTAACTTTGTCCATGATAAGTACCTATTACCGGCAAGAAAAAAATACATCGGTATATAACAGAAATAAATGATATACGAAAAGGTAAACTTTTCAAGACCACTATGTTTTAGCATGAAAAAAGGTGTGCACCCTATACTAAGTGTATCCATGAAACATATCAACATGACCAAAAAAATACAATGATTCACTTCAGACTACTATCACCCAATTACCCAGAAGACAACTCATTGACATAAGAAGCATCAGGAACCACACCTTCTATAGATGGGCAGTTTGAACTATCAAAACTATGGTAATCACGAGAAGGATTTTTCAGACCAAGTTTGATTTTAGAAACCAAATGCAGAACATGAGTTTAAAAGGCAACAATGATACATTACTCAACTGGCCAACATATTTTTAAGTGAAACTCCGGATTCACCCCCTATGCAAGAACTGCTATCCAGAAATGTCAAGTAGTTATTATAAGGCATTTAAATTTACATGGGGGAAAAACAAACATAAATCAGAGTACCAATAATATATAATTTGTAAGGACTGGTGGTACGAAGAGCCTGCTTTTTAAGGTCCAAGCCTATGAAGCACTTGATAACCAAACGCTATACTTGCGGTTATCATAATGGTCTTGAGAGCATCAAGGAATTTTTGACTGACCGGTACCCATATCTTAAGCAAATTCTTGGTAAATACCTTCAAAAGTCAAAGAATACTCCTTTAATTGTGATCAAAGATGATGAAAGTGTTTTATATAGTAAGGCCTTGGCTGTGCAGTATTTGCCCTCGTGACGTGATGTCTTAATGTGTTCTATATATTGTGTTTTATATATCACGTTATCTGAAATATTCCATATTAAGATAAAGTAGGAATACTTCTTTGTATGCCTCCGCATATTTGAAGTAGAGAATGTTTAAGCCTAAGGTTGATAGAGAATTTTAATTAAAAAGCTAAAAAATCGTAGATAATAGTCCTAAAATAACTCATAAATAATCTAAATATAGCAACAGTATCTCTTATAATAATGGTGATTAAAAACTGAGTGTTGATTGCAAAACCATCAATCTAGTTAAAGATTGATTTTGATGATAGACAAAATCTAAAGATCATAACTTGTCGCATATAAAAAACAAGGAAAGACCCTACCTTATTTGAAGTTTTCCTTATATATTCTCTTACTAAAATAATCATTGTCATAACAAGCAAATCTTAAATTAATACAAAATGATCGTACATATATTTGTATTATAGACGTCCTTTCTATTTTTACAAATGGTCATTTCGTGATAACTTAAGATTTCTTTTTGTAAAAATGATTATTAGTGGTAAGAAAATGATATAATATTTCTAAAATAATTGATATTTTATTCAAAATGATAGTAAACGCTTGTAAAATTGGCGATGCTCATTACAATCCTAATGGGCACTGCGCTCAATGGAAAATTTCCTTGTATGGTCATCATTGATTCTCAATAGATGAGTTCACTTTTCAAGTCTTCACAAGGTATCAAAGTGGTCGTATTAAGCTGGTGCATGTACCTTTCTTGACCTAGCCACCTCCATGAAACCCAGAATCTATGTCAATGTCATGGCACTATATCAAGATTTAGCACCATTAAGGCATTAACGTGGCCGTTGTGTTGTAGTTGTGACACTATACAAGTTTTAGTACAATAGGGATATTGTAGCTAGAAAACACAAATTAATCTTTCAGGTATACTCTACTATTTATACATATCACCAAAGATAGGTAGTGACAAAATACCTAGATTTGTAAAGTCAACCATGGAAGAGATTGAGAAATGGAGTAGATGAATAAGTGAAATCAATGATGAATCAGTTAAATCAATAAGATCGTTGATCAAAAAGACCTAGATCTGTACAATCAACCACATAAAGGATTAAGAAAGGATGAGGGATTAAGTCAATGATGACTGATAATTAAGAGTGCCAGTCATGGTGACCTTTACACCCGACTGTGCGAGGGTGCGGTGACCCTCAGCTGGGCAGGAGATAGAAAGCCCAGTTAGGGCAGTGGCCGTTTAGTACGCGGGTCTAGGATCCCAATCTTTTTCTCGGTTTTTCACGAGCGCTCGCAGTTTTTACGCCTCTCTGGGATCCACAAGTTTTCTTTTAAAGACCAGTTCCGCTGACTCTTGTTCTTTAGGGTACCTAGGTTGGAGAGCCCTTGATTTTAGTTTTTCGAGCTTGTTTGCCCGTACCGGTCGGACCGGTTTTTCTTTTAGAGTGACTTTTCCGGAGAGTCTCTCTCACCCGTCTCTGGGGCGTAGTTTTGGAGTAGACCTTTCCCTCTATTGGACCGCACTTCCAATTAAAGGGCGAGACGGAAGACCTTTTGTAGGCTACCTCACCGCTTGAGCTTTGTTTACTTTTCGCCAACAGACTTGGCGATGCTACATCCGAATCATCCACGTATACATCTGAATCCTCTATGGCTACATCTGAATCAGTTACAATTGAATTTGGAGGAGTTACATTTGAGATTGGATTGAGTCACAAATGAGTTTGGCTAGAGTTGAGTTGGCTACATGGGAGCTTGGTTACAGTTGAGTTGGTTGTAGTTGAGCTTAGTTTCTATTGAGCTAGTTATTGTTCCTCCAGTAAATCCTGAAGAAGAGAAAAGACCAGTTTATGAAAATCATCCTTATCAGACTACGAGCTACTACCACAGTTGTTTGAAATAGCTAGTAGACGTGTTGGGAACTTAGTTGGGATGCATTTTACTCCACCGCATGTCTACGGAGGCACCCCAACCCTAAGGCTTCCTTACTACCTTAGAGTCATAGTGTGAGGTCTTACATAGACCAAGACCACAAATTATCCACTAAGCTTGAGAAATTCAACAAGAAAAGAATCAAAATACCTAACTCATCATAAGCATTTAATAAAGACAATGATTATATCAGAGACTCATCATTCATATTCCCAAGACCCATCAGACATATATTATGATTAATAAAAAGACAATGACTTAAATATGGATCATATAATATTTGTATAAAAATGATTAATATGGGTAATTAATGTAGGATGAGTAGAATGGGGTTTTACATACCAAACAACTTGAAGACCTGTTTCATTGCAAGTAGTTCTAAATTTTAAAGCCCAATTTACTTGCTTTCTTTTGGAGCCACTAAAATTTCATGTTATTTCTAATTAATAAGATTTATTTAACATTTGTTGATGTTCTTTTCTCCCTATTACATTGCAGGCAAAATACCTGCACCGTGGTATTGGGAGAGTTGAATCTTGGCTTCCGCAGTTATTATTGTCAGGTACGCATGCTATAGTTTTGTTCAAGGTATTATATATGCTTTTATTTCTCTTCTGATACAATTAGGATGTATGTATATAATGAAATTTCTGTTGTTACATGTTAACTGCAATGGAATTTAATGCAATATAATTGTGACATATTGTAGTTCTGTGGTTTATTGGTTAATTTGCAAATGTCATTCATAAATACGAAAAAAATTCCCTAATTTCTGGTACTCTAATGCGATCCCTAGCAAACAAGATATTACGAATGATGTGTAAACGGGTATTCCAAATCCGCGGGAGAGGGCGTCGCAAAAAGTCTCTTAGGAAGCTTCTTCACCGCTTGAGTTTGGATATTGTTATGCCAGTAGGTTCTGACGAGGACAAAGATCAGATCATGAAAATCTTCATCAATCATCTACATTTAATAAGATCCATCATCACATCTTACATTTAGCAATAATGAAAAAGGACAGTTTAGATTTAGATCACTTATTCTATCATGATCTTACAATGAAATAAGCAAAGTATTAAGTGTTAACAGTTGAGGTGTGGTGAGTAAAAAAGGGAATTATATACAGAGCATCTAGAAAACTAACTTTCCATGCGAGTAGTTTAATCAATTTCAATGTCATCACCTATCTACTTGTTTTCTTTTCTAACCATTTAAATACATGTTATTTTTAATAAATTTGGTTGTACTCAGCATTTGTTGACATCCGTTTGTTCCTAACATGGATAGCAGGGAAGGCGCGTGCGACACAATAGATCCTACTCAGGGTTCTTAGCTTTTGGTGACGTTCGCCCTTGACGGTACAACTAACAGTCATGGTGTAAATAAATGTATCTATTTTTGTTTTAGTTTTCTCTTCGGTCATATTTCTGAGGTACATGTATAAATAATGAAAACTTCTTTTGATACATGTTGTACTATATGAATATAAAGGAAATGTTCTGAGGTGACACGTGTTATGATGTGGTGGGTCAGATGAATTGTAAATGTCATTCAATCGCGAAAATTTTTTCCACATTTTCATAACTTAGTATGATCACTCATAAATTTTATATGTGAATGTTGTTTAAACGAGTAACCCGGATCCCGGGGTCGTTACATGCCCCCTTGCTCGTATGCTTTTTGTTATTGAGTGGGCGTGCTATCTTGCATGGTTGATAGGGTACAAAGTAACGATTTAACTGCGGGTTATAACTCTAGGGATATCTCCATCCATCTTTTACAATATGCAGATGAAACATTTTTTTCACAGAAGGTGACATGGTAGAGGCAAAGGGAATGGCTTCAACATTGGAAATCTTTGGAGAATTGTCGGGGCTTATTTTGAATTGTAGAAAATCTTCCGCTATCCCTTTCGAATTATCAGAGCCTGAGGCACGGGCTAGTTGTGAGGCTTTGGGTACAGAAGGTGGAACTCTCTTGATTCGATACTTGGTCTATCATTGATAGCGAGTAGACTCAAGTTGTCAGACTGATTTCCGATAGTGGAGAAAATGGAAAAGAGACTTTCCATATGGATGCGGCAATTTTATCATGCGGTGGACTTGTTTTGGTGAAGTATGTTCTCTCTGCTATCCATGTGTTTTTTATGCCATCTCTCCTTCTCCCAGTAGGCATCAGATGCAAGTTGGAGATGATCATGCGAAGATTCCTGTGGGGTAAATCGGGGCATGATGGATCGGTATTGCACCTTGTTGACTATAAGACGGTTACTTTACCGAAGAGGGAATGAGGACTCGGGATCTCTCGTCTGGAAACCATGAACGAGGGTCTTCTGCTTAAGTGGGTTGCTAGGATTTGGAGAAGAAGTGAATATTTATGTTGTCGTCTCATACGGAACATTTATGAGGTGGGGGGCAGAGAGAATCTATCCCACCATCCTTTGCTCCACAAGTCAGCCTTCTGGAAGGGAATTACCTCAATAATGTCGCGCTTTCAGGATTTTTTTGTCCGATGCTGAGTGACGGAAAATCTTTTGCATTCTGGACCGATAACTGGTAAAGTCAAGGATCCTTCACCTCGAGATTTCCTTGATTGTTCGCTTTGGCTGATGATAAAGATGCTTGGGTATTCGATTGTTGGCTGGATGGAAATTGGATGCCCTAATTCCTAATAGATTTCTCTGATCAATGACTTGAGGATTTCCTTAGCCTATTGGATTCCATTAGGCAGATAGAGAGATCAAGTGAGGGTCATGATCACTAGGTGAGGAAGAATAATACCTTCTCAGTTAGCATAGCCTACGAAGCCATCAGCGGACCTTCACAGACGAGGAAAAACGCATTAGTTCGTAACGGTAACTTTATGTGGGACCTAAAATGACCAGATAGAATTGGATTCTTATGTGGCTGCTACGAAGATGATGTATTATTACCATCCAAAAGGGCTTGGCGACGCAACTTGTTGCCCGTCTCCCACAGTCTCTCTGTAAAATTATTTGATTTTATGAAAAATGACAATTCCAAGCTATCTCGAACAGATGTCCCATGTGTTAGACACATGTTCAAATGATCGAATACCTCTTCTTCCATTGTTCGAAGACATCCTCCATCTGGTTGAAGCAAGACATTAATTGGTTGAAACTTCAAAATCTGGATCTCTATCGGGACTCTCTAGTCCAAGCTAAGCATCGTCCTAGGGAGGATATTTTGCGCCCAATGGCAACTGTGTGGGCAATTTGATTAGTCAGGAATGGTGCACTCTTTTCTTTGCAATGTTTTTACTGTCGTAATGTACTTTTTCATTCCAAGACTCTTCTTAAGCCTTGTCTAATGTAAGTCTCCTTGTATCTTCCAATATTATTAATATAATTTTAGGCGAACACCATCGCGTGTTTCCCCCTTTTGGATTAAAAAAACAAAAGATCCAACGATTAAGGAGGTCTACAACCGATTGTGCCGTATTATAATTCCTACAAGTATTGAGACTCTCACAACCATGGTTGCTACACGAGTACCAAGAGGTTCTTCGATAGAGATGCCATGAATGTAGAGGATGAGAAGACGGTCGCCATTGAGGTAGCATGTTACAACGTTGTTATTGTCATCGGATAGGACATACAAAGGAGACATGTTGACAAAAGCATGGTCGTCCCGCCTCGACAAATAATCCTTCCTCCTTTATTCATACAGGCCAGTAGTGTGAAGAACTAATCTCTCTATTGAGAGAGATGTGCGATCCAGTATTGCCTCCTACTAAAGTTATTTCAGATTACAAGTATCATCATTACTTTACATTATGACTATGCTTTATGTTTCATTATAAGATTAGCCTTGCCGATTGGTTACATGATTCTTGAGCATCTAAATATCTATGTGACAACAAATGTTAGTTATGTCTTTTGGATATATACCTTCTATGAGGTCTCTTTCTTCAAGAGATGAAAGTCACTCCCCTATGACATGACAAGGGGAGGTCATACTTATTAACTTTATGTCGTTATGGCATGGCATCAAATTTTGTATATTGGTTCCATTATATCAAAGCTCAAAGAGAAAATCCGGATAAATTCGCTAATATTATGCAAGGTTTAAAAAGTGTGAAGCAGACTGAGGCATTTTTCTGAAATTGAGACAACGTATAAGCCTCGAGGCAAGCGAGGCGTAAGCCTCAATTTTTTGGAAAAAAATTAAAGCAAAATACACTGAAAAAAGTATATAATAATATTAAGCTTTACGAAAAACACATTCAAAAATAATTTAAAAGTAGTAAAAGATACAATACATAAGCGATGAAGGCATTGAAGTTCAAAAAAACTAATATTAAGCCACTAATATATGGAATATCAAGTTCCAACTCCAACTTCAATGATTGTATATGAGTATTAAACTAAAGCCTATACTTAATATTAAAGTACAATAGATACCACAATTTTTAGTGTTCGAAGTAAAAAAATATTAATATGTCTTGAATACCAACCAATTGTCTTATTGGACGTAGTTGGAGAACCGTTATACGCATCCCCTCCTGTCATAGCATGCCCCAACAAGACGGGGGTCTCACTGCCCGATCAGCGAGCCTGTGGGAGGTCTAGGGGGAGCAGGTGCGCTCTCCACTGTGGGGGTGTGGGGGCAACGCCCCCGACGATTTTTTTACTAATGATATTAATTTTATTCAGCTATTCACAATAAAACCTAATAATTATTTTACTTCACGTGTTTATTTTTCAACCCTGCATCTTTATATATGTGATAACTATTCTAAGATTCACAACTTATACAGCCAAATAACAACATCAAGTTGCAAGCTTGCAGCTAATATAAAACATTTATTACAACTCAACAAAAATCAATGTGCAATAAAACTAATATGTGTAGATGTACAATAAATTGAATATGATGTATACAAGATCATTAAGCTTCGCTTGTTTCAAGCGGTCTCTTTTCTTTGCATGGAGCTGTATATAGAAATATACAAGGTTTATGTAACATCCGGATTCCAACTAAACTCGAACCCAACCCGATTAAGGCCCGATTAACCCAATAAAGTTATTGGTCAATATCAAACAACCTAAAACGATCAATTGATCGTGAATCAAAAGTCGTTTGGGCGAAATCAACCAAAAATCGGTCAGTTCGTAATGCGCGTCGTGAAAAAGCCGAGATGCAAATTCGAAAACCGTAAAATTAACTGAGACCACCATTAGATCCGATTCGACGATACAAGACCAACGGAATCGACTGTTCGTCAATCGGAGGTCCATTGGTATTTTTAATTTCACAAAATTTAAATCCAAACTAAAACCGTATCTCGAAGTTTCGGATATTCAAAAACCGATCGGAAGTATATTAATTTTATACTCATATTGATCGTCGTTCTGATACGATCAAATCGGGATATTGCGCATAAAAATCCGATGCTCGATGCGTAAGAATGGTCGAGTTTTAAGTTTTTCTTCATCAAGTATACATATAATATAAATAAACAATAAAAAAAATTCTGTGAAGTCTGTGAAGTCTATATGGAACCGACGTTGGCAATCTTTCCACCTGGACTAATAAGTTGTTCCAAGTGTCAAGAAAATGGAGCTCTTGTTTTATATATAAGCACCTTCCCCCCCCCCCTTCATTCCCTCTCCATATATATCGCTATTTTTTTACGCTCAAAAAAGGGGGAAACACTAAGAGGTATTCACCCCAATGTATTAAAAACGAAAAGAAGATAGTACTTACAAGATGGAAGAACAAAAGGAAAACAAGTTGCTACACAGAAGTCCAACGCACACCTAAAATGCTACACAGAAGTCCAATCATGAAGAAAGCGTGCTGCCGAGATGCAAATATTTTCCTTGTAAAACCTCTGCCGAGCAAAGAGTGCCTCGTTTCTTCCTAACCAGATGCTCCATAGGCGCGCAATCGGGTCCACCAGATCCACCCTAGCCCGGCCCCTTGAATTCAACAAGCTGTCGCAAAACGCACCCAAGCTCGAGATATTCAGCCACCCCAGATCGTCCCAGAGAGCACGAACACGGCCGCAATGAAAGAAGAGGTGCCCGCTGGTTTACTCCTCCGTACCACAAAGACCGCACAAATGCGAGACATTAGGAAACATAATTGCACACCGATCTCTAGTTAGCAGCCGACCACACCAAAGTAGCCAAAGAAAGATACCAACCCGTTCCGGGAGTTTGAGTCCCCAGATGAATTTGCAATGACTCAATAAGGTCGCATTGTCCCCCACATAGGAAGGAATAAGAGCGAGGTACGCCTTCCTGGAAGAGAAAAGGTCGTCCTTCCAAGCCAAGTGATCACGCCCCCCATTGGGCGTGGGAGCGTCTGAGAGAAAAGCCAGCATGGAGGTGAAATCGTCCAAACGTTGATCCGATAAATTAACGGCAAACAAAGGCACCAACAGCCACCGGCCCAGCAAGAGGCCACGGTGGCGTCTTTGTCGACCACCAGCGCGCACAGCCGTGGAAACAAGATCTGCAAAACACCCCTCCCGGTCCAATCATCCGTCCAGAAGCGGAATGAATTCCCATCGCCGAGAATAGGTTAAAAGAATGATCTGTTGCGATTAAAAGCAGAAAGCACACCACGTCACAAAGAGGAATTGTGGCCCTCGATCCGCCCTCGCGAAGCGGAAATCAAATTGACCCCCGCCGCCACCCTGAGGCACTTCAGCATGAAATTCTCCTCCCGACCCCACACCCTCGCCGCCCATCTGAGTAGCAGTGCTTCGTTCACCACCTCCAACCGTCTCACACCCAATCCCCCCTCCTGCTTAGCCGCGAGACGTCCTCCCAACCCACCAAATGTACCCCCCTTCTCCCTTCGCCCTTCCTTCCCCAAAGAAAACCCCGCATACATTTCTCCAGTCTCACCCGGATCCCCTTCGGCATTCCACGCACGGATAAGAAGTAAATTGGGATCGAGGAGAGAACGGATTTAAGAAGAACTAACCGACCCCCCTGGAAAGGAGCGTCGCGCGCCAACCAGCCAGCTGAGCCTTCATCTTCTCAACCACCTTCCGCCAGTCTCTCAACCGGGCACGGCCCACCGTCAGCGGCAAGCCAAGATACTCCATAGGGAGGCCACTCGGAGAAGAACCCAACAACCTGGCACAATCCACGGTCTCCTCCTGCGACATAGCGAACGGAACGACTTTGGACTTGTTCCCGTTAATGAGGAGGCCCGACATCTCACTGAATAATTTAAGTGTAGTAGCCATACCCGAGGCGTTGGAGAGGCCGCCCTCGATGAAGCAGATAGTGTCATCAGCAAACTGTAATAGAGGAATGTGATAGGGGCCCAAAGAGCATCCGCGCGTAAGACCGGCCTCGGCCACACCATCAATCATACGAGGCAAAACATCCACCGCCAACACAAAAAGTAGGGGAGCGAGGGGGCATCCCTGTCGGACCCCCCTGCGAGGTTGAAAAGACCCCCCAGCCGGGCACCCATTGAGGATAACGGTGAAAGAAGCAGTGGTCACACATCGGCGAATCCAAGAGATCCAAATCGGAGGGAATCCCCGCCGCTTAAGGACCGACCATAAGAAGCGCCGATCCAGAGAATCATAAGCCATAGCAAAGTCGATTTTCCACAGAATCCCCTTTGTATCATTTCTGCGCCAAGCTTCGATGATCTCGAACGCCACCGCATAGCAATCGGAAATTTGCCTCCCACGAACAAAAGCGGCCTGTGAAGGCGAAATGAGCGAGTCGAGGAGTGGGGCAAGCCTCCTGGCGAGAGCCTTAGCAATGATTAAGTAGATGCCAGAATCTCCCCTATTTCCCCTCAATTTCAGCCGAGAATCTCCCCTTCTCTTCCCCTCATCGTCTGAAATTTGCAGTTGGGACTGCAAATCTGCAAATCTCCCCTTCTGCCAAGTAGGAGCCGATCCAAAACATCAATTGTAGCATGCAAAGAGATTTCTGTTAGGAAATCTAATTTGGTACAATCCTTTTCCTTTCCCTTTCTATTTCCAAATCTCCTTTCAAATTCTAACCAAGGAATCCTGCTGCAACCTTCATCCTCCTGGTTCCTATTGGACAGCAATTGGAAACAACCCCTTTCTCAAGCAAGAACAGCTCTTGCTTCAGTTGCTTCATGCACCAGGAAACTGCTGCTCATTTCCTGGAACTGCATTGCATGCAAGGTTTTGATCTTCAATTTGAGACCCAAAACATCCCTCCCCTCCCCCTTGCTGCCATGCATGCTCATTTCACTTGATTATATGTACTATTCCATAACCATCTTCTTTGTTGCCATGCATGTGATATTCACATGTTTTGATCCTATATGTAATTGGGTTGTATATCACTTCTTTTACCCCCTCTGTGTTCTCTGTAGATGTCGTTATCATGTTAGAGGGAATTTAGGGATTGAGAGTGGTATCTATTGGGAAGGTCTGGACTCATCAAGATCATGCAGTTCACTTATATTTTTTTATGATATGCTTAGTCTGGAATGCCTGAGACAAGATTGGATACTCTAAGAAATAAATGGATAGTTGTGTTGGAAGAAATTGGAAATAAAAAATCTGGCGCCTTTCTAATCTATAAATTAATCTGACTGTAGTTCAAATAGGAAATTTCAAATTAAATGAACAATGTACAGCCCTTACTTAAATGGACTTCTAAAAATATAAATATAGATCTGAAATTAAAATCTTTAGACTTCTCTGAGTTTAAAAGAAAATATGCTAAATTTTGAAATAATAAGGTTGATTATAACTTAGTTAAAAGTTCAATTCTAATAAAATACTGGCAACATGAGCATATTCATTCACATTCAATTTCAGAGTTTTGTCGATAAACAGTCTTCTAAGAGTCTACGTCACTAGATAGCATGTTGATAGAAGCTTGGCAAATATATCTTCATGGTTAAGCATACTAGCATTAGAGAGGGATCAACTACAAGGATCATTAAACAACAAATATAAGTACATAGTTTTGGGTTATATGCATATAAACAACTGTAAAGAGGTGCCAACAAATACATATTCTTTATAGGAGACTTTTAGTTGTATAAATCTTTAGTCGTAAACATGTTGACAAGAAAATGTTTAATCACGTACCTTATTGGTTGTATACATTTTTCTCGAGGAAATACATCCCAATTCAAGAATTAGGATGTTATATGCCCCTAGAGTCACTTCTAGAACAAATATGTGGACTATACTTCTTGAATTGGATACAGCTTTCATCCATATTATATCTTTATTCCTCTATTGATCTCTATCAAGGCAATTACCGGTGGAATTGGATCCCCTCACACAAATGGTAGAGCTCAAAGCCTCATACTTCTCTTTACATATTTGATAATTACATAAGACATCTATTGTTGCATTACCTCATATGTGTTGGCTTCGTACCTTTTGTTTCCCATACCAATTAACTTGATGAAATTTGACTCCAAAATCTTGAAGACAAGTAGATGAATGATTGATTCTTTAATAAAAGATATCATAGAAAGAAGACTCCGGGGATTACCATCCCCATTTCACCGATTATCTTTTTGGTCTTAACTTGGACCAACTGAAGTAATATCATAATAGAGTTCTGATGGGCAAAGAAGAATATTATTATCAAATTCATATATGAATTATATGATCTTTTTAGGATTTGTCGAATTCTAACTTTAGTATAATTCATTGAATTATTAACCCTTATAAGTGCATATGCTTGAAGGATCCTCACACAATCTAAATCAAAGCACGGATCATTCTGGAATTAATAAAATTTTAATATTAATAGTCATATAAGGATCACCTGGATCTGAATAGTCAATCACAGGAGAAATTGAAAAGGAAATGAGTTTCCAAGCAAGTGAAAACATTGGGAATCAGTGATGATTGATAATTTATAAGTGCCGGTCATGGAGACTCTTATACCTGACCGTGCGAGGGCGCGGTGACCCTCAGCTAGGCGGGAGATAGGAAGCCCAGTTTGGGCAGCAGCCGCCAAGTGCGCGGGTCTAGGATCCCAGTCCTTTTTCGATTTTTACGCGAGCTCGCAGTGTTTTTACGCCTCGTTGGGATCCCGACTTTAGACCAGTTCCGATAACCCTCTGTTTTAGGATACCCAGGCGGGGGATCCTTGATTTTCAGTTTTACGTACGAGCTCGGTTTCCCGTTACCGGTCGGGCTGTTTTTCTAGAGCGACTTTTCCGGGAAGTCTCTCTCACCCGTCTCAGTGGCGTAGTTTTGGAGTAGACCTATCCCTCTATTGGACTGCGCTTCCAATTAGGGGGCGAGATGGAAGAGCCCTTGTGTTGGCTTCTTCACCGCTTGAGTTTTTCTTTCGCCAACAGACTTGACGATTCTATATCCAGATCATCCATATCCATATCTATATCTATATCATATAAAGTTACATTGAGGCTGTTGCACAAAGGTTTGAAGGGATTGATTTTACGTCCATATCATCCATTTCTATATCTACATCATCTAGAGTTACATCTGAGACAGTTGCACTTGAGGTTTTAAGGGATTACAATTAAAGTTGAGTAAATGGAAAAGACTATAATCTAATTCGAAATCTCATTAAGTTAGTGGATGTGTTGGGAACTTAGTTAGGATGCATTATACAACACCGCATGCCTACGGAGGCACCCCAACCCTAAGGCATTCCCCAAGTCTTAGAGTCATAGTGTGAGGTTTCACAAGAACCAAGACCACAGACTATCCACTAGACTTAAGAATTAAATAAATCATTTTTTTACGCTCAAAAAAAAGGGGGAAGCACTCAGTGGTGTTCGCCCCAATTTATTAAAAGTAAAGAAGGGAGTACTTACAGGATGTAAGAAGAAAAAAGAAAACGAGTGGCAATAGGTATCCAAAACAGAGATACCCCCCAAACACCCGATACAACGCTACCCGGAAGACCAATCTTGACAAAATCGATACGCCGAGATACAAATGTTTTCCTTGTAGAACCACTGCCGAGCAAAAAGTGCCGCGTTTCTTCCCAACCAAATGCTCCAAAGACGCGCAATCGGGATCATCAGGTCCGCCCTTGAACGATTCCTGGCGTTAATCAAACTGTCGCATAAAGCACCAAAACTGGAGATATTCAGCCACCCCAAGTCGTCCCAGATGGCACGAACATGGTCACAATGGAAGAAGAGGTGCCCGCTGGATTCCACCTCCGAGCCGCAAAGCCCGCACAATTGCGAGATATTAGGAAACATCATAGCACAACGATCGCGAGTAAGCAGCCGATCAAGCCTAAGAAGCCACAGAAAAATGCCAACCCGTTCCGGCAATTTGAGACTCCAAATGAACTTGCAATGATTCAGCAGGGTCACCTCGACCCCCACGGTGCTGGGAAGAAGAGCAGAGTACGCCTTCCGTGATGAGAAAGAATCCTCCTTCCAGGCGAAGTGATCCCGCCCCCCAGTGGGCGTGGGAGCATATCATCTTATCTTTCCCATCATCAAAATCCAAAAATATGATCTTTGAGTAATAGGAGAATAAAATATACATGCTTATGATGAATTAGTCACCATAGAAATACACTTGTGTGGGAAATGTTGGGATAATGGCTGATCATGAGAGGTGCTTGCTAGAAATTTGGAAACCTTTTTCAATTGCAAGTAAAATTAAATTTTAATTTGAGTTGCTCATGCCGCTCTACTTGTTATCTTTTGATCACAATAAATGCATGTTATTTTTATAAATTTTTGGGAGGTACCAGCGCCCGCTGACGCCTCATCTTTCCTAACATGTTTGGCAGGCAAACAGCCTGCTGATCAGTAGCAGCTCAGTAGGTATACATGGTTCCAGGAGATAGAGTTTATACTAGAAGGTATGTGTTTTTGTGTCAAGTTTTTGTTCTGTTAATAATGTAATATGCTTCTTTTCTCTTCAGTCAAATTTTTGGGATGTTGTATGTACTGTCAGACACTGTACATGTTGTAAAATCATATGGAAATTAATGAAATGAGATTTTGGTGCCAATTATATCTATTAACTTGTGGTTATGATTGTGAATGTCATGTGGAAAATTATCCGCGCGAAAAATTTCCCTATTTTTCTATAAATTATGCGATCTCTAGTGAATGGAAAGCCGCGAAGGTAGTGTAAACGGGTACCCGGATCCTCGGGGGTTCACAGTTTAACATGGAAACAAAAACAAAAACATAAAAAAACATAATACTTGAGGAAAGATAGGGTCATGTACAAAGCATATAACCAAAAAGGTAAAAAAAGCCTCGTGCTCGAGGCGTACGACTCCGCCTCATCTTGAGCACCTCAGACGAAGCTGAGGCGTACGCCCCACCAACTAGACCTGACACGTGCGTCTCGAGGTGCATTTGGCGCGCCTAGCCTTGAGGCGTATGCCTTTGCGCCTCAAGACGCAACTTTTTAAAAACCATGATATTATGTTGATGTAATGGAAAGTGACTTTAAAAAATGAGAAATTATGGTACTAAACTTCTGTGATCAACAAATAAGATAAGATCGCACACCTGTTAGCTAAAAGATACATGTAACTAGGAGGTTTGACTTGTACTACATCATAAATGCAAATTTAATAATAAAAAGGTATAGTATGCAATTGTCTATAAAAATGCAGTTGTTATATTCAAATACAATCGCTTATATGACCATTCATATGTGGGTATGTGTCTCAGGGGGATTGATGTGATGATAAGTACGTATACTCTTCAGAGTTACTATACTAAGCTATACTTGTTCCACGTAAGTTTATGTTTATGACCTCCCATATTAATGGGAGGCGAGTCGCCCATCCAAAATGGTGTTATCATTACCCAATTAAGGAGCTTGAGAAGGACGTATCGAGGGGGAGCACATGTGTTCCCCTCCTACCCCCCGAGTCTCAAAGGTAGGGCTCTAGATGTTTAGGTTTTTATTTAAGGGAGATGGGTAGGGTGAGGATAAGGGAGGTGTGACAGAATGAGGTGGGAAAGGTAAAGAGAGGGCCACCATATCTGTGGGAAACTATTGTAAGGAAGATGGAAGTATCTCTATGGTAGAGATAGAGGACGGGGCAATCTTGGATGTTCCACCAATTATTGATGAAGAGTAAGAAGGATGGTTGTCACATCCCTTCTCGACCAGACCCTTTCTCTCCAAACCTCCCCCACCGTCACCAGCTAGCACCACTACAACTTGTGATAAAGGAGGAGGGACTTCCTCCACCATCGCATCACTTGTAGAGGTCTGGGAGTTGGAACTCTACTAACATGTAGAGGACGGTTGGTGCTCGGCGAAAGAGAGAACACCTTTGCTGAAAGGTGAAAGGCAGGGTTGAAGAATGGAGGGTCACCAAAAAAGTTGATGTGAGGACAACAATGGCAACATTGCACGAAGGTGAGAGGAATGAAGGCAGTTAGTCCCTGGTCTCGCACTACAAACGAGGTCGTCAGTGCTACTGGTGTGGGTACTATGGGCACCAAGCTTCGTCGTGTTCATAACCGCCAAAGTGTTTTGGGTGTAGATGCAAGGGTCATCGGAAGCACTCGTGTCTATGTGGTGTAGAGCCCCAACAGTTATCTTCTACCAGTAAGGTCGAAATTCATGCGGCGAGGCAACCCCTGTTGAGGTCATATGCATCGATGGACATCGAAGTTAAATATGAAGGTATCATGAGGAATGGGATCTTCATTGGGTCCTCCATTCTGAGGCAATCTGAAGCAAGAAGAGTACAGGTTGATGTTGCTACAAGGTTGAGCACCTCTTTTACGGGTGATATGGTGGCCTTGGACGATGGCCTCCGGTGCGCGAGAGGTCTTTCAGAGAAGGAAAGGGTGATTTTGTTGCAAGGGTCCCAAGATCCTGGGGTTCTGTGGCGCCTGCCTCGCTTCCCGACGGGGAAGCTTCCAAATCAATGTTGAGGGTAGCTCGAGTCTTCGGCGTCCCCTCCCTCTCCTGTTCGGTGGAGGCCCTAAGACCTACGCTTAGGCATATTGGTTAGGTTTCATGGATCCTCAGGGATGGTCTTAATCCGGGCTAGGACCCCCCGGCTACTCTGTGGTGGTGGAGGGTTCAGATTTCAGTGCTTTGGAGTCGATATGCCTGATGAAGGTAGGTAGATCGAGCTTTCACCTATTGGTGTAGCTCTTCCATTGCCGTCGCCACCGCCAGCGGAGGCTTGTGCTACAACATGTTGGAAATCGCCAGTGAAATGGTCGCATTCAAAGTTCGAATCTCCTGGAGATCCGTTGGCGTATTCAAAAGCTACAATCTTGGAAAGGGAACATCTCGAGGAAATTTCGAATCAGGTCCCGATTCCAAGGCTGCTTCCGAAATGTGGGACGTCAAGAGCGAGCGACTTTCCATCTTCGACTATGTTGCTTCCCTTTCTAGGGCTCCACACGGAAGCTGTCGTGTTGAAGGCTGAGGCGCATCTCCTTTTGGATTCGGTCTGGACTTCTGAGCCCCGACCTTCGGACCCAAGTTTGGACTCGGATACTGTGTGAGAGGTATGTTAGAGTATTTGTTATGTGCGCTTATAGAGTTGTAGCAGGGTAAATGGATCCTGGAGGAGATCCATTTACCCCATCCAGTGTTTAGTCCCACATGGACCAATGGTGGGACTTGGAGGCTCTGGGAAGGCTATATAAGGAGCCCCAGACCTCCTGTACTCATTGAGAAAAAGGAATGAAGTATCCGCCCCTTTGAGGGCTTCTCCCGTGGTTTCATCCCGCTCCTCACGGAGTAGGGTTCCACGTAAAATCATGGTGTTCCCATGTTTATCTTTCTTGTTCTTTAGCTCTGTTTATCATTCCGCTTCCGCATTCTTCATATTTTATAACATGGTATCAGAGCGGGTTCGATTCTCGAGGTTTTCATGTTCTTTATTTTTCGAGAATCGATGTTGATATCGAAGATTATTGTTCATATTCTGTACAAGAGATATATTTTTAGGGTTCTTTCGAATCCTAGATATGTGTTGCACGCAACTCCCCACACATGATTCGTGCGTGCACCCTTCAGATCTCAAGGCGCTTCAGGCTTCAGCGGTTCATGTCTTCCAAAGGCGACGACTTCGTGAAAACCCTATTCACTTCCTGGCACCCAGGCAGCCCCCAGGCGGAAACCATAGATGTTTCATCAGCATCGCGCAGTGGCGCACCGTGTGATCTCCATGCACGAAAGAGACGGTTTCCAGGTCTCAAAGCCCTTTCCAGGCGGCGGTATCTTCGCGGGCTGTTGTCCATCTCCAAGCGGCACTCCGATCACCAGACGCTCCTCTCCGATGTTGGCGACGCAGATCCAAGCCGCTTGAGCTCCTCCCTCTCGACTGCAGGTGGCGCCGGTGACGCCCCTCAGATCTCCTGCGCGAGTCGCGCGTACTCCATCCCAGGTGTCCCCCCCCTCTGATCGCGCGTACATGCGCTTGGCGACGCTCCTTCTCAGGCAGAGGCGCCGCTGTCCCAGAGGCATCTCGTACCAGGCAGTAGTCTTCAGCGGCGTGGAACTGTTGGTCACGCCGCCCCTCCATAAGCCCTCGCGATCCCTCCACTTCGGCGGCGTGGAACTGCTGGTACCTTGCTGGTCGCGTCGCCCCTCCATAACGACGAGCCCTCGCGATCTTGTGCGGCGGCGCGTCTGCAGGTCAATCCCCTGCCCGATCAGCGGCAACCTCAGGCCGCGGTAGCCCTCCAGGTCGATTCCCCAGCCGCATCGATGGCGGCGCCAGGAAAAAGGGGGAGGGGGCGGCATCGTGCGTATTGAGGGTTACGAGAACCCTAAGATCTGTATGGATCGAGGCCCAGCATTAAAAAAAGGGTATTTTGTGTGTACAGGCCCAAGTGGGCCGTTGAGAAAAAAAAGGAAAGAAAGCAAGAGAAGAAAAGAGATGGAAGCCAAGGGGGTTGTGCCGTGAGTTAAAAAAAGGGGGGAGATTTGTTTTAAAAAAAAGAGGGGGAGAGATGTTCTGTAAAAGCCCAGATGGGTTGATGCATTATTTTTTAAAAAAAAAGGTCGTGTACAAAAAAAACGTACGCATTTCAAAAAAAAGAAGCGCGTACAAGAAAAAGCCGTAGGCAAAGAGAAAAACATGAAAAGCCGAGAAAAAAAATTACAACGGCTTAAAGAAAAAATGTGACGGCTTTAAAAAAAATTAAAAGCCGCAAGAAATGTTTCGAGGATATTCATGTTGTATTTACCCCTATTTATCTTGTCTTCTCCCAACTTGGTCGACGCCCATGTTTTTCGACAAGTATGGGAGAAAGGGGGAGTATATGTAGAGTCACAGGTCTATTCAGATGCTCCAGATGTCAGATCTTCATATTCCAGGCCAGTGCACGTTGTTCAGACTCTACAGATCTAGTTTCAGACTCGACGATCATTGTTTCCGAGTCTCCAGTTTCAGACACGCATATGTTTGCGGTCTTATTTCAGATGAGCATATGTTGTCATCATCAGTTCGAGGTCCCCAGTGTTGTCAGGCCAGAGTTTTCATGTGAGCCATAGGGACTCCAGAGCAGAGGACCATTCCCTTGAGGGCAAGGGTTTTCATATGGTATCATAGGTACACCAGAGTAGTGCACCATTCTCTGAGCCAGATGGGAGAGACCCAGTTCTCCGACGAGGAGACTTCAGGCGCAGTTTCAGACTCGATAGTCAGATTCTGAGTCTTCAGTCGACTCACACTCCAGCCCGTTCATCCTCCTCACCTGCACGGCATGAGAAGCAACGTCCTCGACTGCAGCAATGTGCGCGTTGGGTCGATATCGTCCGTAGTGTCCTGTAGCATTGAGTTGAGTTTATTTCTGTTTGTCCAAGCTGAGCATTGCTTGCTCCAACTTGAGGGGGAGTGTTAGAGTATTTGTTATGTGCGCTTATAGAGTTGTAGCAGGGTAAATGGATCCTGGAGGAGATCCATTTACCCCATCCAGTGTTTAGTCCCACATGGACCAATGGTGGGACTTGGAGGCTCTGGGAAGGCTATATAAGGAGCCCCAGACCTCCTGTACTCATTGAGAAAAAGGAATGAAGTATCCGCCCCTTTGAGGGCTTCTCCCGTGGTTTCATCCCGCTCCTCACGGAGTAGGGTTCCACGTAAAATCATGGTGTTCCCATGTTTATCTTTCTTGTTCTTTAGCTCTGTTTATCATTCCGCTTCCGCATTCTTCATATTTTATAACAAGGTAAATACAAACCTGACTTCTGTTCTTGAACCGATTGGTGAAGATTGCCTGAACCCAATTACTGTCCTTGAACTGGATGGTGAAGACTCCACTTCTAACCCAAACCCTATCAAGACCCCTCCTCGAAGCAGTGGTTGGGACCTGTGCGCCACTGCAACTGATGGTTCATCGATTAATCAACTACATCCCCACTCCCACAGGGATCTCCTGAGCCTCTATCGATGGCACGGGAGGTTGAAAAACCTATCCAGGGAATTATTGATGCAAAGGCGGCAACTCCTTAAAACAGCATGTTTTTCAACAGTGGGATGGGGCTTCCTCTCCACCCCCACCTTTACATCTGCAATGCCAAGATTTGTTGGCTTTAGAGGTTCCACTAGAACTGGACTTGGAGGGGGTCGTGATCAGGAAGCATCAACTTCCATGCCTGAACCTTCCCCAGTAGCAAGGAATGACGTAAGAGCTACCTCTTCGGAGAGCTCTACTATGGGAGCGAATGTTGGTACAGGAAAGCGGTATAAGGCATGACGGTGCTCGAGAGCGATGGTCATGGAGCCTGTGATGCATTCCGAGTAGAAATTGAAAGTTATGGTGATGGCTGGAGTCGTCGAAATTGGGGTCTATGGTTGTGCCCCAATGAAGGTTCTAACGGGGAATGTCAGGGGTATGGGTGACCCAGATAAGCAGTGGTTTGTCAGCTCTCTGCTTACTGAATGGGAGTGCGATGTGATGTTATTGCAGGAAACTAAACTATCCATTGTAACTCTTATCCAGTGGAGGACTCTAAGCAATGACTTGCGGAATGAGTTTAGGTCTTTACACGTTATTGGTGCAGCGGGCGCACTGGTTGTAGCTAGGAAGGACTCTCTTTTCATATTCATCTCCGAGTTAAAGGGAGTGTATGCCATCATGGTACTACTTGAGCATGCTCTCTCGGGGGACCAGTTTGCCTTCTCTTGTGTTTATGGTCCTTGTGTTCATCCTCTTCGCTCAGTGTTATGGTCGGATCTTAGGGTTGTCAGGGGTGCATTCCCATATGTGGCATGGCTTGTAGGGGGTGACTTCAATGTTATGTTGCTCTCGTCTAACTGGTCGTGCTTGAAAGGCGAGCAAGACCTCGGCCCAGCTGACTTTGCAGAGCTGATTGGTACTCTCATCTATCATCCGCAAAGCTGCTGGACATGTTCCCAATGTCGACTTTTGTCTCCAAACCTTGTACGAGGTCGGACCATACTCCTCTTCTATGGGACTCGGGTAGTATCTCCCTCCGAGGGATTTTTTCATGTTCGAAAGAGCTTAGCTACTGGAAGCTGGTTTTCGGGATTTAATTTACAACCATTGGTCCTCCCCAACAGTTTCGAGGTCCACGTCTTCAAAGTTGTCTCAAAAACTGTATCACTTCATAATCGATTGTGTGCGTAAAGGAGACTAGGGTGATGCGTAGAGCCTGTCGTACTGAGGCAGAGGTAGATCTTGCCAACCTTGACAGCCTCGAAGATGTCAGAGATCTTAATCGAGAGGAGCTTTTGAAGAGATCGGCGGCACAAAAAACAATCATAGATGCAGACAAGAAGTGAGGTGGAATGGAAGCAAAGAAAGTAGCATTCATGACTAAAGAAGGGCAATGGGAACACGGCGTACTTTCACAAAGTTGCTAGTGGGAGGTGTCGTCACAACCACATCCGCTCAATTGTGGCGAATGGTATCCGAGTGGAGGGGGGTCGTGAAATGGGGTGGGCCATTGCAGATCACTTCCATGATTTATCGAGAAGAAATGCAACTAGAACGTAGAGATGGCTCGGCATTGGGGCATCCACGTTTTTTTTGACACTCAAAAGAGGGGGATACACTCATAGGTGTTCGCCCCAATTTATTAAGGAAAGGTGAATGATATACTTACAGCGGGGAAAATAAAATAAAAATGTCGAGGTGGATGGTGCACAAGATACCATCCGCCACCCAAGACAACCTACATGGCTAGCCAATCCGTACAAAAATTGTTTGCAGCGATACAGATATTTTCCTTGTAGAAACGCTGCCCAGCAAATATTAAATTGTTTCTTCCCAACCAAATGCTCCAAATACGCGCAACGGGGATGATTCTAACTGAACGGGGGCGGGAGGAGGCAGCAGCAAGGCTCTCCCAGAAGGCCATCATGGATGACCGGTCAATCCAATCGACGTCAGCCCAGATGTCCTGCACGAATGGGCACAAGAAGAAAAGGTGGCTGGAGGTTTCAGTGCCAAGGCCGCAAATAGCGCAGGAAGGGGAGATGTTCGGAAGAAGGGAAGCGCAGCGGTCCCGCGTAAGAAGTCTTCCACGCCTGAGAATCCAAAGGAAGACGCCAATCCTCTCCGGGATCTTGAGATTCCAAATAAACTTGCAGTGATGAGAAAGGGAAGCATCCGCATTTAAAACCGGTGGGATAACAGTGAGATAGGCCTTTCGAGACGTGAAAGTCCCGTCCATCCACCCAAAATGATCACGGCCCGAGGAAGGCGAAGGAGCGTCCGCGAGAAGAGTCAATAAAGCCGTTAGGTCAGAGAAACGCTGGTCAGAAAGGGTGCCCAAAATGGTAGGGCACCAGACGCCATTGCCCCAACAGGAAGCCACCGAAGCGAGCTTGTCCCCGGCCATCGCGAAAAGGCGAGGAAAGAGGGTCTTCAGGATGCCCTTTCCGGACCAATCAACCGTCCAGAAGCGAAAAGTCCTCCCATCGCCAAGAACCGGAGCCAGCAGAGAACGATTACTGTTGAAGACCAGCCGAATATCCCTCCAGAAAGAGTGGGAGGGACCCACAGGGGGTCCGCCAAAAACGGTATCAAAGGACAGGCCAGCAATTGCGCGAATGCATTGAAGCATAAAGCTTTCCTCCCGGCCCAACAGCCTCACCGCCCATTTGAGGAGCCACGCATCCCGAGTTGCCTCCATGCGTCTAACGCCTAGCCCCCCCTGACTTTTCGGCCGAGCGATGTCGTCCCAACCAACCAAGTGCAAACCCCTACGATCCGAACCATTCTTACCCCATAAGAATCGCCTCATAGCTTTCTCCAGGCGGATACGGATACCCTTGGGCAAGAAATAAGTTGGGATAGCCGAAATAACCGATTTAATTAACACCAGACGACCGCCCTTGGAAAGAATTGACGACCGCCATCCAGCCAACCTACCATCAACCTTATCAATCACCTTTTGATAGTCGCGCAAGCGTGGACGACCAAGAAAGAGGGGCAAGCCCAGGTACTCGAGCGGAAGCGCCCCGATGGGGGCTCCCAAAATAGAGGAGCACTCCCTGGCCTCGGTATCCGACAATCCAAAAGGCACCAAGCGTGATTTATCACCATTGATATGGAGCCCTGAGATTTCGCAGAATAGATGAATCGTATTGGCCATTCCAAAGGCGTGAGACCGATCCCCCTCAATAAAGCAAAGAGTGTCGTCCGCGTATTGAAGAAGAGGGATATGTAAGTTATCCAAAGAATATCCGCGAGTATATCCCGCATTAGCAACCCCCTGGATCATGCGAGGTAAAACGTCAGCTGCCAGAACGAAGAGGAGAGGGGCGAGGGGGCATCCTTGACGGACCCCTCGCCGAGGCTGAAAAGATCCCCCGGTCGGCCGACCATTCAGAGACAGCGAGAAAGAAACGGTAGTGATACATCGTCTAACCCAGGATATCCACAGCGGAGGGAAGCCCCGAGCCTTAAGAACCCCCCAAAGGAAACGCCAGTCCAAGGAGTCGTAGGCCTTAGCAAAATCAATTTTCCATAGAATCCCTTTGGAGCCATTTCTATGCCAGCCGTCAATGATTAAAGAAGCGAGAGTGTAGCAGTCGGAAATATTACGTCCCTGGACAAAGGCGGCCTGAGCGGGAGAAATCAGAGAGGTGAGGAGAGGAGCAAGCCGAAGAGCCAAAGCCTTAGCAATGATCAAATAGATGCCATTGGAAATAGCAATAGGCCGAAAGTCATCAATGCGAGAAGCCCCCTGAGACTTGGGAATAAGCACCAAGCTGGCCCGGTTAAGCCGGTCGAAACCCCTATTTCCGGAACAAAATTCGAGAGCAACTTCAAGAACATCGTTAGAGATCACGTCCCAAAAGTCCTTATAAAAGGAGATAGGGAAACCATCGGGGCCAGGGGAAGCGTCAGCGTTGAGGTCCCAAGTCGCCCTCTTAAGCTCCTCGAGAGTAAAGGGCCGAGATAAGAAATCTGCATCAGCGGAGGATAAGGTTGGGATCCCAGCGGCATGCCATCGCCCAAGAAGAGGAAGGTCGCCGATCAAAGAAACTCCTGAAGTGATCCACCAATAGGATCCGATTGCGCGAGAGCCCTGAAAATGGACACCCCCAATAACCATGGAGGAAATGCGATTAGCACGCCTGCGAGCGCTGGCGATCCGGTGAAAAAAGGCCGTGTTAGCATCGCCGCTCTTAATCCAATTAATGCGAGATCGTTGCCTTCATTCGATGGCTCTCTTCCGATCGTCCTCCAAAATAATGCTAGCAGCCGAAGATCGTTCTGATAGCTCCAGCGATGATAGCTCTCTATCGTTCTCCAAGCGATCCAACCGAAGAATGATTTCCTCCGCACCGTTCCGAGCGAGAAGCCTAGCCTGACGGGTCGAAAATTTGAAGGCCGCAAGGGCACGACGAAGCGACGAAAGCTTGAGATCAAAACGTTGCGCCGCATGCCCTTGAAAGGAAAGCTGAGACCATATATTGCGGACCATGTCCTTAAAGTTAGATTCCAGGAGCCAGCAGCGCTCATAACGGAAAATGCCACGCGGCCGGGAAGAGTCCTCGGCCTCCCAAATAATGGGAGAGTGATCAGAAAAGGAGCGAGGCCTAGAGGAGATCGAACAAAGAGGGAATGCTTCCATCCAGCTGTTATTAGCAAAAAATCTGTCAAGGCGCGACCGAGAAGAAGAGTTGCGCCAAGTATAGGAGATATCGCATGCCACCAAGTCTTCGAGGGCCAATCCATGAACAAAATCCAAAAAATCAGAAGAACCGGGGTCCCTCCCCCCCCTACCACGTGGGCGGTCGCACGCGAGAAGGGTGACATTAAAATCCCCCCCCCCACAATCCAAGGGGTGTTGCCCAGGGTCACAGCATCCGCATTCAAGTCCTCCCAAAGTATTCGTCGTTCAATGTGGCATAAAGGCGCATAAATACAAGAAAAAGCCAGGCAAGAATTGGAGTCCACATGCCGAAGAGTAGCGGTTATTGAGTGACGACCCAAACGCTGACAAATGAAAGTGAAAGAAGAAGAGCGCCAAGCAATAATCGCGCCGCCAGATGCACCAATCGCGTCCAAGGAGCAAAAATTATCAACAGAACCTGCCCCAAAAGAATTCCACATCGCGTCGTCGACACCCGCAAGCTTAGTTTCCTGTAGAAAAACAACGTCGCAATCCCAATCGCGAATGCGCGAACCCAAAGCCCTGCGACGAATCGGATCGCCCAAACCACGCACATTCCATGATAGTAACTTCATTAATGTTACAACAAAAAGGCCCCAAAATAATAACCAACCAGGACACGTCCACTAAGCCAGGGAGCGTCGCTGGCCGGTCCAGCGAAGCCCCGCCGCTTCAGCAATATCGTCGCGGGAAGGCGCAAGGGAATCAAGAGAAAACAAATCCATGCGACGAGAATAGACGCGCCCATATCTTGTCGGAGATGCACCAGAATCATTCCATAAGTTCCAGCAAGAGCCGAGTCCGGGAGGCGAAGCCGGAGAAGCAGACATAGAGGAGGCCATACCGCCGCCATAACATAAAGAGCTTCGATTAGTGAGATAAGGAAGAGCATCGCTGCGAGAGGGCATACCGGCCGAAAATGATGAAGAGGCCCCCTCGGAAACCGAATCCATTGAGACGTAAAGTGTTGTCGATGCTGAAGCTTGCTGGGGGTCTGCTGAGAAAGACCCGCCGAACGGAATAGCAGTAATCGGTTCCGGGCATGGAAATTCCGAAAGGCATAATAGGAGGTCGTCTTCAATAATCGGATCAGATAACGCCCGGGGGGTGCCATGATAGCTACCAAGGTCCGACCCGAAAGTCGGAAAAGAGACCGTCATGGAATAAGAAGGGACCACCGAATCAGGAATAAAGGAACAATTAATCTGCGGTGAATCGATCTCGATTCGGCTCCCAAGAACGAGGGGCTGAGACGTTACCGCTTCCCAAGAAGAGAGAAGTCCAGAAGACAAACCAAAAAAATAATCCTGAATCCGCGCCTCTTGAATACTATCATTGCACAGCGCCACATGGCCGATGGAAGATGAAACGCCTGGGATGTCACCGGAGGAGACGTCGATGCCGGAGGCGGGAGGCGGCCGGGGAGAGTCCTCCATCGGGAAGAAAAATTCCAGGCTGAACGACCAACGGCCGATGGAGAGCTTCTCGATAAGAGCTTTACCTCTCATGGATAGACAGAAGGTAGAGGAGCATTCTACCAAAAGCTTCATGCATTCCCAGTCAGAACCGGGCGATAGTCCATCTTCCAGAACCGAGACCACCTGGCCCCAGTTGCCAATAATCCTCGAGATGCAATGAGCCGACCGGGTAAGGAAAGGGACTCCGCGAACCTCAACCACGCATCTGCGAGATGTCACCGCCGCCCCATCCGCGATACGCGGCCGTCGCCATTTAATCAAAGAGGCATCCGCATGCCGAAAGAGGAGCTCCCGCTGCTCCGGGGAGAGGCCTCTAGCACAGCATCGGAAGTCATCGAAGAAGAGAAGGTCACCCAAAAAATTGTCGCCCGGAATAGAAAGAACATCAGAACGAATCATTTCAGGATCAATACCGCGGCGTTGGAGCACTCCAACCGCCACCGAGAGCCTAGGCTCCCGCGCAGGCTGCGGATGCAAACACGAAACCCTAGGATCGGAAGTACCGCCAGCCCCAAAACACGCCGAAGGAGAAGGATGGGGGGCATCGGTCGGCATGGGCCGACGATGAGAGTCCCGCCATGCATGAGGACGAGAAGGTCGAGAGTCGGCCATGGCGACCGAAGCAGGAGCAACAGCAAGCTTACCCTTAGAACCATCAAGAGTCCCAGACACAACCTGAGCAAAGGATCTGGAGTCGACGCACCTGGAGGGCACCCGCGGTAAAGGATCTGGACGGCCAAGGTGAGAGGCACCCGCGGTGGACGAAGAAGAATGGCGTCGTGAATCCATGAATCCCGAAGAGCACGAGGATAGGCGGTGTCCGAGCTTCCCACACCGAAAGCAACGAGGAGGAGTGGAGCAAGCAGACGCCAGGTGCCCACGCTCCCTGCACCTGAAGCACCTCTTACCCGGTTTGGAGTGAGTGACCGTCGTCCAGGCCGCTTCAGCATCCCTGGTGGTCGCCGCGTGGCGAGAGACCACGCGGGATGAAGCGTGATCAGGCCGAGGGCGAGAAGAGTCACCCCGCTTGGGGACCCATATCCCTCGGCTTTGGATCCTCCCATGCTGAGAGCGGCGACGTCCAATCATTTCTCGGTGGCGCTCTCTCACTGTTTCTGGGGCATCCACGTTGTTTGAAAAAGATGCTAGTCATTTGATTTAGACTTTGACCGTGGAGGAGGTAAAGGTGGCAATTTGGAACCTTAACATCGATGGCGCACTTGGACCGGATGGGTTTCCCGTGTTCTTCTTTCGTGAGTTCTGGAGGCTCGTTGGGAGAGAGATCGTTGAGGTGGTGGAGGAATTCATAGCTACCAACACGAGCTTTGATAGACTCAACAGGGCACTCATTTTCCTTCTCCCCAAGAAGGATGTTTCCGAATATATTGAGGATTTTCAGCCTATCGCCCTCTCTAATGCTATCTACCTGATTGTGGTGAAAGGCTTGGCTATTAGATTGAATTGTGTGATGGAACACATTATCTCACCGCTCAAGAGTGTTTTCATCCCTGGTAAACAGATTGTCCATAGCTTGGTTATAGCAATTGAGATCATTGCGGATTGGAAAAGATAAAGGTCGAAAGGAGTACATCGAAAGGTTGACTTTTCGAAGACATGTGACACTGTGGACTGGCGCTTCTTACGGATTGCGATGTTGAGGCATGGTTTCCCTGAGACATAGATCTCTTGGATGAAACGTTGTGTTACAATGGCCTCTTTCGCGGTGCTCGTATACGGAAGACCCAAAGGTTGGTTTTTTCAATCGTAATGTGGGTTAGACAAGGATGCCCTCTCACTCCGATGCTCTTTGTGATTGCAGCCAATGTCTCTGTCAAAGTCGGACGCTTTGGTTTGGGATTGCAGTTTTATCTGGAAATGGAAGCTGCCAAGTAGAATTGGTTTCTTCATGTGGGCGTTCCGCAGAAAACGAATCATGACAAGAGACCATTATGCAGATTATTTGAAGTTATTTCTGACAGATGCCCTCTCTGTGAGAGGCAGATGAGACTTTAGGTCACCATTTCTTCACCTGCAAGAGGACTCTCCCTATCTGGCAGGAGATCGAGGCGGACTGGTTGCCTGTTCAGAGCCTGGAATTGTTTTGGAATTCTTTATTTGAGGCCAAAGATCGGCCTAGAGGGTTCTTCTTCAACCCATTGCACTTATCTGGAAAATTTGGTTAGCTAGAAATGGCACTCTCTTCTCCTCTAATTGCTTCTATGCTGAAATGAAATTTTCCATTCTAAAACTCTCCTCGAGTCTTGGCTATTGTAAGTCTTCTTGAGACTGACCCTTGTTTTTTAATAAATTTGGGGTGGGCACCGCTGAGTGTTTCCCCCTTTTTTGGTCTCAAAAAAAAAGAATGGTTGTCTCCGAGGTGCAGGCACCAACGTGCTACGCGGAATCAATTGCCATCCTCTTGATGTTAGAAGTGTAGAGCACACGACCATCTATTTTAGCCCTCTGCGTGGAAGCATTGGTTTGTTTTCATTGTGATTTATCAAGCACCTACGTTGTCGCACACGAGGTCCGTAGGAGAAGAAAGGGGTTGATACGGTGAATCCCCTCACTAATGTGGAGTTCTCTAAATTGTTGAGGACTCCCGTCAACTTGGGTCTCTAGATTCCCCTGTTGGGTGATGGATGTCCTTCCATATTCTGATGATGATTAACATAGAGATGGACTCCTAAGAGACTGCTTTTGAAACTACTTGCATTAATTTATGAAAGTAGCATGCTTATCTTTTAGGCTTGGTCTCACATTCTGCTCAGCTTAATCTGAGCAAAGGCTAGGGGAATTCTTGAATACGATGGATGGACTTTCTCCTATTGATGACCCCTGATGTTAGGAATCATAGGAGTTGATGGGACGGTGAGTGTACAGTAAAGAAAGCCTGCATGTTAAGTCCTGCATTCCTTTGTTCCTAATGATCTGTAACGTGATTGTAGGCTAATCTGGAGGTCTAAAGTACCCCTAAGACTGGTGGGTTTTTTGATATTGAGGCGTGAGAGATTGATGATAAAAGATTGCAGGACTAAATTCTCTCCAAATGCCAGGGTGGATTGCCCTCTTTGTGAAGCGTGCATGGATGAATTGATACATCTGTACCTTACTTGTGATTGGGCGAGAGCTTTGGCAAAAGGCCTAAATTTCTTGGATTGATTTGTCCTTGTTGGAAAAAATTTTTGGCTTTCCCTTGTTGCATCCCACTTCAGATCAACTACAGAACAATTAAAATCAATAATGTATTTGTGAGCTATCTGGTTGGCTCAAAATGGGATCATTTTTCATGAGGAGAAATTCTATGTTTTAAGATTATCGTTCATCATGCCAAGCCTCTTCTTGAGCCATGGCTTTTGTAATTTGTCTTTTGGCTTTTGTTAATATATTTTAGAGGCAGGCATCATTCTGGTCCCCCTAACCTGCAGACTTTCAAAAAAATGTCATTTTTTCCATAAGAAAATAAACATGCAAGAATAGCAAGTGATATACCATGCTTGCATTCAACATCAACGAAGGATGGTGCATTGCCCACACCAATAAGATGACGAACCAGCTAATGATTACTTAATCTCAACTGCTCTACAAAAAGGTTGGTAGCAATGTCCTTCCAGTTTCCCTTGGTTAGTTAGGAATCAAATAATACAACCACCGTCATTACTAGTAAGATCATTTTAAGGAAAATACGTGAAATGTAGGGCAACCGAATTCCCTCAGTGAAGAACATAGAAGGTAAAATAGCCGGATTATTTTGAACAATCAATTGTACAGGAATCATTAAATAAGACTATGATTGTCGCCAGGAACTATTAAAAATTTGCACCTAACCTACTTAAGATAACAATGAGATTACTTTGAAAATATTCAGTTCACAATTTACAAGAACAAAAATGAAAAATGGAACTAAGACAATGCACCTTCCAAGCTGCTTTTGAATCTTTTGATTTTGTGGATCCAAGCATTTCATGCAATAAACCTGGTCAGAAGCCAAAAACTTCACAAAATGTGGATATATAACCCTTCTTGCACCGTACAAAGATTAGGAAGTTTGTTCATCCGAACCAGGAAACATATGCAGCTAAAGAAACTTGGATGTAAATGAAACTCAATCCCGGATTTTACTGTTAGAAGTAGAACAATCATCATTTTTCAGAAGTGCAAATCTGATGATGTTACAGTCTTACAAGTCTTACAGATGCAACTTCAGCCCATACAAGCATGGAAGGACATATCGATATCGGTATCGATATCGGTACCATGTCGATACGATATATCGTCGATATATCGACGATATATCGACGCCATATCGCCAACATCGAACCGAGATTGTGAATAAAATGGCCTGTCGATACCGATATCGACCATATCGGCGATATATCGGTGACCTGTCGAAACCGAAATATCGCCGATATATCGGGATACGGCCTTCCATACATACAAGCATATCATTGGGACAATATGTTAAATTTTAAATTTTATAATAGTTAAGAACTCCTTTTTGAGAGAGAAAAAAAGGTAACTTCCTACAAGAAAATATATCACCATAAGTGCAACTGTAAGGACTCAAACAGCATGTACCACCACATTTTTTAACATGAAATCTCATGACGAAAAATCAAGCATTCCTTGCCAATCACATGGCTCAGGCAACAATAAGAGGCCTAACGAGCAATTTCTACGCGTACAAAAAATCAGTCCCAAGAGAAAATCCAAAAACCATAAAAAAAGACTGTATACCCAGACCATCTTCGCCCCCCTCAAGATCTCCCTCACCATAACACAAAGAAGAAAAGGTGCTCGATGAATTTCTTGTTCATTACAATAATATAACGAAATTGAGTGACATCCTACTTTGATTCACATGCAAATAGCCACATCTGAGCACTGTTTAAGATAAAAACCTGTCTGACATGTACCCCATAAATAAAGCTCAAAACTTTTTTTCGAAAGAGAGTGTGAGCTCGAGGTGAGTCACCCAAATATGTAAAATCAACCTGAAATTACATGAACCGGAGCTAAAAAAGGCCCTAGCATGGTGCACTACAATTTCTATGTAGTACCTCTCCCCTTGAAAATCAATTCTACACTACAGCTAGATCACCCTAGCAACACCAAAATGAAGCATATCACCCAAGTAACAACAAAGTTGCGAATCGCGGAAGCACGCACAAACGATATCATTAAGCAAGCACAAGGTTTTAAAAACCGAATTGTACCGGCCGGTTAAACCAAGAACCGAAAGAAAAACGATCCAACCACTCGATTTTTATACAGAAAATAAAAACCACTCAAAACCCAGTTGGACCGCTTAAAACCAGTTGACCCAATTGAACCAAACCACTGGTTCAACCATCCATCTTTGACAAAAAATAATTTGACAATTTAATAAAATGTAAACTTTTAAAAACAACTCATAATCCACTCTCATTCTAACCCATAATATAGTACTCCTTTATTTCTTCTCCTTTCACATATGTCAATGACCCATTATCACCTCTCCCTTCCTGCCATATAAGCATTGCCTCTCTTCTCACACATTACCTCTCCCTTCTTCTTCTTCTTCTTTCGCTTTCTGGACGGAGGACTGGACAGGTGGTGGGTCGCTCGATGGTCGATACCCGCGCCTCTTCACTTTGGCGACAGACCGGGGTGCTAGGGTCGTTGAGTGCTGGTGCGATGGAAATTGGATGTCGCGTTTTTGTGCGAACTTTTCCGATCAAAGGATGGAGGATTTCCTTCATCTGTAGGACTCCCTGGCTAGCTGTGAAGGCCCCATAGGGAGCAAAGACCACTGGGTTTGGAAGGGATCTTCTTTCTCTGTCAGAAAGGCTTACGTGGCGATTCGCATGCCGCCTCCTATGCAAACTGATGTGCTTGTTGGGGACTGCAGCTTGGTGTGGAGTCTTCAGCTACCGAAGCGGGTTGGTTTTTTTCTTTGGCTTCTTAGGCGCAAGCGTTTGATGGCACGGGATCGTTGCGCCCACTTCTTCGGTACGACTTCTGACAGTTGCCCCTTGTGCGGAAATGGTATCGAATATGTAGACCATCTCTTCTTCACTTGTTCTTGCACTGTTGGTTTGTGGGAGGACCTCGGATTAGATTGGGTTAGCTCGAGGTCCTTCGACGATTTTTGGGGATCAATGCGATCGGCTCGGCAACGGCCGCGGAGGGAGATCCTGGGCCCGATGTCTTTGCTCTGGTCTATTTGGTTGACTAGGAATACCCTACTGTTCTCTGGTCAAAGGTTCTATCGGGAGAATGTTTGTATTCAGTATAAGGGTTTTGTTGAGGAATGGACTCTGATGTAACTGTATCTCCAGTTGCTTTTTGCTTCTTTTAACCTTTTTAATAAATTTCAGGGGCAGGCACCATAGCGTGTTACCCCCTCCTTTGGACTTCAAAAAAAAAATCTACTTCTAACAACAACAAAGGAAGAATATGTTATCATAATTATACTACGAGATGTAATAAATTAAAAACACTTGTTATTAATTAAAGTTTAAATAGTTTTAAAATTGTTAACTTTATACATCACACACACATGAATTTTATAAAATATGTTTATTATACCCTTTTGAGTTTTTCTAATAACATTTGTATCTCTAACATTTAGCAATGTCTTTTGTGCTCCTATATTCTTAAAAAATCAACAATATTATCCTTATGTTGGTATAATATAGGAGCACACTTTCCTAATAAAATGTCAATACTATCTATTTTGTAAAAAATATAGGGGGTAAACGCACAATTGTAAAAAAAGGGAGTATAAATATTATTGAAAAATCTTGGAAGGACACGAGTATATAGATCCTTTAAAGATATGACGTAGCATTTTTCATATTTATTTGTATGATACTACTGGTCTAACTCGGTTCGACCTGATTAAACCATGAACCGAACCAACAATACAACGGTTCGGTCTTTTTCGGTTTTTATGAACTGTTGATGTCATCACCAGTTCAACTGGTCGATCTCATTGGTCTGACCATAAAAACCAAAAACCGATACGTGCCCGGCTTGATGTCCAATTCGATTTTTAAAACCTTAAAGCACGGAGACACGCACATTTACAACGTTCACCCGTAATTGGGCTACGTCCTCGGACAATCGCGATCGATTTTCACTACGTGGAGAAATAAGAGAGTACATAGGATACAGAGAACCTTAATGCTACGAGTTTATATATTACTCTCGTACAAACAAATCCCTGATACAAGCATATCCATATACTTGAATACAAATAGAACCGCTCATAAAAAATTTTACCGAGGACATACGATGGTTCTTCGACCTGGGTCAGAGGGTTAGGATTCAAGACATATCAACAATCTCCACCTTGAATTGAATCATCTGAGAAGCTTTGCCTAGCTTCATCCTACCGCAGCCAGCCCCACCTTGGAGCTTCTACCAATAGTCGACATTGAGCAAGTCCAAACAATGTTTGAACTTACTCCCAAGAACTGTCTTTGTGAATATATTGACTAGAATATCTTATGTGCCAACCTTCACAATGATCCTCTTCTCAGAACTAATGAAGTGATATCTGACATCTATGTGCTTGGTCCTCTCATGATGCACAAGATCCTTAACTAAGCATATTGCACCGAGACTGTCACAATATACTATAGCTTCACCCTGTCGTAGACCAAGATCTCCAACTAAGCCCTTCAGTCAGATGCCTTCCTTTGCAGCTTCTGTCAAAGCCATGTACTCTGCCTCTGAGGTAGACAAGATAACCGATGGTTCTAAGTAGCTTTCTAACTGATGACAAAACTCCCCAAAGTAAAAACATAGCATGTCATTGATCTCCTCCCATCAACATCTGCAACATAATGTGAATCTGAATATATGGCAACCAAACACTATGAATCACTTCTGTAGATGAGGCCAATATCTGATGTCCCTCTCATATAGCAGAAAATCCGCTTGACTGCCTGCCAATGCTCCTTCCCTGAGTTGCCCATGAATCTGCTAACAACACTAACAGCATGAGCGATATCAGATATTTTACATAACATAGCATACATAAGACTCCCAACTGTGCTAGCATAGGGAACACGTGGCATGTGTTCATTCTCTGCTTTTGACTGAGGTGCGAAAGAAACTGGGAGATGAATATTCACAGCAAATGGAGTACCTAAAGGCTGTAACATCCCGAATCTCTTTAGAACTTTCTCGATGTAGTTCTTTTGAGATAAGAAAAGTTTTCCTTCGGCATGATCTCTAATGATCTCCATCCCTAAAATCTTAATCGTTGCACCAAGGTCCTTCATATCAAACTCTGAACTAAGGAGCTTCTTTAGATCATCTATGGCACCCTTCTACTTAGCATCAATCGGCATGTCATCGATGTACAGTAACAGATAGATGAAGGAGCCATCCTCCACCTTGTTGCGGTAAACACAACAATTGTATGGGCTCCTGTTGAACCCATGATCAGTCATGAAACTATCAAACTTCTTAGACCACTATATAGGAGACTGTTTAAGTCCATACAATGAATTCTTCAATCTCCACACATGGTCTTCCTTGTCATGAGGTGTGAATCCCTCTAACTAGCTCATAAGAATGTCTTCTTCGAGTTCACCATGCAAGAAAGATGTCATCACATCTAACTACTCCAGCTCCAAGTCTCGATGTACTACAAGAGCTAGTAGCACCCTGATGAATAGATGTCTTATAACGAGAGAGAATATCTTGTAGTAATCCACACATTCCTTTAGATAGTAACCTTTCACAACCAGACGTGCCTTGTATCTGATGCCTTTACTGCTTGAGATTCTTATCTTTTTCTTGAAGACCCATTTGCATCCAACAACCTTCCTCCCATTTGGCAACTTGACAAGCTCTTATGCATGATTCTTGTGCAGAGACTCCATCTCCTCACCTATAGCAGCAATCCAATGCCCAAATTTAGCCCTAGTTATGGCATCTCTGTAAGTGGAGGGCTCTGGAGACCATGCCTCCTTCATAACTTGTAGTGCAAATGCAACCATGTCTTCAAATCCGTATATTTACAGCAGATATATCTCTCTACGGGATCGATTAGTAGCAACACTTGCTTGCATATCCTCAGGTTGCTCAGCTTCAGACTGTTCAGCAACATCCAGATCAAGAGTGGTGTGATCAAATCAAATATGTGATCACTACTTGATGTAGTTCGAACTCCACTTATTCATGCACATCATCACCTGTCCCTGCATCAACAAACCTCACTACTCGAGTGAAGCGTGGAGTTTCATCAAATGTAACATTCACGGTAACAATAACTCTATGCTCAGAAGGCGACTAGATTATGTACCCCTTACTCCTACACTATATCATGTAAACACCCATTTCTCTTTTCTCACCCTTGGTTCTAACTTCCCTTCATTAACATGATAATAGGCAATGATTACCAAGCCATACCTCCATGGGTATTTTGCAGTCAATAGCACGCGCAGGACTCTGATTCACTGCGTAACAAGTTGTATTCATAACTTCAGCCCGAAACGTTATACCAAGTCCAGCATTAGAGAGCATACACCGTACTCTCTCCAACAACGTCATGTTCATTCGTTCTGCAACTCAGTTCTGTTGTGGTGTATCTCTGACCGGTGTGGTGTCTCGTAACACCCTCCTTGTAGAACTGATTGAACTCCAACGATCAGAACTCCAACCCATTATATGCATGAATATGATTTACCTTCTTAGAAGTTCGGTTCTCCATCAAGAACTTCCACTGCCTAAAGGTATGAAATGCCCCGTTCTTGTGCTTCATCATGTACATCCACACCATCATGTACTAATCATCAATAATAGATAGAAAATACATGGCACCTCCCAATGATGGGACCGTGAAGGGCCCCAACAATCAGCACGGATGTAGTCGAGCGCCCCATTCGTTCTATGAATAGTTTTTCTTGAATTGTTTCCTGTGTTGTTTCTCGAACAGACAATTTTCACAGAACTCTAGTTTGGATCTATTGATCCCCAATCAGACCTTTCTAACTGAGGATATTCATCCTCATCTGACTCATGTGTCCCAGTCGCATATGCCAAAGTTCTAATTCCGATCTCACAGCTTGGGATGTCGCTGCGACAGAACCTGTAACCATAAACCCTTACATGGCGTATAGGGTCTTCTACTTGTTGCCTTGATGACAACCACCCCTCCTTTGGCAACCTGCATAACTCCACCTTCAGCGTTGTACCTATATCCTTTAGAATACAAGAATCCGAGGGATATTAGGCTCTTTCTCATATTCGGAACATGGCATACTTCTGTCACAGTCCTCACGACTCCATCATGCAACTTTATCTTCACAGAGCTGATTCCTACAATCCTACATGTTGCATCATTCTCCATGATGATGTTTCCATCATCTATATTCTTGTTAGAAAATAGAGAATGGGGAAACGAAATGATAAACAGAGCATAAGAACATAAATATAAACATGAAACACAAAGGTTTTTGCGTGGAACCCTACTCCCTAAAGAATGGGAAGAAACCACGAGAGAATGCCTCAGAGGGTTGATAGTCTATTCAGTGTTCTCTCATCTGACTACATGGGTGTGGGGGTCTATATATAGCCCCCACTGAGTCTCCACATCTCCAAACTGGTAGATGTGGGACTAAACTCTGGATGGGGTAAATGGATACTGGAGAGACCCCATTTACCCATCTATAATATAAGTGACACACAATATAATACTCCAACACTTATCATAGGTGCAAAACCAATCTTTATTAGGAGTTATATGGTAAGAACAGCCTGAATCAAGAATCTATGTGTTATCCTCGTCGACGGTGAGAATTAGATCATCTTCGGAGAATGCACCTCCTTAAGCTACGGCAGCAACTGTAGCTTTGCCTTTCTTCTTCGGACGGTCTTTTTTCAATGTCTAGGTTCCTTACAGTAATTGTAGATGTCCTTAACAATGTGATTCTTCGACTTGGACTTTTGCTTTCCCTTCTTCGGGTAGCCAGAATCGTCATGACTCTTTTCACAAGTCATAACTAAACCTGCAACAGTAGAGTCATGCTTCTCGGTAACCATATATCAAAACTCACATGTATGCAAACTCGCATGAACTTCCTTTATGCTTATCAATTCTCTTCCCACAATAAATGATTGAACAAAATACGCATCCGGTAATAGAAGAAAAACTAACAAAATCAAGGCAGCATCCGCATCTTTAATCTTACCATCTACATTTCTTAAATCCATCAACAATGTATTTAAGTGATCTAGATGTTCTTTAAGAGATGTACCTTCCTACATGTGGAGAGAGAACATGTGTTGTTTCAATAGCAAGTTGGTGGTCATGGACTTCATCATGTACAGACTTTTGAGTCTCAACCACAGACCGACCACGGAATCCTCATCGGCAACCTCTGGAATAATCTCATCTGCCAAACACAGTATTATAAAATGAGGAATGCGGAAGCGAATTGATAAACAGAGCAATAAAATAAAGAAATATGAAGCATGGACACTCAAGATTTAACGTGGAACCATACTCTCCAAGCGGGATGAAACCACGAGAGAACACCTCAAAGGGTTGATATATCTATTGAACTTTCTCATCTGATACAAGAGGTCTAGGGCTTCTTATATAGCCTCCACAGGCCCTCCAGGTCCCACCATTGGTAGATGTGGGACTAAACTCAATGGTGTGGTAATTGGACCCTGGAGGGATCCAATTACCCATCTACACATGACGCATACACCATATACTCCAACACACAGTATGATCGTCGACTACGTCATCTCTTCCTACATCGTCAACTCAGAAGGTCCGAGTACCTTCTCCCGCTCTAGATCGAACGATGCCCAGATAAAATGTTACTTCAAAAAGGCGTGCATCTTGATCTACCATAGGTTGATACGTTCTTCCTTGTAAACTTCTCAATATTCAAATTGTGTGACATCATCTTGCTTGATGATCCAAACGGAACCTGATGCTCTGATACCAGTTTGTTGTGAATTACGGAAGCATGCACAAACGAGATCAAGCAAGCAAGTACAGAGATGCACAAAATTTACAAGGTTCACCCATAATCGGGCTGCGTCATTAGGTGGCGACGATCGATTTTCATTATGTGAGGAAAGAAGAGTACAAATGATACTGAGAGCCCTAACCCTAGTGAGTTTTTATACTACTCCTGTACAGACAGATCCCTGATACAAACGGATTCATATACTCGAATACAAATAGAACCGCTCATAAAAAATTGTGTCGGGGGCATACAACGGTTCTTCAACATTAGTCAGATGGTTAGGATTCAAGGCATATTAATAAACAAAATGACGCACACACCCATCAGGGGATGTTTAAAAAACACATAGCATAGAAATCCAAAAACCATCAACACCTAAGTGATCCAACTAAATGAAGTCAAGTATGCACGAGATATCCTTGAACAATGGCACTCGAAGAACAAATGGTCAATGCTTTTCGCGGCATTCTCACGTTTTAGACATGTTGTATTATTCACCCTTGATCATTGGCTCTAAACTCCTTCGTCGTAAGGCAATCTGTTTTCAATTACCAAAGGAAAATCTTTACCCACTTGGGTATACAAGATCGTCGTGCCAATCTGTAGTCTTAGGCCTCAGCATCGTTTCATGATGTTGTACCGGATGCGAGACTTCTATATGCTTTCTTCACCGAAAGTCTCTTAAATACCCAAATCCATTAGTCCCAAGAAGGAACCTTCATAGACCAACTCTCGCATTAAGATCAAATACTCTTGTAAATGATAATTCAAGAAATTCGAGCAAATTGACAAGCACCACACCCAAATCTCCCAAATATCTGCAACATAAGCATCTCTATTTCAGCCAATGCATGAACCTTGGATACAGAATCATCCTTCTAAAACCAATCGCCACTATCCAACCTCGACTTCAGCATGTGCCTCGTCAAAGTCAAAATAGAATAGATCCCTCGTCTAACTATGGAGGGGCTAGTAAAATCCGATACATCAAGTTCCATGTTCGCAAACACAGTATAGATATGGCATAGTAGGCAACCAAGCAGGTCATCACATATGTTCAAAATCCAAATGACCCGCTTCATAAGGAGTGCTTGATTCAGTTCCTTGAGCATCTTCACATCCAAGTTGCCACTCTCTTTTAGTTAAGTGATCCTTCCCCGGTCCATTATATGCCCCCTCCCCCTAGAATGTCTTCCCTCGCCCCAAATCAAAAGAATCGATGCATAATAGCCTTCAGTTGTTGTGCAATACCTACAGGAACATGCCTCATAGACATACAGAAGATTAGGATAGCATATAACATTGGCTTCAAGAGCACTAGTCTACCACCCTTCGATACGCATGTGGATTTCCAGTTGGTCGGTCTACTCTCAAGTTTAAGGGAGCCAATGAGCATATTGGGATATGCCACAAGTGAGCGGAACACTAACATAAGTAATGGGAAACTAATTCAAGAGATCAAGAAGTCTATCGCATGCATCAGCGTCCTCCTGGGAAAGCTTAAAGGGGACAAATGTCGACTTGCTTCTGTTTATTATGGGCATGGATCCGAAAAAAAATCACCATCGGCATACCTTCATTCTCCTTCACTCTTCCTTCGATGAAGAACATCGTGTCATTTGCATACAGTAACACTGGAAAAGAGTATCATCGCAATTGTATCCGGAACTATGAGATCGCCAGCAATTGCCTGCTTGACCAATAATATCTGTAATAATCACATTTAACAATGGGGTAAGGGTAAATCGTTGTCAACCTAACCCTCTGAGGTTGAACACACTTCAACCTACATTAACCGGAGTAGAGTAAGAAATCGTCGGATACACTGCTTCATCTAAGAAACTCACTTGTACAAGAGTTCGCTCTTACGAAGCGTAAAGTTTACGCTTCGTAAGAGCGAACTCTTGTACAAACCAAATAAGCATACTTTAAATACGGTCATAAGCCCTTACAAACAAGGTTTGAGATATTAATATCGGCATCGTATCCATCGGTCTGAAAAGAGATACATCGGAGTATATGGCGACGATATCAATGAAAATCTCGAAAATAGCTCAAAAACAGATTTTTCTAACAAATTATGATTATCCTAGTTCTTAAAACAATAAATAGCATACAAATTTATGAACACACATTTGTATGCAACTATAAGGTGTATTTAGTACATCAATACACATTATATCTCACATATCATTGTTATCAATGTTAACTGTTAACTGTCGATTGTTAAGAGGTAAAGGAAGGATATGATGAAATTCGAACAATAACAACTTAGATACGTAAAGGAAGCATATTTAGCACGTTAGCTTTATATTATATCGCATATTATGTATAACGAAACATTGAGCAATATCGAAAATAAAAAAAGCAAGTAAATAAGCATAATAACATACATTTTTAAAGAACATCGTTTATAATTATCATAACTTTGAATGAAAGAAAATGTATTAATTAGAAACAAAAGTTTGTAACTGAACTAAAGAAAATCAATACTAATTAGAGTATGACATGTGATTCTATATCATTATATTTCTAATATTTACTAAATATCAACGGTTGAATATTAATATAGTAATATGTACAATATACGTATGATGTATGGAGACTTTTCTTAATCAGATTTAGAGTTGTTTCATTTCCATTGCCAAAAAGGGGGCAGAGCCCCCCCCCCCCCCCCATATTGTCCCAATATCGATGTTAACATTCGATATCGATTAATATCGAGGGTTGCAGAGAGGGCCATTGAGAATGGAGAGGCGAGCTAAGACTCTCTGGCGTGCGAAGGGCGAGGGTGAAGCGAGTTCGTCGAGGGCGAGGGGGAGTTGTTGGGGGGATGAGAAGCGGGTTGGTGCCGATCTTTCGGTGCCTGGTGGGGGTAAGAAGCGGGTGGTAGGGTCTGGCGCGGAGCGGACCGGCGGGGATGGAGGCTGGATGAAGGTATCGCATAAGAAGTTGGGGAAGAGGTGTTTTCGTTGCGGCGTGCATGGTCATCTGGTGTCCTCCTGTCGTCTGCCTCCGCGATGCTATGCATGCGGAAGTGTGGGCCATCGCATGATCTCATGCAGAGGTGTTGGGAGTACTCGTGGCTTCTCTGCGAGTTCGAAGCCGCCACGATCGCATGCGCAAAGGGTGCATGGAAGCCTTGGTGTGAACTTCGGCGGTGGAGGTTCGCGATCCTTTGCACAGGTGGTGCGTGCTGGAGCAGTCGAGGGGTTGGGTGACGTTGTGGAGGAACATTCAGCTACGTTGATCGGGCGGAGTGGTGGCCAGGTTGGCGGGGAGCCTGTGCAAGGGGAGCCTTCGCATGGGGAGGAGGAGCATGGGGCGACGATTGGTGGGGTGCCGATTCAGGTGGGGAGCTTCCGCGTTGCTGGTGGCTCCCTCGCAGCGGTGGGGGTCCTGCAGCGGCCCGGAACGTCTTGGGATTTGATTCACACTAACACTCTGGAGATCTTGGGGCCTCTCTTCGGCGGGGATTTCGTGGTGCTCGACTCCGCCCGCTGCTGCGTTCGTGGCCTTTCCCCGGAGCTGCGGGAAAGGCTCCTCTCTTCTGGCGGTGATGGCGACGTGGCGTGGAGGTGCTTCAGGGTCGCTGACGGTGCATCTTTTGCTTCGGAGGTTTTTGTGGCGGAAGTGCGGGGAGTCCCTTTCCTCTCTCGCACGGTTGCGGCTCTCTCGAGGGTCGTCGGAGCTTGGGGGGCTGTTTTGGTTGTTCTAGACGACGGATTATCACCGGGTGCGGATTGGACGTGTACTAAAATTCTGTTGGAATGCTCTTCCTCCTTCCTCGCCACTGCGGTTGATAAGATTCTGTTCGAGTCCTTGAAGATCGAACGTTGGACGTTCAAGTTGGAGTTCTTCTTTCTCTCGCCTACGGCGGCGTCGGCGGCCGCGGCGTCGTCTCCGGCTGTCATTGTCGCTGCTCAGACCCCGGCCGTGGGAGTGGACGGTTCGTCTACTGGAGGCCACGTGTCAATTATTGGAGGGGTTTCCGAGGGGTCGCCTTCTATGTGTATCCCCTCTGCCCCGCTTTTGCTTGATTCTCGGAAGACGTGTACGGATCCTAACAGGCGCGATATCTTTTCCTTGGGCTCTCTCGAGGTCGATTCACATTCCCTGCAACCGCCTCCTCTGTCGACTATCTGCAAGCATGTTTCTATATCGGGGCACGTGAGCAATCATTCTAAGTTCTCCCATATCGGATCCGTACGCTTCGGGTCATGGCCTCGGATGCGGGTTTCAGCAGATCCGCTTATGCTTCCGGATCCCCGGGCTGGTCTCCCTCTGGGGCCCGATGGTTCGGTGGTGTTGACTAGGCGGATCCTTTTCGAGGATGTCGACTCCTCTGTTGTGATGGCTCAGACTCCCTTACCTCCTCCTGCTTGGACTTCTCCGACTATTTCTTTGCTTCGCGACGCTGAGGAAATTTTGCTCGATGAACCCCTGGGGGTCGATGTCACTACATGGGTAGGGGGTGCCCCCTATGCGGTAGAGGCCTCAACCTCTTCAAGATTCGGCAAAAGCTATAGTAGGCGAACTCATTCTCGCCTTGGCGCCCCCATGGTTTCTTCCTGCGCGACGCTGCGAGACTCGGTGGCGGAGGCGGCTGGCCTCTCTCCTATTAGGGGACGCTCCCTTGGTTCTTAATGAAGGTTCTTTCATGGAACGTTAGGGGACTCGGGGATCCTGACAAGAGGCGGGCCTTGGGCTTGCGTTTCTGCGAGTGGGAGTGCGATGTTGTCTTTAGTCAAGAATCGAAGCTTTCGGGTGTCGATGAACCCTTATGGAGATCTTTCGGTGCTCATGCCGTGGATGATTTTCGATCTGTTGATGCCATCGAGGCATTGGGTGGCATTATTCTGGCTTGGCGATCGGGGATTTTCAATTTCTCGTCCATGCGCGTGGGGAGGCACTCGTTGACTGTGGTATTGTCTCGCATTGACTCGAATGTATCTATTGCTTTTTCGGCTATCTATGCTCCTGCTTGCCACTTGCTACGGCGGGATCTTTGGGAGGAATTGAGGGAGATGGCCTCTGAATTTGCGGAGATTCCATGGCTATTGGGAGGGGACTTCAATGTTACTGCCCTCTCTTCGGATCGGCCGCGTGGCCGCGTGGGGCGGGATCCTGGATCAGATGACTTTATCTCCTTCATGTCGGATTTGGCCTTGGAGGGGCTGGTGCCCACTGATATTTCCTATACTTGGCGTAATAACGCTTCTCAATCGAGAATTGACAGGTTCTTGGCAAATGGCAAGATCATGGAACTCTTTCCTTTGTGCAGGGTGGCTTCTCGGTCGCGCTCGTTTTCGGATCATAATCCAATTATGTGGGAGCTAAGGAAGAGCTTCATCCCCGGGGGCTCTTCCGCTACGAGCGGTGCTGGCTTTTGGAGACAGGATTTAAAGACTTGGTCAGGAACCATTGGACCCAGGTCTCCTTTGAGGGCTCCGCTGCTTGTCGTTTGGATCACAAATTAGCATCGTTGCGTAGGCTGTTGGCCTCATTCAAGAAGGATTCGCGTCTTGCCCGTGTGGCGGCTAGGAATGCGGCGGAGGATACTATTGTGCGGCTGGATCGCATGGAGAATGCGTGCGATTTGACGTCGGAGGAACTCCTGGAGCGTGTCGCTGCCCTTGATGTAGTCAAAGTTGAGGACAAAAAACGACCAATCGAATGGAGGCAGCGTTCTCGATTGAGATGGATTAAGGAGGGGGATGCTAATACCGCTTACTTTCACCGGGTGGCTAGTGGTAGATGTCGATACAATTCCATCCGCTCTATCCTGGTTAATGGCTCCCTCATAACTGGCGACAAGGAGATGGGCGATGCTTTGGTGGGCCATTTCGAGAATACCTTTGGCTGCAGGTTGCCACGCCACTGGCGCTGGTTGGGGCGGGGGGCTCCTACTATATCTGAATCCGATGCCTTGACCTTGATCAGGCCTTTCTCTTTGGCGGAGCTTAAGGACGCAGTGTGGGACCTTAATGACGACGCCGCGCCGGGCCCTGATGGGTTCTCTGTGGCTTTCTACCACTATTTTTGGGACCTGGTAGCTGGCGATGTTTTGGAGGTTGCACACGATTTTTACACCAGCAACCGTGGGTTCGACAAGATAAATAAGGCCCTTATCATGTTGATCCCCAAGGCTCATCTGGCAAACCGCATTGAGGACTTCCGTCCTATCTCTATCTCGAATGGGATATATTTAATAATCGCTAAGGTCTTGGCCAGGCGACTTGCCCCCCTTCTGGCGTCGCTTATCTCGCCTACACGGGCGGCCTTTATCCGTGGCCGGCATATCTCTGATTGTTTCGTTGTGGCCTCGGAGCTCATTGCGGCGTGGAGGAGGTCTAATGCTAAGGGGATCCTTTGGAAGATTGACTTTGCTAAGGCATATGATTGCCTTGACTGGCGATTTCTGTGGTCGGTCATGAGGCGGAGGGGCTTCCTGCGACGTGGATTTCGTGGATGCGGCGGTGTGTATCCACGGCCTCACTTTCCATTTTGCTGAACGGTTGCCCTGTGGGGGGTTTCTTCCAGCCGAGGAGGGGGGTGCGGCAGGGGTGTCCTCTCGCACCTCTTCTTTTTGTGTTGGCGGCTGATGTCCTTCCTCGTATGATTGACGGCGTGGTCGAGGCGGGCTTGACTCGGGGTTGCTATATTGGGGAGCTGCATGTTCCATCTATTCAGTTCGCTGACGACACATTATGCTTTGTTGAAGGGGGGCCCGATGCGGTGTCCGGTATGGCCACTACTGTGCAACTTTTCAGTGAGACCTCTGGTCTGGTGATTAATGCGTTGAAGTCTAAGGTGGTTCCTTTCGGCATGTCGCAAGCTGAGGTTCTGGAATGCGCTCAGCTCCTGGGGTCCAACCCCTCTTCTCTCCCGTTTGACTATCTTGGCCTTCCACTTGCTGTCGGTCGTACTCGTCTTCGCAATTGGAAGGTTGTGGTGGAGAAGATGGAGGCCCGCCTCGCGGGGTGGCGTGCGGTGTTGTTGTCCAGGGGTGGGCGGCTGGTACTTCTTAAAACGGTGCTTTCCTCTATTCCTATTTATTTCTTCTCGGCCCGTGGTATGCCCAAGGGGATTCGCTTGCGGTTGGAGAAATGTATGTGTGGGTTCCTGTGGGGACGCAATGGGGAAGGGAGAAGGGGGATTCACCTCGTGGGGTGGGAGGTTGTTTCTCGGCCTAAGAGGTTGGGGGGGTTTGAGGGTCAGGCAACTGGATTTGGTTAATGAAGCTCTTTTGCTTAAGTGGGCTTCTCGAGTATGGGGGAATGAGGACAACTTTATGATTAATGTTCTGCGGGAATTGATGGGTGCGGACTTGCTTGGCGGCTTTAGGGGCAACTCGCTTTGTCGCCTATCTCCATTCTGGCGTGGAGTGACGACTGTTTTTAGGCAAAATCGCTCATTTTTTAAGCCAGTGTTGGGCAAGGGAGATGCTTTCGCTTCTGGACTGATGACTGGTCCGGAAGGGGTGCTTTTAACATGATGTTCCCGCGTCTTTTTGCTTTGGTCGAGGACAAGGAGGCGTCCGTGGCCTCATGCTGGGAGAACGGATGCTGGAGCCCTATGATCGTTGCGGCCCTTTCGGAGCATCGGTTGGATGATTTTCTATCGTTATTGGCTCTGCTAGTTGATGCTCCTCGGCCGAATGTTGGGCATGACCACTGGGCCTGGAAGGAAGGATGTTTCTCTTCGCGTAAGGCGTATTCCGCTCTCGCTCCTTCCCTTAATGCTGATGACGATATCTTGGTGCGTGACTGTAGATTCTTGTGGGGCCTCAAACTTCCCGAGCGCATTGGGATATTCTTATGGCTTCTTCGTCGAGGACGGCTTTTGACTCGTGATCGGTGTGCAGCTATTTTTCCAAACGTTGCTTCGATGTGCGGACTCTGTGATGCGGAGCGGGAATCAATTTCTCATCTATTTTTCGAGTGCGGCCATGTTCGCACTCTTTGGGATGATCTTCCTTGGGTTAACGCCGTCTCCTTTCATGCATTGTGCGAGAGTTTGGTTAACTCAAGGGGTAGGGAGAGGAAGCTTATTCTTGATCCAATCGCAAGGCTGTAGAGCATTTGGCTGGGGAGAAACGAGGCAATATTTGCGACTCAACGGTTCTACAGGGAGAATATCATTCTGCGTGCTAAGCATCTTCTGGAGGATTGGTCCCAGGGGTAGACCACTGTGGTGTTTTGGGGGATTCATTTCTTGTAGCTACCCTTTCGGGTAGGCTTTTTTTGTACAGCTTCTATGTTCTCTGTAAATACTGTTTTCGTTTTTTAATATATTGGGGTGAACACCATCGAGTGCCTCCCCCTCTTTTGAGCTTCAAAAAAAATATCGAGGGTTGCATAAAAACCTCTAATTTTGACCAATACTAGATGATAAACCGATATCTCGCCAATGTCTTGTAAGATATCGGTCGATATCCTGTAAATCGGTATATAAGCTAATATCAGAACCCCCTTCCTATCAATGCCGATACATGGACGATAAATTTGCCGATATCGTAAGTATATCGCAATATGTAGTACTATGCTCGAAAATTTGATCTTCCAAAGAATACACTTTGATTGTCGCTTCTTCCAATCAATAGCCATTTCAAATGCCAGCGCAAGGCCATCCATCATACTTTTGTTCGGTTAAGGTCATTTTGCTAAAGGGAAATTATGCTACGAAGAACATGCCTGAGACGATTGACAAGTTCTTTCCTACGATGAGGTATATCCCATTAGAAATAATGATGGGTCGGAGGTCCTAAAATGCATGTGACCACATTTCCCAGTTAAGTTGAGCTCTATTAAGCAAATCCTCTCCCATGTTACCCTAGAAGAATTCCACCATGAAGTTCATCCCATCACCTTCATCACTTCTAAAATATATTATATTATAAAATAAAATTGAGAATCCATATGGCATGGTGCCTCTTTCTCATTATGATTCATAATAAAATCATGCACCTCCTACATCGGATCATCGGATCTCCATCAGAAGGCCTACGCTTTGAGAAGGCAAGATATTGGTAATGTTGTGCCCCCTCTATATAACCTAGACGAACGCTCCGCGCTTGCTCAATGGACAAAAGTGCCATGCCATAGCAGCACCAATGTCACCGTCCTTGGTGAACTCTTCAATGAGGATATCCATAGAGTGAATGTGGTTGAGTTTCCTCATCAAAATGTCGTGGAAAAAATGTATTGGCATCACCCTTTTTGAGCAACCTAGACCTTTGCTCTAAACTTATTAATACGAGAACTTTAGAGAAAGCTCAACATCCAGATCTTCCCCATGATATAAACGATAGAAATCCCTAAGTAGATCGCTCGTAAATAACCCTCGTAAACCAGGTCAAACAGCCCTAACCTAACCATCATCATTCTCAGTCAAATCAAAGTTCAAATGCATAACATACACGCATTCAAGTTGTCGTTCCATGTGGGAAAATTGAAGGAAGTTATATACTTCGCATCACATAAACGCGGAATATAGCAGACTATTTGCAAAAACAATGAATGTTCATCGCATGAACATGGAATTTCAGCACAATAATTTAATGCTTTGCGAAGCCTCAAACTAAGGAAAACTATGTTCCTAATATGGTTTCTTGTAATCTAATGAATATAGAGATGAGATCATGGTTACCTCTTGAAGCGTGAGTTTCTAAGCAAAGAAACCTCCCGAATCAAGTCGGATATGGAGTTGCTTCTCCCGTGGGTACGATGATGAGTCACGTAGATTCCCACGAACTTTAATGTCGTCTTCTTGAACTTGTCCATGTAAGGATGAGATCAAGCTCATGATTTCATCACACACAAAATCGATCCTTCTTTACCCACGAGGATCACATAGAAGATGATATTCTCTTTCACAAGGCCACGCCTATGGAGAGAAGAGGAAAGGCTTGATGGAGGACATGTAGGGCTTGAAGAGTGGACGTGTCTGAGAATTCAAAATTCTCAGGACTCTTCTCTTCTTCAATTATCAACGAAAGAGAACTATGATAGGATGAGGCATGCTCTTGGAAGAGAGGATTTGCCCTCTCTTATATAGGGAGGGTGGACATCCATGAAGAGTCGTACTGCTTATGGTAGACGTCCACTTTCCAACCCTTAGATGGTGGATCAATGGCAATGATTAAGCCCTTATTCAATAAGAAATAGGACTTGAATTATCTCTTTCAATTACTATTTAAATAAAGCAACAAAATCAACAAAATTTGGGTGAGCCTAATCTCATTAGGACTCTCATGATGGACGTCCATGCTTCTCCAAGAATGAATGTCCACCTTGTCCTAATTATTGTAGAAGTTGTAGTTTAATTATCTTCATGATAATCTAATTATCATAATTCGTAATTTATGAGAGAACCCTCATAACTTATGAATATTTTTTTTGAAAGTCTCTCAATGAGGGGGTAGTTCTAACATCCGAAATCCGCCAAACCCGAAACCGACCCGATTAACGTCCGATTAATCCAATAAAGTTGTCGGTCAATACTAGACAACCTAAAACGATCAATTTATCATGAATCAAAAGTCGTTCGGGCAAAATCGACCAAAAACCGGTCGCTTCGTAATACGCGCCGTGATTAGCCGCGACGCGAATTCGGAAACCGTAAAACAAACCGAGACCGCCATGAGATCCGATTCGACGACAGAAGACCAACGAAATCGACCGTTCGTCAATCGGAGGTCGTTTGATATTTTAAAACCGTAAAATTTAATCTTAAACAAAAACCGTATCCGAAAATTTCGGGTATTCAAAACCCGATTGGAAGTATATCAATATTATACTCATATTGATCGTCGTTCCGAGACGATTAAATCAAGATATTTCGGGTCGAAAACCGACATTCGAGGCACGAATACGGACTTGTTTAAATATCCTAAATAAATAAATAAAACAGACAAAAAATTTAATATATTGAAAGCTGCGTGGCTGTTTTCCAGGACAGTTGTACTCCCATATCTCTCCACGTGGATGAGACTAAAGTCTCTCTCTCGGTTATAAATACCGACTCTCCTCTCTTGGATTCTTGCCATTTCCATCAAGATCCAACAGGAAATATAGCTCCAGCAACCTGTGTGCCGTTCGAAGCCCTCTCATTCTATTGATGTGATTGTGCTCTGCCCATTTCCAGCAACCCAAGAGCTCTCTACAACATCCAGGAGCTTTGTTGCATTCTCCTGCAAGAGCCCTAAAATCCAGCCGTAAGGAAAACCTATCTTCCTCTCCTTCTATCTTTCCATCTTCCCCAACAAAACCATACCACATTCTTGCTTTTTGCTACAGCCTGGAGCTTGATTTTAGCCTTCTTGCTGCTCCAGCACTTCATCATTTGCAGCAAATTAAAGCTATCTGATGCTCCCTGTTTAGATCAGTCCTGCATGCTACAGATTTGAGTTTATATTGCTTCCCAAAACCTGGGAAATAAGGTACAATCCCCAAATCCTTCTTTGCTGCCAATCGTGTAGTATCAAAATCACTCTTGTTGCCATTCTTATTCTTTAGATCAAATCCAAAATCTTTAGCTGTACAATTACATGTTTTCTTCTTCTTGCTGCCATGCATGCTAATTGCATGATTTTTTATACCCTTGATAGATTAAAACATTAGAAGAATTGGGGGTTTGCTTTCATTCTTTTTATTCAAATCTGCTATAAAAAAAACTATTGTTTAAAGTTTTAAAGATTTGAATCCAGATATTTTTTTTTACTTCTTTGCTATCCAACACTTCGGGTAAAAAGGGCAGCTATTAGTTTTATTACAGCATGTTCTGAGAGCTTAGAATCTGTAGATTCCCAGGCGTACTTTCCCCTTTGCTTCAACCGTTTATTAAGAGGCAACTTTCATCTTTAGTGTATGAGAAAAATCTTAATTTCATGCCCTAAATCACTTGTTTCAAAATTGGTCTATTATCAAGATCTGTAGCAAGTTAGGAGTTCACATGCTTGAATTAGCCATTGGGAAAAAAAGGGGGTACAATCCCTACCCATTCTTTGCTGCCATGCACGTACATCCAAACCTCCTATTACTGCCTTGCATACTATTTTTACACACTTAAATGTTCTAAATTCTATGAGATCAGCGACTGCATGCTGCATATTTGAGCCAATTTACATCTCAAAATGTAGGAACTAATGTACAATCCAATTTTCTTGTCACCATGCATGTTATATCTTGCTCTTAATATCAAGACTTGTATCATTCTGTTCACACATGTTTAAGATGGGATGACCACATTTTACATATTATAATTATTATTAATATTTCGAGAATTTGTTATGAAATCAATATTTTTATCCAAACTACCAATTGGAGTTTTTATCAAATCCAGGTTACTGGATACTCAGTATTTAGGTTTAGTAATTAATAATATATTAATATCTTTGAAAATTTTCATATAATCTACATTGGAAATGTAATCTCTTTTGGTTTCCTACAACAGTACGTGAATATACTCTATTAGACTATCATTGTTCTTAACGATGGCAATGTCTAGTAATCCTTAATTATGAAATGCTGACAAATATATATCTCTGCAAAGATGGTAAATTAGTTGGGTCTATGGGACACACAAAACACTGAAAAAGAGTGAAGATCCTAGATAAGGTTGTAAAGATTGTCCTTAGGCTAATTCTAAATATAAGATTTGTTATACATATCCATATGTATAAACATATATTTAAATTGTAAGTTCAGACTACTATATAACACAAATTGTCATTTGGCCTGTTCTTGTTGGCTTAAAGTTCAACATGAGTCGATCTACATTCAGATGTTGATTCTCCTTGAGGTTCATAATATAGAAAAGACGTACAATTGCTACCTGAACACAAATACTACCTCTGTTATGGTAGTATCTTATGATATTTTCATGGTAATAGATAACCTGACTATTTAGCAATGGATGAAAAGTTTCTAAATAGTGCACCTACTTCAGTAAGTCATGCCACAACAATAATACTTGCTCATATAATTAGAGACAATCATGACAATCATCTTTTCGTAATCAACATTTTCTTAAGAGTTTATTAAAAAGTCAAATATACCTATCTTTAAGATTGATGAGTTGGTTGTGAAACTTAGTTTACTCTTATAGCCTATGGAGTTACATTCTCATCTACATAAGGTACACATATGGAATAAGGATAATATGCAGTTTTGACCATAATGTTAGGTCATCTTAACGAAATCATCCCTTAGATATATATTGCTGTCTATGAGTCACCATCAATAAGTTAGATGACCAAGAGATCTAAATGGGTATGATTATCTACTGCAAGAATTGGGAAGGAAGGAATTGACAAGCAATGATAATGATCATGAATCAGTATCAAAAGTTAAATTTGGATGCCGGTTGTCGTGACTTTTACACCTAACCGTGCGAGGGCGCGGTGACCCTCAACTGGGCGGAAGAATAGGAAGCCCAGTTAGGGCAGCGGCCGCCAAGTGCGCGGGTCTAGGATCCCAGTCCTCTTTCGGTTTATACGCGAGCTCGCAGTGTTTTTACGCCTCGTTGGGATCCAGACTTTAGACCAGTTCCGCTGACCCTGTTTTAGGATGCCCAGGCGGGGGATCCTGGTTTTTCAGCTTTACGTACGAGCTCGGTTGCCCGTACTAGTCGGGTTGTTTTCTCTAGAGCGACTTTTCTAGGGAGTCTCTCTCACCCGTCTCAGTGGCGTAGTTGGGGAGTAGACCTATCCCTCTATTGGACCGCGCTTCCAATTAGAGGGCGAGACGGAAGAGCCATTTGTAGGCTTCTTCACCGCTTGAGTTTACTTCGCCAACAGACTTGGCGATTCTACATCCAGATCATCCATACCTCTATATCTACACCATCTGGAGTTATATCTGAAACATTGGAATTAAGAGTTGAGAAGTTACGATCAACAGTTAGGGTTAGTAGGAAATGACCATTCTCTCTACCCAATGATTTAAATAAATTAATAGATCTTTCCAATCATAACTTTTCCATTATCACTCAACAACGTGATCTCTGAATAGATATGTGCTTACACTCAGATACTCATGAATACTCAAGTACTATAAAATATGTCTCATGCGGGAAATGCTGGGGTATGGGACAAACATTTGAGATGCTTACAAGTAGCCTGAAAAACCTTTTTCATTGCAAAGTAGAAATAAAGTTTAATTTGAGTTGTTCTTGCCTCTCTACTTGCTTTCTTTTGTAAATAATAAATGCATGTTATTTTATATAAGTTTTTGGGAGGTACCAGCAACCGCTGACGCCTTTTCTTTCCTAACATGTTTGGCAGGCAAACAGCCTGCAGCTCAGTAGCTATACATGCTTCCTGGAGACAGAGTTTATACCCGACGGTATGAATTACTTTGTCTCGGTTTTTGTTCAGATAATGATGTAAATGTTATCTCTTTTGTATCACACTTTGGGATATATGTGGTAAAATGGAAGATCCTTGTACATGTTGAAAACTAATATGAATATTAATGAAAAGAATTTTGGTGTCATATTGTCTCTTTTACTTGTGGTCATGTATTGAGAATGAATGTCATAGTCGAGCGAAAAATTTTCCCTGTATTTTTGCGACTTGTGCGATTAAACATGAATGATATCTTGCGAATTGCGCGTAAACGGGTACCCGGATCCTGAGGGGTTCACAGTTTGGTATCAGAGTCGTGGTACCCCGATACGCACATTCGCGGTATTACAATTCCGATTGCATTAAGTTCTCGAATAGCGACAGTCTACCGACTTGTCGTGAGTTCGAGAAGGGAAATATGACATCCATATTCAATAACCACATATGTCACCAATTTCATTAATTTTCATCTTATATCCCAAGAAGAGAAAAGCATTTATGATAAATATCTGTCTAAGGCATCCTTATGACTAATTATGGTTCTCATGCAGAGCCATGGCATTTCGACCAGGTCAGGATACTTCTGATCAGCTGGCGCGCATACTGAGCGCCCTTACCGATCTTCAGCAGCAGCAGGCTGCTATGAGAGGCCAGCAGGAGCAGATATTGGCCCAGCAGACTGAGATTGCCGACAGGCAGACGGATATGGAGATGAGATTTGAGGACCTGTCAGATTTCACGTACTATCCATCCCAGGATGGGATACGACAGGACCAGCACCAGTCCGTTGAGGTAGAGCAGCCTCATCCTGACGATCCACTAGAGGACATTCCAGAGCATGGAGCGGAGGAGGATGCAGACTTAGACAGGGAGCAGGACCCTGTTGACTTTGCTGACGAGGATGCACACGAGTATGCAGCCATTCACAGGCACCAGTCAGTCTTCACTTCTTATCAGCGGGCCAACAAACCCTTGTTCGAGGGTACAGGTCCACCAGATGACGCTGAGCAGTGGCTGAAGAGAGTAATGAAGGTGCTCAGGGCGATTCATGTGCCACGAAACACGTGGCTATCTTTCATAGAGTATTCACTGATAGACTTCGCCGAGCGATGGTGGGAGGCCGTAGTGTCCGAGTTAGGCCGAGAGCCTACTTGGAACGATTTTGCGACGAGGTTCAGAGCCCACTTCTTTTCTGCGAAGTGGAAGGAGTCCCAGCGCCGACTGTTTGCAGAGCTTCGTCAGGGACAGATGACAGCCAGGGATTACTTTATCAGATATACAGAGTTGTCACGACATACACGAGCAGCTGGCGCATTTCCAGAAGAGAATCTGGAAAAGTTCATTGGTGGCATGCGAGAGGAAGTACAGGAGAAGCTGGCTGGATTACACATCACTTCTATCTCCGAGGCTACCGATGCTGCGGAGAAGTTCAAGGACATTAGAGGGAGACGTTACGGGAGCTCGTCTGGAGCACCGCCTAGACCGCGGCGATCTTTTGGGCCGATACGTCGACCGTTTCAGCAGCAGAGGTCAGCCAGACGGTTCCGACCTATAGGTTCGACATTCTCTGGCAGTGCTCGCTCTTCTCCATCGACTACTCTAGGAGGAGCACTTGCCGGACGAGGTACAGAGTCCACTCGACCATCTGGGTCGCAGCGAGCAGATAGACCACCTGCAGGACCAGCTCGGAGCACGGACACAGCTACTCCCTCTACTCGACCAGTCCGGTGTTACCGATGTCACGAGTGGGGACATTACCGAGCACAGTGCCCACAGGTTTCTGGCGAGCCTCAGCCACAGCCTTCACAGTCACAGCCTCAGACACAGCGTTCAGGGAGTTTCCGCGGCAGGAACTCCAACTTCAGGCGACCGCAGCAGCGACAGACGCAGAGTGTGGCAGGTTCCAGTGCCGCACCAGCTAGACAGGGGCAGATACATGCAGTTACTGAGGAGCAGGCACGTTCAGCCGCTACTGTAGTGAAAGGTATGGTCTCAGTCTTGGGCCGACCTTTCCATGTTTTATTCGATTCCGGCGCGACACACTCTTTTCTTGCTTCGAGGTTGCTTGCATCTTTAGGTAGAGTTGCAGAGACGCTATCGTCTCCATATCACATCCGAGGGCCAGGTGGCCAGTTGTTTGTCATATCCCTGATAGTCAGGCACTTGCCCGTACTGATTGGCGGTCACGAGATGATCGCAGATTGTTTACTTCTGCAGCTCGACGAGTTCGACTTGATTTTGGGCATGGATTGGCTATCTACTCATCATGCACTAGTTGATTGTTTTAGGAAGACAGTTGTCTTCAGAATTCTTGGTTTACCGGAGTTCACCTTTGAGGGTGCTATACATGACTCCACTATGGAGTACATTTCAGTGTTGCGAGCACAACGACTTGTTCATCAGGGTTGCGATTCATACCTTGCATTTGTTCGGGAGATATCTGATCAGGAGCCGATGATACAGGACATCAGAGTGGTATCTGAATATCCAGATGTGTTCCCTGATGAGCTACCAGGATTACCTCCTGAGAGAGAGATCGAGTTCGAGATCACATTGTTGCCAGATACACAGCCGATCTCTATGGCACCATATCGTATGGCACCAGCTGAGTTGCGAGAGCTGAAGGTGCAGTTGCAGGAGTTGCTTGATTTGGGATTCGTGAGGCCGAGCACTTCACCTTGGGGTGCTCCGGTTCTGTTTGTCAAGAAGAAGGATGGGTCCATGAGACTGTGCATCGATTACAGGCAGCTGAACAAGAGAACGGTGAAAAACCGTTATCCTTTACCACGTATCGATGATTTGTTCGACCAGCTCCAAGGATCTTCGGTTTTCTCGAAGATCGATCTTCGCTCAGGCTACCATCAGCTGAGGATTCGCGAGTCGGACATTCCGAAGACAGCCTTCAGGACTCGCTATGGACACTACGAGTTTGTGGTGATACCGTTTGGACTCACCAATGCACCTGCTGCTTTCATGGATATGATGAACCGTATCTTCCGTCCATACTTGGACAAGTTTGTAGTGGTGTTTATCGATGATGTGCTCATCTATTCACGAAATGAAGGGGATCATGCTAATAATCTGCGGATCGTCTTAGATACATTATGGGAGCACAAGCTATATGCCAAGTTGAGCAAGTGCGAGTTCTGGTTATCCCAGGTCTCGTTTCTCGGGCATGTCATTTCGGGAGCAGGCATTGCAGTCGATCCTGCAAAGATAGATGCAGTTATGTCTTGGGAGCAGCCCAAGACTGTCACGCAGATTCGGAGCTTCCTTGGACTAGCGGGCTATTACAGACGCTTTGTCAACGGATTTTCCCGCATCGTTCGTCCTCTAACACGACTGACGCAGAAGGGAGTTCCATTCATTTGGGACGATTCATGTGAGCAGGCCTTCCAGACACTGAAGGAGAGGTTGACCACAGCGCCTATTCTCGCTCTTCCTTCAGGCACTCAGGACTATGCAGTCTACACGGATGCATCTGGAGAAGGTCTAGGAGCAGTGTTGATGCAGAGAGGACAGGTGATTGCTTACGCATCACGACAGTTGAGACCGCACGAGCGGAACTACCCCACACATGACTTAGAGTTGGCGGCAGTTGTCTTCGCCTTGAAGATCCGGCGCCACTATCTATATGGGGTGAATTTCGAGATCTTCACAGACCACAAGAGCTTGAAGTACATATTTGATCAGAAAGAACTGAACATGAGGCAGCGCAGATGGCTCGAGCTGCTGAAGGATTATGATTGCACGATCTCTTACCATCCCGGTAAAGGAAACGTGGTGGCTGATGCACTTAGCAGGAGAGCGCTTGCTGATGGTACGGCGAACTGGCTATACACGTGGGATACGCTTGCAGCTTTGAGCGATTGGCATCCTCAGGAGAGCGCATCCATTTCTACTGCCGTGCCTCCACGATACAGCAGTCTTTGGGATCGTATTGTAGAAGGCCAGAGGACTGATCCTTGGATTCATGATAGATACATGCGTGCCGTCAAGGACGAATTTGATGACTTTGTTGTGATGGAGTCTATTTTATGGAAGGCAGGACGGGTAGTTGTACCCAATAATGAGCAGCTTCGCAGAGACATTCTCGATGAGGCACACAGTTCACGGTTATCTATCCATCCAGGCAGTACGAAGATGTACCGTGATCTGCGTCGACATTTCTGGTGGGATGGAATGAAGCGCGATGTGGCGCTACATGTTAGCAGATGCATGACCTGTCAGATGGTCAAGGCTGAACACAAGAGACCGCCAGGATTACTACAGTCTCTCCCCATTCCCGAGTGGAAGTGGGAGAGCATTTCTATGGATTTTGTCACAAGTCTGCCAAAGACACCAGGTGGCCATGATTACATATGGGTCGTTGTTGATAGGTTGACCAAGTCAGCCCATTTCATACCTGTCAACACGACTTATACTCCATCCAGATTGGCCAAGCTCTATGTGCAGAATATTATCAGGTTGCATGGTATACCACGAGAGGTGGTGTCTGACAGAGATTCGAGATTTACATCTCACTATTGGCATCAGTTCATGTCAGCACTACAGACAGAGCTGAAGATGAGTTCTCTTATCATCCGCAGACAGACGGGCAGAGTGAGCGCACCATTCAGACGCTTGAGGATCTACTTCGCGCATGCACTTTGGAGTGGAAAGGGTCCTGGAAGGACCATTTGCCTTTGGTGGAATTCACGTACAACAACAGCTATCACTCCAGTATTGGCATGGCACCATTCGAGGCCCTATACGGGCGGAGATGCCTCACACCTCTTAGTTGGCGTGAGGTAGGTGATCATGCTTTATATTCCGTGGATCTCTTGGAAGAGACTGCGAGAGCTGTTGATCTTCTGAGACGGAGGCTTCTGACGGCACAGAGCCGCCAGAAGAGCTATGCGGATCGTCGGAGGAGAGACTTAGAGTTCCAGGTAATCTAATTATTTCTTCTTCATCTATGACATATATATATATATGTCCAAATTACTCTCATATTAATGACACTCCTATCGATTGTAGGTTGGAGATTGGGTATTTTTGCGAGTATCTCCCATGAAGGGAGTGCAGAGATTCGGTGTTCGTGGCAAGTTGGCGCCGCGATATGTTGGACCTTTTGAGATTCTGGCTAGAGTGGGGAAAGTGGCATACCGAGTAGCCCTTCCTCCACATCTTTCAGCTATTCATGATGTTTTCCACATATCCAATCTGAGGAAGTATGTCCACGACCCTCGACACATTATCAGTTACGAGAATCTCGATGTAGAACCGGATCTAACTTATGAGGAGAAGCCAGTTCAGATACTTGACCGTGATGTGAAGAAGCTTCGCAGCAAGGAGATTTCATTGGTCAAGGTTTTGTGGCACCGACACGGCGTCAAGGAAGCGACATGGGAGACTGAAGCCGACATGCGGGCACGATACCCGCAGCTATTCTGATGTAATCAACAAAACAAGCTTTTGTAATTAGATACATTATAAATATATGGCTTGTTTTCTCTTTGAGGTTTTTATGGGTTCAAAACCCTTTGAGGTTTTTATGGCCATATGAAATCCCAACAAGAACACCTGATGACCTGACTCGAGTCTCGAGGACGAGACTCCCTTTGAGGTTTTTATATTTGTAACATCCGAAATCCGCCAAACCCGAAACCGACCCGATTAACGTCCAATTAATCCAATAAAGTTGTCGGTCAATACTAGACAACCTAAAACGATCAATTTATCATGAATCAAAAGTCGTTCGGGCAAAATCGACCAAAAACCGATCGCTTCGTAATACGCGTCGTGATTAGCCGCGACGCGAATTCGGAAACCGTAAAACAAACCAAGACCGCCATGAGATCCGATTCGACGACAGAAGACCAACGAAATCGACCGTTCATCAATCGGAGGTCGTTTGATATTTTAAAACCGTAAAATTTAATCTTAAACAAAAACCGTATCCGAAAATTTCGGGTATTCAAAACCCGATTGGAAGTATATCAATATTATACTCATATTGATCGTCGTTCCGAGACGATTAAATCAAGATATTTCGTGTCGAAAACCGACATTCGAGGCACGAATACGGACTTGTTTAAATATCCTAAATAAATAAATAAAACAGAAAAAAAAATTAATATATTGAAAGCTGCGTGGCTGTTTTCCAGGACAGTTGTACTCCCATATCTCTCCACGTGGATGAGACTAAAGTCTCTCTCTCGGTTATAAATACCGACTCTCCTCTCTTGGATTCTTGCCATTTCCATCAAGATCCAACAGGAAATATAGCTCCAGCAACCTGTGTGCCGTTCGAAGCCCTCTCATTCTCTTGATGTGATTGTGCTCTGCCCATTTCCAGCAACCCAAGAGCTCTCTACAACATCCAGGAGCTTTGTTGCATTCTCCTGCAAGAGCCCTAAAATCCAGCCGTAAGGAAAACCTATCTTCCTCTCCTTCTATCTTTCCATCTTCCCCAACAAAACCATACCACATTCTTGCTTTTTGCTACAGCCTGGAGCTTGATTTTAGCCTTCTTGCTGCTCCAGCACTTCATCATTTGCAGCAAATTAAAGCTATCTGATGCTCCCTGTTTAGATCAGTCCTGCATGCTACAGATTTGAGTTTATATTGCTTCCCAAAACCTGGGAAATAAGGTACAATCCCCAAATCCTTCTTTGCTGCCAATCGTGTAGTATCAAAATCACTCTTGTTGCCATTCTTATTCTTTAGATCAAATCAAAAATCTTTAGCTGTACAATTACATGTTTTCTTCTTCTTGCTGCCATGCATGCTAATTGCATGATTTTTTATACCCTTGATAGATTAAAACATTAGAAGAATTGGGGGTTTGCTTTCATTCTTTTTATTCAAATCTGCTATAAAAAAAACTATTGTTTAAAGTTTTAAAGATTTGAATCCAGATTTTTTTTTTTACTTCTTTGCTATCCAACACTTCGGGTAAAAAGGGCAGCTATTAGTTTTATTACAGCATGTTCTGAGAGCTTAGAATCTGTAGATTCCCAGGCGTACTTTCCCCTTTGCTTCAACCGTTTATTAAGAGGCAACTTTCATCTTTAGTGTATGAGAAAAATCTTAATTTCATGCCCTAAATCTCTTGATTCAAAATTGGTCTATTATCAAGATCTGTAGCAAGTTAGGAGTTCACATGCTTGAATTAGCCATTGGGAAAAAAAGGGGGTACAATCCCTACCCATTCTTTGCTGCCATGCACGTACATCCAAACCTCCTATTACTGCCTTGCATACTATTTTTACACACTTAAATGTTCTAAATTCTATGAGATCAGCGACTGCATGCTGCATATTTGAGCCAATTTACATCTCAAAATGTAGGAACTAATGTACAATCCAATTTTCTTGTCACCATGCATGTTATATCTTGCTCTTAATATCAAGACTTGTATCATTCTGTTCACACATGTTTAAGATGGGATGACCACATTTTACATATTATAATTATTATTAATATTTCGAGAATTTGTTATGAAATCAATATTTTTATCCAAACTACCAATTGGAGTTTTTATCAAATCCAGGTTACTGGATACTCAGTATTTAGGTTTAGTAATTAATAATATATTAATATCTTTGAAAATTTTCATATAATCTACATTGGAAATGTAATCTCTTTTGGTTTCCTACAACAGTACGTGAATATACTCTATTAGACTATCATTGTTCTTAACGATGGCAATGTCTAGTAATCCTTAATTATGAAATGCTGACAAATATATATCTCTGCAAAGATGGTAAATTAGTTGGGTCTATGGGACACACAAAACACTGAAAAAGAGTGAAGATCCTAGATAAGGTTGTAAAGATTGTCCTTAGGCTAATTCTAAATATAAGATTTGTTATACATATCCATATGTATAAACATATATTTAAATTGTAAGTTCAGACTACTATATAACACAAATTGTCATTTGGCCTGTTCTTGTTGGCTTAAAGTTCAACATGAGTCGATCTACATTCAGATGTTGATTCTCCTTGAGGTTCATAATATAGAAAAGACGTACAATTGCTACCTGAACACAAATACTACCTCTGTTATGGTAGTATCTTATGATATTTTCATGGTAATAGATAACCTGACTATTTAGCAATGGATGAAAAGTTTCTAAATAGTGCACCTACTTCAGTAAGTCATGCCACAACAATAATACTTGCTCATATAATTAGAGACAATCATGACAATCATCTTTTCGTAATCAACATTTTCTTAAGAGTTTATTAAAAAGTCAAATATACCTATCTTTAAGATTGATGAGTTGGTTGTGAAACTTAGTTTACTCTTATAGCCTATGGAGTTACATTCTCATCTACATAAGCTACACATATGGAATAAGGATAATATGCAGTTTTGACCATAATGTTAGGTCATCTTAACGAAATCATCCCTTAGATATATATTGCTGTCTATGAGTCACCATCAATAAGTTAGATGACCAAGAGATCTAAATGGGTATGATTATCTACTGCAAGAATTGGGAAGGAAGGAATTGACAAGCAATGATAATGATCATGAATCAGTATCAAAAGTTAAATTTGGATGCCGGTTGTGGTGACTTTTACACCTAACCGTGCGAGGGCGCGGTGACCCTCAACTGGGAGGAAGAATAGGAAGCCCAGTTAGGGCAGCGGTCACCAAGTGCGCGGGTCTAGGATCCCAGTCCTCTTTCGGTTTATACGCGAGCTCGCAGTGTTTTTACGCCTCGTTGGGATCCAGACTTTAGACCAGTTCCGCTGACCCTGTTTTAGGATGCCCAGGCGGGGGATCCTGGTTTTTCAGCTTTACGTACGAGCTCGGTTGCCCGTACTAGTCGGGCTGTTTTCTCTAGAGCGACTTTTCTAGGGAGTCTCTCTCACCCGTCTCAGTGGCGTAGTTGGGGAGTAGACCTATCCCTCTATTGGACCGCGCTTCCAATTAGAGGGCGAGACGGAAGAGCCATTTGTAGGCTTCTTCACCGCTTGAGTTTACTTCGCCAACAGACTTGGCGATTCTACATCCAGATCATCCATACCTCTATATCTACACCATCTGGAGTTATATCTGAAACATTGGAATTAAGAGTTGAGAAGTTACGATCAACAGTTAGGGTTAGTAGGAAATGACCATTCTCTCTACCCAATGATTTAAATAAATTAATAGATCTTTCCAATCATAACTTTTCCTTTATCACTCAACAACGTGATCTCTGAATAGATATGTGCTTACACTCAGATACTCATGAATACTCAAGTACTATAAAATATGTCTCATGCGGGAAATGCTGGGGTATGGGACAAACATTTGAGATGCTTACAAGTAGCCTGAAAAACTTTTTTCATTGCAAAGTAGAAATAAAGTTTAATTTGAGTTGTTCTTGCCTCTCTACTTGCTTTCTTTTGTAAATAATAAATGCCTGTTATTTTATATAAGTTTTTGGGAGGTACCAGCAACCGCTGACACCTTTTCTTTCCTAACATGTTTGGCAGGCAAACAGCCTGCAGCTCAGTAGCTATACATGCTTCCTGGAGACAGAGTTTATACCCGACGGTATGAATTACTTTGTCTCGGTTTTTGTTCAGATAATGATGTAAATGTTATCTCTTTTGTATCATACTTTGGGAATTATGTGGTAAAATGGAAGATCGTTGTACATGTTGAAAACTAATATGAATATTAATGAAAAGAATTTTGGTGTCATATTGTCTCTTTTACTTGTGGTCATGTATTGAGAATGAATGTCATAGTCGAGCGAAAAATTTTCCCTGTATTTTTGCGACTTGTGCGATTAAACATGAATGATATCTTGCGAATTGCGCGTAAACGGTTACCCGGATCCTGAGGGGTTCACAGTAGTACTCGGAGGTACCCTCCCCAACAGAAATTTATTGCTAACACAAAAAAAAACGAAAGCAAGGAGGCTACAAAGCAGAGGGGCAATCCACCCCTTACAAAAACTAACCCACCCTTACAAAAAGCGGAGAACAGGCGAATCCACCCCTTACAACACAAAAACGGTATCCTCCCATTACAACACAAAAACGCTAATGTATCCAGTCCTCAAGTAGCCTTTTCGCATGGAAGGTCGCGTTCTCCTCGTAGAATCTTTGTCCGGAGAAAAGCATGTCGTTTCTACCACGCCAAATCGCCCAAAGATAGGCCATCGGAAGAAGGCGATCCGTCATTGGTCTTTCCTTGTTCAGGTGGATCGAATTCCAGAAAGAATGAAAGTCATCGAAGCGGCACCAAGGGATCTCCGAGTTCAGCCAGATCTGAGAGACCACAGGACAAGTAAAGAATAGGTGATCAACGGTTTCAATCGCATTGTCACATATCAGACATTTGTCCGCAATTATTCCCAAAAGTTTGACGCACCGGTCGCGAGTCAGGAGCCGTTTGCGTCGAAAGAGCCATAAGAAGATCCCCACTCGTTCAGGAAGACGAAGCGACCAAATTGTTGCACAATCCCTGATCAAGAACTCCGAGTTCGTCGGGGCGGTCTGCATATAGCCCCATAGGCCCCTTTCACCGAGAAAGGCCCAGCTTTCCAGCTCCAGTGATCTCTTCCCACAGTGGGAGCACCCACATTCCCCACGGCCTCAAGGAGATCCAGAAATTCTTCGAATCTTCTGTCGGAGAAGTTGGCGGAGAAAGTGGGGCACCAAGAGCCATCAACCCAGCAGCTCGCCACCGAGCAAAACGTGTCATTTGCCAAGGCAAATAAGCGAGGAAAGCGAGAGCATAAGGCGCCCGTCCCCGATCAATCATCCATCCAAAAGGCAAATTCGTTTCCACCCCCCAGCACAGGCTTAAAAAGCATAAGATTTTTCAAGAAAGATTTCATGACGCCCCTCCAGAAAGGCGTGATGGACTTGCTACATATATGTTGCGAAAGCAGCAAGCCCTTCACCCCATAGATCTCGCGGATCGCCAAAACAACGAGATCGTTACTCGGACCCCAAATCCTGCTTGCCCATTTGAGCAGCAATGCCTCGTTCAATTCCTCTAAGGATCTAACACACAGGCCCCCCCAATCCTTGGAGCGCTGGATATCCTCCCAGCTGACCAAGTGGATTCCACCCCGACCAGTGGCTCCGTTGCCCCAAAGAAAGCCGCACATCTTCTTTTCCAATCTTACGCGAATCCCCTTCGGAATCTTGCGAGAAGCAAGGAAATAAACAGGAATGACCGACAAAACGGCCTTGAGAAGAACCAATCTTCCACCTTTAGAAAGAATGTTAGCTTTCCATCCCGCCAATCTCGAATCTAATTTCTCCACCACTTTCAGCCAATCACGGAGCCGCGCTCTCCCCAAAGTCAGGGGCATCCCAAGGTAGTCAATAGGGAGGTCTACGCTCGCAGAATCCAAAGCAGTAGTCAACCCTTCGATTAGAAGTTTTGCTGCACCAAAAGGAACAAAGGTGGATTTATTGTCGTTCTTGCATAGCCCTGAAAGCTCAGAGAAGATTTTGAGTGTTGTGGCCATGCCAGTGGCCTCCTGGACCCCCCCCCCCCATGAGGAAGAGAGTGTCGTCCGCGTACTGAATAACAGGAATCCTCATATTGCCCCGAGTGTAGCTGCCAGAAAGACCATGATCAATCACGCCCTTGGCCATATCAGCGAGGATATCCGCCGCCAGAATGAACAACATAGGAGCAAGTGGGCATCCTTGGCGCACGCCTCTTCTAGGTTGGATCCATCTCCCCTCGGGTCTGCCATTGATAAGAACCGAAAACGAGGCGGTGGTAATACAACACCTCATCCAGGAAATCCAAACGACAGGGAAGCATAATCTCTTCAAAACCGACCATAAAAATCTCCAATCAAGGCTATCGAAAGCCTTGGCAAAATCCACCTTCCACAAGATGGCACTCGCACCCCTCCTGCGCCAATCCGCGATGAGCTCCAACGCAAGAGTTGTGCAATCCGAAATCTGACGACCCGGGATGAAAGCGGATTGAGCCGGCGAAACCAAGTCACCAATAACGCTAACCAGCCTTAAGGCAAGAACTTTGGCGATAATAAGATAAAGAGCATATGAGATAGCAATTGGGCGAAAATCCCCAATAGAGTTCGACGAATTCCGCTTGGGAATGAGCACAAGCAGCGCCTTGTTAATGCGATCAAAACCTCGATTCCCTGCAGCAGAATTCCGCCATCACTTCGAGCACCTCGGGTCCAACGAGGTCCCAGAAGTCCCTATAAAAAGAAATAGGAAAGTCGTCATGGCCAGGGGCGGCATCGAGGTTTAGATCCCAAACAGCATCTTTAATCTCCTCAAGGGAAATATCACGGATTAGAAGGTCAGAGGAGGACGTTGACACAAGCCTGGAGTTGCGCCCCAGCCATCTCCAAACTCGCAGGATCGTGGAAGAAAGCTTTTCCCTGAAATGATTAGCAATCGCGCATCCCATTTCTGTGTTTCCCTCCATTGTAACCCCATCAATAAAGATAGAGCGAAGGGCATTAAATCTGCGCATGCCGTTAGCAATACGATGGAAGAAAGCGGTGTTCGCATCTCCTTCTTTAAGCCATGAGGTCCTCGAGCGATGACGCCATTCAGTTACGCGTTTCTTGTCCTCCAAAGACACAGTCTTTTGCGTCGCTAGCCGCTCTTCCAGTTCTAAAGAGGAGAGGTTTCTCTCGTCCTCCAAGGCGTCCAACCTACGAATGTCCTCCTCAGCATTCTTTCTCGCCGCGCACCTCGCAGCTCTAGATTCTCTCTTGAATTTAGCCAGCCTGCTCCGTAGAGAGGTTAATTTTTGAGAGAATCTATTAGCAGCTCCGGAGAATCTTTTGCTCCGTAGAATATTATTCATAAATCCAAACAAAAATGTAAATCTAATTTACATTTAAATTCCAATGTGAATCATATGTGTCTTTGAATAATTATATGAATCAAATTCGTATAAATATGAATTAATATGAATCACTATTCATATTAATAAAGAATAGTATTTATGAATCATATTCACAAAAAAACCTTGTTAAAATTTGATTATGACAAAAACAATTATTGTCTCAATTTTTGGCATCACAATGTACGAGTCATGATCTAATTAGAACTCGTGAGATACAAATGCAGATATTTGGAAATAATGTTGGGGAGATCACATTATACATGTATAGCGACATGAAACTTGGATAACTATCCAATTTCAAAGTTTGTACCACTTTTGGATAAATGTGTCACTTACAAATGTTGAGCTTGAGCTGAAATGATCTTTACACTTTAAGTGAGCTCAACGAAACGCATCACACTCTCCATGAGCTCAATAAATAAGTACAATGATGAACTCAGCTTCCTACTCCATTTTTAATCATAGTCCAAAATATTTGAAGCTTAGAGATGAGCTTAAGGAGTGAGTTTATATTCATTTCCATCATCATTTCTCCTTCCAACATTTGGACAATGAAATTGGAATTTGGATATTGGAATCAAATGAAATGAGACCGTTGATGCATATAGTATTCTATAAGTTTCTCTCTGTTATTTTTATTTTTCAGCTGTATGCTTTATGTAATTTACCCATAGGCTACTTTCCTATATAAGAGAGCCTAGGGCTTATGGAATAAACACATTGTTCTCTTTTCCCAACATGGTATCAGAGCGACGGTCCTAGACCGGAGTTCTCGAAACCCTAACCCTAACCCTACCCCACCCGCTGGCCTCTCTTCCTCTCTCCCTCTCATCGGCGCCGCCGCCGGGGCTGACCGCAGGCGCACCAGGACCATCGTGTGCGGTGGCTGCTGCTTCGACGCGTAGCCCTTGTGCGTGTGCGCTAGCGCAACTGTGCACTGTATGTTCCGCCTACTGCGCGTTGTAGATCCTCCGCGCGTAGCGCATCCTCTAGGCACATCCTGTGCGAGCGCCTACTGTGCAAGCGTGCATCCTCTCGGCGCATCCTCTGCGCGTTGTAGCTCCTGCATCCGAGCCTGCGCGCATCCACGCCTGCGCACATCTTCGCCTGCGCACATCCTCTGTGCGCAGTAGCCCTTCCGCGCGCGTGCTCTTCACGCGATCCAGCAGGCCCCTCTGATTGCACGTGCACTCGATCTCGTGTGCGCGTGCTCACTGCGCGCGTGTACGAGTGATCAGCCCTAAAGCGCGCGCAATCATCTATATGGGTTTAGTTGCTTGAGGTCTACACGTGCAACTAAACCCGCCTATGTCATTGTAGACATATTTCATCCTCTGTCAATCGTTCCAGTCTCCAGTATGTCAGAAAGCAAGGCAGATATCCCATCCATTGGCACCTTTCGTGGTCTAGCGCCAATTGTAAATATGGACGGTACCAACTATGAACTGTGGGCAATGCAGTTCATGAGCATGATGAAGTCAACGGGTAAGAAACACATTCTTACCGAACCAGAGCCTGTTGAGAAGACTGGAACCAATGCCTCTTGGGAGGCTGATGACGCATATGCCAAAGTTTGGCTATCTGGTGCATTGCCAATTGAGATTGCCAATGACATTCTACATCAACCCACGGCCAAGGATATGTGGGACATTCTGGCGGCTACATATTCACAGGCGAAGAACGAGACAAAGATTCCGCAACTCCAGCATGATATATTCACTATCAAGCAGAATGGTCGTCCTCTACATTCTCTCTACACATCACTGAGAGGGATGTTCAAGAAGCTCTACAGCTTCATGCCCCTGACAGCCACGCCAGAACAGCAGAAGATATACAGGAATGCGACTATGGTGGGTGTGTTTCTTGCTGCACTCGATCCAGAGTATGAGGCGGCCCGATCCCAGATCTTGGCCGACTCTACTATTCCTCCCATGGAGGAAGCCTTCCATAGACTGAGTCGTATTACAGTTCCCTCCACTGCCACGAGTCAGAATACTTCGGCCATGGCAGCTAACAGGGGTCGCGGATTTCATCATCAGGGCCGTAGACGTGGACCCCGTGGGAGAGGTGGCCGCACTAGGCCAACATGTACTTATTACTATCGTGTCAGACACAATGAAGATACATGCTACTCGAAGCATGGATGTCCTGCATCTGCACGAGTCGCTGAGCAGATAGAGTCTCCATCTGCTGCTACTTTGGATCAGCGGTTCGACGATCTAGTTGCCCGTCTGAGGGGCATTATTCCCCCATCTAGCCCAGCCCCTACTGCTGAGAGTCAATCTGATGTTATTGCTTCTGCTTCTGCGTCGACCAGTTCTTCAGGTAGCATACTTGCATTTACCGGTAGTAGAACAGATTCATTACCATGGATTATGGACTCGGGCGCTACACATCACCTATGTGGCGATCAAAGTTTACTTACAGGATACTCTCAGATTCCTCCAGGCCGAACAGTAGTTATTGCCAATGGTACACATTCCCCCATCACTGGTAAGGGGGAGATCAGATTGACATCTTCTATGCAGCTCAAGAACGTGCTACATGCACCTGACTTTTCCATGAATTTGTTGTCAATTAGTCAGATTACAAAGGATCTACATTGTCGGGCAATTTTTGATCCATCTTCTCTTATTTTTCAGGACATCCATACGGGCAACGTGATTGGTCGTGGCTATGAGCAAGGAGGCCTCTACCGCCTGAATCAGACTCCATTCGCTGGAACCTCATTCCTTCCCACTGGACCAGAGTCTACTTTATTGTGGCATCTGCGCTTTGGACATCTACCGCTTCAGAAGTTGCGTCGTCTGTTACCCCAGGGTTTTCCTCACACATCTATTCAATGTGAGGCGTGTCAGTTGGGAAAGCATCACAGGTCGACCTTTCCCAGTCGTCCAGGTCGGAGTAGTACCTCCAAGTTCGAGTTATTTCATATTGATGTATGGGGTCCGAGTCGTGTACCTGATCATCAGGGACACAGATTTTATATAGTTTTCGTGGATGACTTCTCTCGTGTGTCATGGGTATTTTTGATGAAAAATAAATCTGAAGCAGGTAATATTATTATCCATTTTCTGAATGAAATTTAAAATGTTCTCTCCACATCTGTGAAGTTTGTGAGAAGTGATAATGCCCTAGAACTATGCACTCATGTCCTTGCCAACTACTACTCCTCAAAAGGAATTATTCACCAAACATCCTGTGCTCATACCTCTCAACAAAATGGAATTGCTGAAAGAAAACATCAACACCTACTTGATGTCACAAGATCACTTCTTATACAGAGTCATGTTCCCTACTCTTACTGGGGTGATGCAGTTCTCACTGCATGTTACCTAATCAATCGTATGTCGTCCTCTGTCTTGGATGAACAGACTCCGTTTTCCCTTATCCATCCTGGGAAGGATCTGTTTTCTCTTACTCCCCGTGTGTTTGGTTCAGTCGCGTTTGTCCATCAGTTGTCTCTTGGTACTGACAAGCTCTCTCCTAGGGCTGTCAAGTGTGTTTTCGTTGGGTACTCCATAACTCGAAAGGGGTACAAGTGTTTTGATCCTCTGCGTCGGCGGTATATGGTCAGTGCGGATGTTACATTTTTTGAATCTGTAATGTATTTTTCAGCCTCAGGTAATCAGCAACTACCTCCACTGCCTACCGATGCCATATACATGACACCACCACCTCCATCACCGTCACCACCACCTCAACCGTCACCACCACCACCGCCGCCGCCGCCACAAATCCCCGTCTCGCCGCTACCATTCCATTATACCCGCAGGCATCCTCCCGCTCATAGCCATGACTCGTCTCCTAGCTCGCCTATGGTATGTAATGAAGATACTTCTATTGATGGATCTAATGATATTTATGAGCAGGATATGTTGCAGGGGCCAGATGCGGACACAGATGATTTAGATGTTCCCATTGCTTTACGCAAATCGAAGAGGAGTTACGTTACATATCCCTTGTCTGCTTCTGTGTCATTTGAGCGACTATCTGGGGATTTTAAGAACTTTGTGGAGGCCCTGTCAGCTGTAGATATTCCACGGAATTATCAAGATGCTCTGCAGGACAGTAGATGGCGGCTAGCAATGGAGGAAGAAATGGTGGCATTACAATCGAGAGGAACTTGGAGTCTAGTTCCTATACCTCCAGATGTGACCCCTATGAGCTGCAAGTGGGGTGTTTACGGTGAAGCACAATGCAGATGGTTCTATTGACAGGTACAAGGCACGCCTTGTTGCACATGGTTTTACACAGACATACGGGGTGGATTACCTTGATACATTCTCGCCAGTAGCCCGTCATTCCATTCTCCGAATCTTGTTGTCAGTCGCAGTCAATCGAGAGTGGCCATTGTATCAGTTGGATGTGAAGAACGCGTTCCTATATGGAGATTTGCAGGAGGAAGTCTATATGCAACAGCCACCCGGTTTTGCTGTTGAGAGGGAGTGTTCCAAGGTGTGCAGACTTCATAAGGCTATCTATGGCCTTAAGCAGAGTCCCAGAGCATGGTTTCAGAAGCTCTCACACCTCTTTGAAAAACAAGGATACAAACGCTCCAATGTTGATCATTCCTTGTTTGTACAGAAGACTTCTAGAGGTATTACTGCAATTATGGTTTATGTAGATGACATCTTGATTACAGGAGATGATGAGCAAGGCATAAAGCAGGCGAAAGAAAAGCTGGGAAGCGAATTTGTCACTAAGGATCTTGGAGTCCTTAGATATTTTCTGGGACTGGAATTTGCTAGAAATCCGTATGGATTAGTAATGTCGCAGAGGAAGTATGTTACAGATATGTTGAGTGAAACAGGTATGCTTGGGTGTTGGCCTGCTACGACACCAATGGATCCCAGCATGAAGCTCTATGATGATGACACAGAGGAGGTGGACAGGAGAAGATACAGAGAACTGGTAAGCAAACTGTTGTATGTCACGATCACTAGACCCGATATATTATTTGCAGTGAGTCGTGTGAGCCAGTTCATGGAGCAACCACGTCAGGTTCATATGGATGCAATACATATGATTCTTAGATATCTCAAATCATCTCCAGGTGCAGGTTTGCTATTCAAGAAGGAAAAGGGGATTTCTATCTCAGCATGTGCGAATGCAGACTATGCAGGATGTCCCAAGGACAGGAAGTCCACCTCAGGGTATGCAGTCTATGTAGGAGATGCTCTAGTCTCATGGAGGAGCAAGAAACAGACGATGGTAGCTAGATCTAGTGCTGAATCCGAATATAGGGCTATGGCCCAAGTCAGCATAGAAATGATGTGGGTGAAGGCTGTACTTACAGACTTATATCTTGATGTCTCACTTCCTATGAACTTGGAATGCGATAATCAGGCAGCCTTGTTCATTGCAAACAACCCAGCATTCCATGAGCAGACCAAGCATATTGAGGTTGACTGTCACTTCATACGTGACATGATTCAGAAGGGGTTCATTACTACATCTCATGTTGCCTCAGAGAATCAAACTGTTGATATATTCACCAAGGCATTACTACGAGGCCCATTCTAGAAGTGTGCGTCCAAGCTGAGCATGATTGACATCTATGCTTCATCTTGAGGGGGAGTGTTGACGCATATAGTAGTCTATAAGTTTCTCTCTGTTATTTCTATTTTTCAGTTGTATGCTTTATATAATTTACCCATAGGCTACTCTCCTATATAAGAGAGTCTAGGGCTTATGGAATAAACACATTGTTCTCTTTTCCCAACAGAGACTTAATCCAATTAATTCTCATATCATTAAGACAAGAAGTGTGGTCACTAGAATCCATTCGGTTTCTTCTTTCTCTTGGAATGGAAGTGTCATGGTAGATGATATATCAAGATAGATTCAAACCGGAGTATTCTTAATACTCATGTATCCTTCATACTGAAAGACTTTGACATTTTTGAAATTCAAACCCTAGTTTGATTCTCTTCTTCATGACATATCAATAGATTTCTCATTCGATAATTGAACGACAATATTAATCATATACTTTCCGAAAGCATATATTAATATCTATAATCCATGTCTTATTTCATAAATAAGATGACCATGCATGGAATTCTTTATGACCCCAAAAATATCTAATGAGTGAGCTCTATCTCCTGGTTTATCAAGTATGAACTTGTATGATTCATTCGAGAGATCATATTTCTCATATGTCTTCATATGCACACCAACTTGTCGATATATGGACCTTGGTTAGGACTTCAACCTAATGGTATGTCTAATGTGCACATTCATGCATATAGATGTATATTTGTCTCTGGTCAAAGGATGTGTGCTTGATCGTGACAGTTACAATCCAGGTCTTAGCTTATCTCGACCTCATCAAGTCAACTTTTTGACTTGACTATTCCAACACTTCCGAATCACTATTTCTATGCAGAGGATCTACATCAAGAAGTCGATCGGAAATCAGTATTTAGAAAAGGATCACCATCTCTTTCTCAGACTAGATATCATTATTGAATATCACATGTTGATGTTAGTTGTGTCCTCCCAACTATATGGTATTCAATATAGTCATGGTACATAATCCTAACTATATAAAGGGACCTTAATTTAAGTGCACTCACGATCTTTTATCTCAGATGGACACGAAAATATAACAACTTTTATTGCGTTAATGGGTCGCCAAGGGCTTTCCAATCCAACAAAAACTCCTCAAATTGAAAACTTTAAAAACCACAACCTGGCCCTTCGTAAAACTCCACAAAAGGAAAACACTCATTACTATGCCCAAACTCAACCCATGCATTTTAACATTGGTCAAAATTCGTAAAAAACACAAATAAATAAGATCTAACTTATATCTAGTCCGAAGTAAAATGCTCATTCTAGAATACATAAAAAAACTACTTGAAATTTATTAAAAAGATGTTCTTAAGATCGAAATCTAACTCAAATGAAAGAAATTCAAAAAAGAATAATTACAAAAAAAAATACTAGTTCAACCCAGGGTCCATCCAATTGGACCTTATCTAAACAAAGAAAGTATGGAATCTAAATCCGGTTCAATAGGACCCAAGCTAAGCCCAAGCCCAGGAGTCATTAAAGATCAAGTTAATTCGACCCAAGAAGTTGTTGTTGCCTCTGTTTGTTTAGTAAACGAGGCTTGTGACATTTTACCACTTACAGTTTCAATGATGCCCAATATGGCACTATTGTAATGCTCAAATTCACGTTCATTTGACTCAATTTAAAGGCATCAAATACATCCTTACTTTGCTCCATCTTATTCATTTCTATAGCAATTGATAGAGAGCAATATTCTATATTGCTTGGTATCTTTGACTGATCCAAAAAGGCCATTCACCCAATCCATTCCTTGTCTAAAGCTGGTACTTTATTCACATTAATGTTCGATCCCAACCATACCACATATCAAATAGCGGACTATCCTTCAGCACTCATCTTACAACCCAGTTTTCGTTGTACTAATCAATTCTGACCTCCTTTATTCTCTGCCGGACAAGGGATGTAAATGCAACCATTATGCCTAAGCAACCCTCCATCTTAATCAACTTCTCCTAATGCCCCCACACCAAGGTTCATGAATGTGATGTGTGTGTGCGTTCAGACATATCACTACATGGTGGATAAGCAGAATACATGGTCATATACGAGGTATATGCAGTTTTACGCTATTTTCTAGTCAATAATTTAATATATATCTATCGATATTTATACTTTTTCATTTATGTAATAAACGTGGAGTAACATACTTCCATGTAGGTCTTAAAACAATTCTACTAATATAAAGTTAGCATGTAATTGTGCTAATTACCAATATATAAGTACCAAATACCAAAAAAACTACAAATAATCCTAGCATTCGAAATAATTGCATGTTTATAAGTATTATTATCCCTACCCATCACAAAAAATAATAATAAAATAAATATCAAAGTCTAAGTAATATATCAACTCTATCTAGAATATGGACCAAATATGCAGTCTATGAGAATGAATATGAGGTTTTGGGAATCAAATATGTGGTGTAGATCGCATAATGCACTGCACAGATAATGTGGTTCGGTCTACCAATCGCATAGGCATATGCAACCGCATATACAGTTCTTGCAGGGGCATTCCTGAACACTACCCCACACCACCATAAAACTCAATAAAACCATCTTTCATTAGCCCACATGATCATCATGCGCAAAATAAATACACACGTGACTCTAAAACCATGATTCACTAGACCACATTGTGTGACCATGATTTTTTTGGGAAATGTAAGGTCTTACACTGTTACTCTTAATAAGCATGAATGCACGCGTACTTGGGCACTTAGAATAGGAGATACCTTCGATCAGGTTTGTTGCATGTGACCATGGCCTTAAATTTCGGCGAATTTCGATCGAAATTCGGTCGAAATTCGGTTTTGTGACTTTACCGATATCGAAACCATGTATAATGTCGCTTTCCAGGATTTCGGCCGAAATTTCGACCGAATTTCGGTCATTTCGGTCGTTTCGGTCCATTTCGGTCAATTTCGATCCATTTTGTTCACAGATTTCCCAGATTTCGGTCAGATTTCGGTGGAAATGAAAGAAATTTTGGTTCATTTCGGTCTATTTCGATTGAAATTATTTTAGGTCACTATATGTCATGCCTAGGCCACTAATTGATATTCATAGGGCACTATTTGGCCACTAAATGAAATTTTAAGTCACTATTTCAACCATCATTGCACTGTAGGCCACTATTCCAACTACCGTTGTAATAAAATAAGACCATTAGAGGTCCTCTTTAAACCTTATAAATATAACGTATACGTTCACATTCCATCTCACAAATTTACAATCCAACTTAATTCTTGGAGACCAAGTTTCTAAATTCCAAGAAAGGTGGGCTTTTTACCATCTTTTTTCCATAACACGTCTTTTTTTAACATACTTAGAGATGCCAAATATGTTTTTTCATCTTTGAATGCTAACTTCAGAATCTTCAGAGTTCAAAATATTTATATAACCATCTTGTTATATTTGGCTAGGCCATCTTGGAGAGCCAAATATGGGTTTAACCATTTGATTGCTAACTTCATATAATCATCCTCTTATCTTTGCATTAAAACTGTCAGCTTGTTGGGCATCTCATGACTAACAAATGCCAAGGTTGCAAAAGTCGGTAGTCGGTACTCGGTCGGTTGGGTCACTGACTAAGGATTAATCGACAGTCGGGTGACTAATCGGTTTTAGTCGGACTTCAATCGGCTTTGAATTTTATGATTATTTTAAATATATAACTCATTTTTATACATATATTTACATAGATTTTGTACATTTTTATACTACCATAATAAAATTAAAGAAGTAATTGAATTCAAATAAGACATTAAGCATAATATAATAAGTTTGTTCATAAAAAAAGCAAAACATTAAAAAAACATGGCATCTCCAAGCAAAAAATTGGTCGATTAGTGTACATAGTCGGAATTAGTCGGGTATTCGGTCGGCCACCCCACTGACTAGACTAGTCGGACCTACTAGTCGGGCTAGTCGGACGACTTTTACAACACTGACAAATGCTAATAAACCAACATTATTCTAACTGTCTCTTGACCATTGGTGCAAATTCCATGCATATTGAATAAAAATACCAAACAAGCATTGAGAGTGTTACATGGGCCAGCCGCCATTTAAAAGGGAAGAATTATTCTGCCCCCTCTTATCCGGGAGGCTATCTAATCAGCATAGAAATTCATTTTATCATGGAGTACCTTATTATTTAAACCGAGATCATAATTTAGACACAAATCTTTACTTATTATCTAGTAGCCCAATGCATTTAGCCATGATGAATCCATTCAACTAATGTCTAACTCCATCCATTACACCAAGGAAGGAATCAGAAAGAGTACATGGATCCACCAAGGAATTTGTGGTTCGGTTGAATATCATTCTCATCCCAAATAAGAATGTAAACTAGTAGTAGTTAGTATTAGTTAAACTTGTATTATGATATTTAATATTTCAATTTTAAAAGTATCTATGCATTCTCTATAAAAAAATGTTATTGTTCTTTTGAGGATTTACAGAAAAATTGAATGCCAAATTTTAATTTTCTATACTGAAATTTCACTCTGTACAGTCATCGATATGGTGACCGAGACCATTATTTAAGGCACTTATCATTATAACATCTTATTATAACTAAAAAACTTGTATTTCTATCTCTTTTATTGATTAAACAACATTGAAAAACTTAAATTTGAAAAAAAAAGAGTTTTCAAGTCATTTCTACAATTTCCGGCCATTTCACCGAAATTCCACCGAAATTCCACTGAAATTCCTTTCCTGGGCTTACCAAAACAAAACCGAAATCCGACATTTGAGGCCTTGCATGTGACCTTGGATCCATGGATGAGAAGAGATTTTCTTTGGTGGACGATAAGACAAGTTGGGGTCACTAAAAAGCTCAAGCTCTAAAGTGGGGCTATGGAATCTGAAGGTTTTCAACTCAATAAAGAGCATAAAGAAGATGTATGAGAATTGCAATTTCAAGGCACCTATTGTAATGTCAAAACAAAATATAAATGTATAATTATCGTAAAGCTATGGTTCTCCATGACTATGAACCTCCTATGCTCACTCCACACAGCTCAAAGTGTTTAGCTTCTCAATCTCGCACATGAAAGCATTTTCCTCTCCCAAAATCATGTCATTTGGCACATCCTTTGCTCTTTTACCATCTGCCTCCGCTACTAGACCATACACTGTCTTCTCCGAGGCCACTCATTCCGTCTGATGACAACAAAATTTCCAAGGCATGACAACTTGGCAATCCTGTCATCCTCGCATCCATTATTATCAACACCACAAACATCCTCGCTTTTTCTCAAGGGTACAAACCACCTCTTTGTCTCCTTCGAGACATCAATTGTCACTACTGCCACATTAAACCTCAATCTTTTCCAATTACATCTTGATCACAACCTGTCACCTACCACAACAGCATAACATCACTACTCCCTCCATTTTGCCACCAATGCGATTGGCTCGCCCTGCCATTATGTGATAGTTTAGTATCCAACCATACCGACTGAGGAAAATTCATCTGGGCGGTGCATGGGAATTCTCATTCCCCCTGACCCCCAAGCAACCTTTTATTATGTTAAGTACCGTGTGTACACTTAACAAAATAAAAGGTTCCTCACGGGTTACGGCTAATAAAGTTGAATTTTTTTTCCCACGTTAGCTTTAATCTCGAGGAACCAAAATTGGAGTCACGACCTCGACTCGGCTAATAAAATTAGAGCCAATTGGAACCAAAATTGGAACCGATAGTTGAAATGCAGCTAATAGATGGATGGATGGATCATTGAAACAACTTAAAACCCTGATGAATGATGGAAACATAATCGAACTTACGGTCACGGCTGATCTGGCGGAAGACCTTGTACTCGCTCGTGCCCCCGTGGGAGGAGGAATCCGAATCCGAGAAAGACATCCTGGATCTCCCCGCGCCTTCTCCACACGATCGGAGATCGAGAATCTGAGGGGGATGATTGCTCTCTTCGTGGATGCGGGGGGCAATAGGGCAGGGGAGGGAGGGAGAGGGAACGCGGGGATGTGGGAGTGTAGTTGACCGCGGTGGGGTGGGGGTGCTTTTCTAACAATAGGGGAGAATGGGGGAGCACCTGCGGGGGCCGTGCATGGCATTTCGAGGTGGATGGGATGCTCCGTGATCGCCGCGGCCGTCGAAGCCATGGTGCCGTGCTGAGAGACGTGGCGGGTTGGCGGGAGTGTTGCCTTTTTCCTAGTTTTTTTTCCTACTAGTAAATATAGAAGGTAAAATGAATATGGATTTTCATAAGAGCTGGCTTCCATTCAAAAAAAAAACAATAAGTGATAATTTTGTTCTTTTATACAATATATCAATCAATTGATTTTTCTCTAGTTACAATTTGAATTTTTTAGAAGGTATACTACAATATTGAACTATACAATTATATAAACTGAATTCTATTTATCTTAAAAATTCACAATTAGGATTTTTTTAAAAAGGTCTACTACAGTATTGAACTATAGATCAACAGTTATATAAACTGAATTCTATCTATCTTAAAAATCCACAAACCAAAAAATATAATGAAATTTGTTGCACCCAACCATTAAAAAGTTAGCAATGGTGCATTATTGTTAATAAAAAATAGAATAAGGATGGTAACCGGAAACTATTGATAGCTTTGCAAGCAAAACAATTAAAGACACATGTAAAGAAGTATGACAAATAAATATATCATATTAAGAAAATTTTGATGTAAGCAAGACATATCCGGAACAGACTAAGCAAGATATATCCGGAACAGACGTATGCATGAAACAAAAAATAAAACATGCATAAGCCAAAAAATACCTGAAACTGTACAGGTAGCTCCAGAGTAAAATGCATTTTACTGGTGAACAGTGGGTTGCTTTAAAACAATAATCATGTAAGTCAGTTCAATGCAAGATATTCTAACATAATCATATAACTTATTCATATGTGATAATCAATACTGAATAGGTTTATTGCTAAGGTTGACATGATATGCATCTTTTATTTCAACTTCAATTAACTATAATCATTCATCTGTATTGGATAGGATAGCATTATATATTTAAAATCATTTTAAATTTATTTACATTGTAATGATTCAAAATTTTTAACTTTGAAGTTTGATCTTAAAAATCCAAATACTTGCAATAATACATAAACATGACTTGAAATATGTTGAAATTATTGTAAACGAAATGAAATAACACTCCGATATTAAAGTTGGAATATGGATTAAAGGAATAGGTATGAATGTCAGAGGAGAAAAATAGCAAAGAGATAATAGAGAAGAGAGAGACAATTTTATACATAGAGAGAGAGAGGAAAGAGAGGGACATGGAGAGTTCTGGAGATAGAAAGGGGAGAGAGATTGTTGGGGGGGATAGAGAAGATAGAAGTAATGGAGTGGCGAGAGAATGTTGTTGTATAGATTAGAGAGAGAAGAGAGAGCGTGAGTGGGGTAAATAGATATTTCAGGGAGAGAAAGGGACGATAGATAATGGAGAGGAGATGAGAGTGGGATGGTTGAGAGAGAGAGGTGCTGATATAAATAAGAGAGCAAACGGATGAGACGAAAGAGCGTGAAAGAGACAGGTGCCATCTTTTATCTTTCAGAAAAAAACGTGCGAGAGGCGGGAGTTCGTGAGAGTTCCACATGTCGGGAGCAGGGATAGAGTTGGCAGTTTCCAGCTTTAATCTATTACCTATTTTAAAACTGGGTTTTTACCCAGCACACTGACATGTGGCACCATGAATGCTCTGCGTTTCTCTCTTCTGCTCCCCATCTCGGCTCTTCTCTTTTTGTTCGCAAGAAATTTACACCCCAATCCAATAAATGGCAGTCCTTCCCTCCACTATTATTTCTTTGTCTCCAGTTGTCAACCTCCACTTTCCTCTTATATTCTCTCTCTCATCCGTTTCCCCTCTCACTCACTCATGTGGTATCATTATGTGTTGTAGCACATTCTTCTGACGAGTTGTGTTTGTTATGTATAACACATAGCTATGGGGTATAAATAAATTTATAATGACATTAATTTCAACTTAAGTATACAATGAGACGAAGCCATGAATGTCAAACTTGGGGGAGACTATTGAGATATTATTGCCTTTTTTTGCTACAACAAATCATTTCAGTTTTTAGGTTTATTGAATTTTATTGGTTGCATAATTCCGGAAAAATGATTCTAAATAATTATCACTAAAATTTGAACTTTGCAAAAACACCCATGTAAACTTATGATTTTATATAAGTATTTGTACAAAATTGTATAACTAACCGTACAAAACTTCTTTTTTACAGAAATAAACTTCCATTATTGTGGTGTTAAGTAATGATATCAAATTAACACTTCTAAGTAAGAAATATGATACAATACTTTGTGTATATGAATACAAACATGTATGTGCACGTACGTATTTTCGTATCTGATTTCCAAGCAAATCATATTTATACATTTTTAATATTAATATCTATATATGTATTGATTTTCAACTAGGTAAGACTAGAGTTGTCAACCCAATATATGTATATATCTGTGTCCATATTTGAATACCCATCTTAATATATGCACTAAATGTTTAAGATTTATTTATACCATATGCAAAAAAATGTTTGTATCATTTTTCTTCATATTTGCAATATTTTCTACGAAATAAATATATTATTTTTAAATGATTATATATAAGTTGGTCTGTAAAGTATTTATGTGATTTATACACACATATTTGACCTGTATATACTTTATATCCACATTACAACAAATTATATAACATATACCGGTTGATATATGTCCATACAATTTACATATATAGATTCAATATTATTGATATTTATGTCTATTATATAAATAAGGGATTTTTACACTTATAACCATCTATACTTTTAATATTACGTACATAACACTCCATAATTACGAACTACACCCATCTCCCTAAATAGTGCTTACCTCTTAGGGATTTTTACACCCTAACCCTATATGATTTTGCGGGAGGAGGGTTGTTGATATATGACTAGCTGAAGGGTTGAGCGCTATGCAAGGTTCTGGGTGTAATTCACGATTATGGGGAGTTACATACGTAATATCAAAAGTATGTAGGGTTATCGATGTAAAAATCTATATGAATAAATGTCAACGCTTTCTCCCAATTTAAGTAGGATCGAGTACATTGATTTTTATTAAGTCCATGTTGAAAAATATGATTGTTTTTTACGCTGGCACATATATTAAAGTTGTGGTTTTCTCAACCTTTTTAAACATAAATGCCTTAAGAATTGCCCATATCCCTCCATTTCCATTCTTCCCTTGGCCCTTCTCTCCCCCCTACTGCACAATATCTCTCTCCTCTGTTTCCATGTTCTATTTGTTTCTCTTTCGCATGATGTCTACCCTCTTTAAATTCTCACTCTCTACTCTTTTAAATTCTCTCTCCACACAGGCAGATTCTCCCTCTTTAAATTATCGATGCTTTTCATCCTCTCTCTCTCTCCCTCCTCAATTAACGTGCTCTCTCCCTCATTCCCTCTATATTTCTAAATTTAGAATCATAGTAATAGTAAATAAACAATGGCAAACATACATTTTTGAGGGGGGAAATGGAGTTGTCTCCTAGGGACAACCAACATGACTGCCCCAGCCTATTTTTCCATAATTTTTTATTTTTTTAAATATAACAATATATATTCATATATATATATATATATATCCCTCCAATATGTCATTTGAATTTCGTTAGAAATAGAGATTCATATGCCTTCCATCTAGAACATGTTATTTTAGCGGTCTAAAGATTGTTGTAATCGACCTATTCTAAATGAAGGGCATATGAGTTTCTGTTTCTGACAAAATTGGAACGACCTATTAGATGGATATAGTGATGAAAAAACATGGTGGTATTTTTGAAAAAAAATCAAAAAAACTAGAAATGAGACAAGAAGGGGGCGACCCCATATAACCCTATTATTAATATCGTTTATAAAATCTGAAAAATGTATATTAGACTTTTCTTTTTAGAACTATCAATTTGGAAGCATAAAATATAAATTTTCAAAAACTACTCTTCCCACTCATCATCTCTAATGTAAATTTAACGTATTTTTGATAAATATTTCTAAGATACATTGTAACGACAATAATAATCACATGTACTTTTTGATATTTTAAGTATACATGTTACACTATTTTAGAAAAGTTCAACTCAAAGTATTATTATTTTATATACATATACATGTAGGTATTTGCATATGCACGTGCAGAATATTGCAATTAAAGCTGATAAGTTCAAGAATGGGGATCACATCCCCGTAAGCGGAGTTGTCGATGGCCGCCACATTACATTGATTAGGGAGAATAATTATTTAAAAATTTCACCACTGTCCGACCATTGGACAGTAATAACGGGCAATGTTTTATGCAAACTAATGTACTTGAGTTCACATGAAATTGAATGGATCGGATTATGCCTCACAATTTTTTAGAATAAAATTCAACTCAAAGTATCATCACTAAATCTATATGTATGTGTGTGTGTACACGTATGTATTTGCATGTGTATATACGAAATATCATGAACCCGCGAGAGGGTCTATCGATGGCCGCCACGTTTCACCTTTTAGGGGTAATATTTATTTAAAAATTTCACCACATCGGACAATAGTAGAAGTGCGTGTTTATGCAAATTTATAAACATGAGTTCACATGAATATGATTGGATCCGATTTTACCTTATTTGTATCCTATCCAATTTTAGGGGATCTTATTTTTTTATCCAATCTATTAAACATTTACATTGATCTCCACATATTTCACTGCATTTTAGATTGTATTAGATTTATAATACTTACATATTCCAAAATAAATAACATGTTCTCATGTTAACAATTTCATATTATAGTTTGATTATTGAGACGGATGTCAAGAAAGGAAAATCTATTAAAAGAGATGTCGTGTTTTTTTATATTTTAATCTCAAATTCATCTTTCTTTTCCTTCCTAATGAGTTGTTGTATGTTAAAATAATAATAAAAACACATGAGTAAAGTAATCATTGATTAAATATGTATAGTGGAATAGGAAAAAGAGTTGTCAATTTTAGTATTTTATCTCATTCACACTTTTAAAAGTTAATATATTAGATGAAACATGACATTTTGAAAGAAAATCACATGTAAATGCAATGTACGTATGCCCTCATACTTTTGACAACGATTCGATCTGTACTTATTTAAACTTTATAATCCAATTATAATTTGTTGGAACAACAAATCGAATCAGTCTAATATTATGTTAGAATGCTACTCAAGATTTCTATTGGTCAATAACCATCAAAGAATTACATCTTCATTTCTTTAGATGTGGGACTTTCTTAAAATCAATAGTTAAAATAAATTCTAATTAAATAGTGAAAGTTTCATTTTTAAAAGATATGTATAATTAAGCACATATTAGCATCTCAAGAATTGGGATGGTTCCTTTCCCTAGCATTGGCAAATTTCACCTTTTCCTTTAGATTTTTTATTCAAAACCTATTGATTTTACATTTTGTACTTGTGATTAGGATTTAGGAACAACATATGTGTGCCTGGATATTTGTTTTCTATCTGTATTTTGCACCTTTGGAAACACATATGTGAAAATGTGCCATATAATTTGAAAGACTATTATTAGAAGATACATTTTGAAAAATCACTACATATTTCATTTAATAAAAAATTACATTGCTGATCAAATATACAATGATATTAATATCTATGACATCCATCTCTTTATATAACGGTGTAGTGCTATGGCTTCATCTTTATTATAGGTATGTTTGTAGTTTTTTTAGATGGAAATTATATCAAAAATTTCACCTAATTTCAATTACCATGTTTATTCTACTTACACTTTTTTCATGTCGATCATTTTAATTTAATTAAAACATTACATATTAATATTTAAATTTACATAAAAAATCAATTTATTTTCCGTCGCGAAGCTCGGGTTACATCCTAGTATGAGTAAAGCAAGCGGTGGGGCAGTTCAGACGTTCTGGTATCGACGCGTGGACTCCTTCGACCGCACGATAGAAGCTTGATCATGCGGTTGCTTTTTTAGATGTTCTTTCCCTAATCTCGCATGTGGAGGTTGGTGCTCCAGGTGATTCGAGCGACTGGAATCGGGTCTACAGGCGATGATTGAAAGCTTTGAGATTCTCAAATCGAGCAAGTGATCCTAGATCTTGTAGATACTACAGAGCGGGTTCCCGGAGATGGATCAGAATTCCTGGACAGATCAACGGTGCAGTTTCCGATACGATCAGGTTGGAGTGTTTCTATCAATGAAGCTCCGGTAATTCCAGATGTCTTCTAGCACATTCCCAGGTGATTTAAACCAATAGTCCAGTATGGTTCCCGCTCGGAGTCGGCTTAGGCAATCATGCTAGATTTCTCTGAGATTTCTTTTATATAGTCTTTCAAATCGTGAGGCTGAGTAATGGCATTTTCCCTGGTTCTTGTGTTAAGAAGCTGAGGAAAGCGGGAAAGGGGCGAAGAGCGAAGCCCGATAGGAGGCTGCTAGCTTTCCTCTCTCCCCCTTCTGACTATTATCCCTATAAGCTCACCAAAATAGCCCCTAGAATCTCTTTTTTGATTTCAGTCTTTTTCTTTTTTTTTTGCTCGAAAAAGAAAGAGTGGAACAGGAAATCGAGGACTCATTTCAGGCTATTAGTCAGGCAGGAGGGAAGGAAAAGCCCATCTATATAGATAGAATAGATATGGATTCAGGAATCCTGGGAGACCTACCCCCCACTTCTTTCTAGGCATGAGGACTTGACTTCTAGGTCTCACCTGACGATTTGGAATCGAATGGTGCGTCTAGTTATAGGGGAAGGAGCCTGCGAGTCAGAACGAAGTGAGACGAGCGAGGTATTAGCTCGCCTTCGCTTATCTACGGCTTCTTGCCTCGACTTGACTTCCAAGATGCAGCCAATACTACTTTGGATTGGGGAGCTTGCTCCGTCCCTCGGGACCAACAAGGGGTAGTACAGGAAGATGAACCTGTTGTCCACTACGCCTTTCTTTCGGCCTTAGAGACTCCTCGAGGACAGCCTTGAATCACCTGTCTACCCCCTGCCTTTTCGTGCTAGTATCGAAGCACATTCGAGATCTCCGTCATCCTACGATTCCAAAGCTCAGTCCATAACCTCCATCCTCCCATTTTCAGCATTATCTACGGCTTCTTGCCTCGACTTGACTTCCAAGATGCAGCCAATACTACTTTGGGTTGGGGAGCTTGCTCCGTCCCTCGGGACCAACAAGGGGTAGTACAGGAAGATGAACCTGTTGTCCACTACGCCTTTCTTTCGGCCTTAGAGACTCCTCGAGGACAGCCCTGAATCACCTGTCTACCCCCTGCCTTTTCGTGCTAGTATCGAAGCACATTCGAGATCTCCGTCATCCTGCGATTCCAAAGCTCAGTCCATAACCTCCATCCTCCCATTTTCAGCATACACAAGAAAAGGTATCAGACCAATACCCCGCGCACACGGGAGCATTTGCCTTGAAGAGAGAAGTTCCCTTACCTCCCTGCAAACTAGAACTAGGTAAATGCCAAGCTGGACAAATGCGGCCACTATTGTCATGCCAGTCCAGGAAGAAGAGCACGTAGCATATGCCTATGCTCGGCCTTGCGCTTTCAGGCAAGAGGGGAGAGTCGGTCGCCTACATACTCCTAATCAGATAAGTAGTACCCGCAGCGACTCTTTTCAAGAGCAAAATGACTCTTATCAGAGTGGATTCTCATTGTCTATTAGATCCCTGAAATGACGTTAAGCAGGGTTGCCCCTCGCCCAATAGTGCCTTTTCAAGGACGAGGGACGTCATCATTCCTTTGCTTCTTCTTTCCACTAATAGATGATCCAGAGGAGGATCAAATTGTAGAGGGTATGTTTTCCTATTCATCATGGGTCATGCTTGCCAAGACCTAGCCATCACTAATCTTTCTTTCCTCTCGGTCGATGAATGGAAGGGGAAAGTGGTCTTTTCGGGTTGCCTTATTTAGCTTCCAGTAGTCTACGCATAATAGCATAGGGGCACACCTGAAAAGGCCGCGGACCCCGGGCTCTGTGTCGTCCAAAAGGCGCATCCTACGGGTCGGAATGCGGGAAATGTAATGGAGAAATGAGAGGTTCCTTTGTTTAAAGGGTTTTATCATTTATAATCTTCTTAGATTCTGCAATATCAGTTCTCATTTATTTTCTGTATTACGTAAAATTCACATTTCTACCTTTTTGTAAAATCAGTCATGTCCGTATATGAAAGGTTTTAAAAATCGGACTGGATATTGAACCGGTCAGTCTTCGATTTAGTCCAACCGGATCAGATCGTCGGTCCAAACCGATCGGACCGATGACGATGTCAGCATGACGTCATTATTCCTACTGACTCAGAAAAAAACGAACCGAGCTTATTTTACTGGTCCGACCGAGTCGAACCGATTTTTTGAACTGATAAAATCATATATATGTAAATATGTATTTATATATCAATGAATTGATCGTTTAAAATGTCAAATCTTTTAGTAGAATAACATGATTGTCTATTTCGAGTAAAACTCTACAAAAGATAGTCACATTTTCTGGCATTATATATGAATATAATATTGTAATAATTTATTTATAGTTGCTGCTAGAAAATTACTCTAAGAAAGTAGTGATACAAGTTATATTCTAAAAGAGAGAGGGACATAACTGAAATTACAGAAGTTAAGAAGGATACAAGTGATAAAAATATTATTATTTCATTATTTAAACCTTTATTTTTTGAAAATACATTAAACCATCAATGTTAGGTCACTCCGGGTCAACCCCTCCGGTCTGACCACTGGTCGAGCCTGGTTTTTTATTTTTCTTTTTTTAAAGATAATAAATAAAATCGGTTGAACCGACTGGGTCGAGGCCGGTTCTCAGTTCAATCGGTCCGATTGGACGATCTGATTTGATTTTTTAAACTCTGATTTTACATTAATGGAGATAAAAATTGTGAATTTTGTAAGAAGTCAGGCGCATGATATTACAAAAAGGGAGGGGCAAAATTAAAAGTGTAAAAGTTAAGAAGGCAAGAGCGATAGAAACCCTTGTTTATATATGGCATAACATATTTTTGCTCTTTTCGAAGTTCGTTCAGATAAGATAATAAATAGAAAAAACTTATTTGTTGTTTTTTGTTTGATCGAATTGACGGATGAAAATAAGATAAGTAATGTAGATAGGAACATAACATATGATGTTACCACTTAAAACTATATGATCACTTATCCTGGGATTGCTTATTTATTAAGGAAATCACTTTATCATGGAATAAGGAAAATGATATATGCATCCAAGTGTAGATGTCATTATTTAAATATGCTGATAAAGAAAAAAAATGTATTTTTTAGAAGCTGAGGATGATTTTATTTAATTATTTTTTTGAATATATGTTAGCCTTGCAAATAAAGGATCATGATTTGTGGTCTGCTACATAAGCTATCGCAAAAAGCGATGACAGAATACCACAAAGAGTTGTTGTAGTCCTCAAACATAATGTAAACTTTATTCAACCAAACTTAAGTCTTTAGATTCTTTTGTGAATGTTTCTTCGAGTAACACTTGGGAGGAGTTTGTGTCCTTTCACCCCTTTGAGAGTTCAATCTTGAACAGTCGGTAAAAAGGAAGTATCAAAGCAAAATTATGTAAGATTCAAGAGCTTTGCCTACTATGTCAAAAAGAGAACATTCTTGAAGCCTGTTGAAAAAAGGAGAATTTCATATGTCAACATCGAGATTACGATGGAATAATGGATCGAATGGATGGAGGATGGTTAAGAGGTAGAAAAGAAGGGATCACTTGGGCAAAGGGTGGTAATCTAAGCAGACATATAGTTGTATTTTCTCACGCCCCTATAATCTATGAATGGGAACTTGTCACTCCAATATAAAAATCAAAGTCAACTAGTTAAAATGTGCACTTTAATAGACATCTCTCTCTTTATCATCTATGCCAGATAAAGATGATAAGCAGCACTAATCTTCTGACTCGTAGTTTTGGTGATAGTAGCTGCCAACTTCATTCTCAACTCCTTTATTGGTTTTAAGGACCATTACTCCTTTTTTCTACGAGTAGGTCATATATTGGAGCGATAAACTTTTCTCAATTCTAAGAGATCGGGAGTATTGTCGATTCTTTTGAATGATATATCTACAAATTCACGATGATTCTTTATTGACACTATTTTTGGCATAACTAATTTACATTGCAAGATAACTCTTACTATGATATTTTTACCTTTCATGGTGAATCTTGTTTCTTTTTGATTTCGTATCGACTCAACTCTTTTATTTTAAAAATAATAGAACATAAAATAAAAAAAACATAATCGAAGTTATCAAAGTTTTCAATGGTCCTAACAGAGGGACCAAAGTGGTCTCTAGTGATGGCATATATGTTAAAGGCGAGGGCAGGAATGAGTTTGCAAAGGGTCTATTCACTTGGATAATAAGGAAATATAATAAAAAAATAAGAGAAATTATTTCCTATTCTCATTGGTAATATAAGCAGACATATAGCCGTAAAGGACATGTATGATAGAGCTTTATCTTGTGTAAGGACCCCTCTGAGAAGACTGGATATTTTGACATCAACATTGGTTTACATCAAGGTTCTGCTTTGAGTCCATTTCTTTTTACTTTGATTATGGATGAGTTGACCAGTCACATTCAGGATGAGTTACCTTGGTATGTTATTTGCTGATGATATTGTGTTAATTGACGAGACTAGAGATGGAGTAATGAGAAGCTTGAGGTCTGGAGACATGAGTTGGAGACTAAAGGATTTCGTATAAGTAGGGCTAAGACGGAATATATGGAGTGCATCTTTAATGGAAGCAATGGTGAAGGAATTGAGGTGTTTGGTGACGATAACATTTAGAAGAGAGATTCCTTTAGTCCATTCTGCAACATGATGGAGAAATTGATGGAGATGTTAGTAATAGAATAAATGCAGGCTGGCTAAAGTGGATAGGAGCATCTGTTGTTCTCTGTGATAAGAAAATTCCTCTAAAGATTAAAGGAAAGTTTTACAAAGCAGCCGTGAGACCTGCTATGCTTTATGGATTTGAATGTTGTACTGTGAACCATAGACATGTGCAGAGAATGAATGTAGCAGAAATGAAAATGCTAAGGTAGATGTGTGGACACACACACACGTAAAGATCGAATTCGGAATGATGCAATCAGAAAGAAAGTTGGTGTAGCTCCGATCGAGGATAAGATGCGAGAAAACCGCTTAATATGGTTTGGACATTTGCAAAGAAGATCAACTGATGCACCTGTTAGGAGATGCGAGTGTTGGGATGTTGAGCCGGCTAAGAGAGGGCGAGGACGGCCCAAGAAGTGTTGGAAAGAGACCATACGAAGGGATCTTAGTTTTGTGGATATAAGCCTGGGATTGGCCCAAGATAGATCTGAATGGAGGCGAAGAATCCATGTAGCCGACCCTACTTAATTGTGGGAAAAGGATTTGTTGTTATTGTTGTATTTCCTATTCTCATTCTTTCAAGTCAATGCGATAAATATGGAATAGGAGGAGTTATTCGTGTTCCTTTGTTTTTCGTTAAAAATAGAATAAGTAACAGTTATTGTGGAATTAGTGATACTTATAGTGGTACAAGTTGGATGAACATGGGAGAAATAGCAATCACTACTTGAAAAAAATGAAAATAACTATTTCAAAAATAAGAAAACACTGAATGAACCCCGGGTTATCTTTTCATATTCACCAAGTAAATAAAGGGAAGGAACCTCAAGTCCGACCCCTCAGTTTCAGGAGCACATGCTTAGGCTTTGGGTCGAACTTTGAAAAATTTTCTGGGCCTCAACCCGTATCATATGTAAAATTTGACTTGCTCTTGGACCTTGCATGATCATAAAGGCCTGGCACAATGCTCATCCCTACTCAAATAGCAGAGAGAACCTAACTCAAGGGTACGAGTGCAACAAATTTAAACCTATTATTGATCCGATCTGCGTAAACCATGATTTGATTTAGCTATTAGACGGTTCAGCTCGGAATTATTAACATGAAAAACCGGTGTTGCTCCAAAAAAAGGGTAAGAGACAGAAGTGTAAATGCGAAAAATCTGAAGAGGTTCAGTTTAAAATTCCCTCAAAACAAATAATTTTGGTAGAAGGGGGTTTGGGGGAGGAGGGGATTTGAACCCTGATACTTTTGAAATGGGAGTGTTTCTACCACCAGACTAGACCTGACCCAAAAGCGAGCTGGGCCGACTCATGGGCCGGGCCGAACGGACCGAGGTTAAAAAATCTCTGTCCAAAGCCCGCCCATGGGCCGGCCCATGGCCTATTTTGTTCTTTTTCCATTGATTTTTTAACGGTATTTAATATGTATAAATTATTTTATTAATACCAACTATACTTTATATAACTAATATATGTAGTTTACATGTTACTTGATATGTAAACTATTGAATTTTATTTAAAACTAGTGTCACAAATGAAAAACTTAAAGCATATCATATTAATACATGTATAATTTGACATATATTTATATATTTTTTATTTTTTGCGAGCCGGACTGGACCATGCTTAAATCTCCAAGCCCAAGCCTGGCCCATGACCAGACTGAACGGGATGGACGGGCGGACCCCCAGCCCGTTGGTCAGGTCTAAACTAGACCATTAGAGGGGTTCCCCTCAAAACAAATAAGAGAATTAGGGAGTGGGGGTAATGGTTGAGGTTGATTCACATGGAGTGATTTCCTGACACAGGGCATGAGGCCGACCTTGTTTTTTTTTGCAGTTCCTTAAATAGCATTGGGAACGTGAGAGAAATGGGAATGGTGAGGGGCAACGTGCATTCCATAACATAGTAAAGAGGGGTGAGATCCGTTGGTTGGATTATTTAATAGTCCAATTTTAAGAAAAATGAAATGTTGTTGATTCCAACTAGAGTTGAATTAAAAAACATTTATGCATTTTGATAAGTTTATGTTTTTTTGGATTTTTATCACTTGTACCCTTCTTAACTTCGAGCAATTTCAGTTATGACCTTTCTTTTTTTTTTGAAATATCGCTTTTGTTCCTATCTTCTTAGAAGTTTTACAGTTCTATCCTTTCGTTAATGTGAAGTAGGAGCATAATTGATATTTCAGAAGGATTGAACTGTGAATTTTGTAAGAAGATATGTGCATATTTAGTATTCCGAAAAAGAAAAGGGTATAGTTGATATTACAAAAGTTAATGAACATGTAATAAAAATCCCATTTTCCCTGTTCTTTATTTTTTTAAATGATATGTGGTTTTCATCATCATATCCTTTATTATGTCTGGTACATGCGCAATTTGGAACCTCAAAATAAATGAGTGGCTATAAGTTTCCCGAAGATAAGCAACATGCTCCATGTATTCTGATAGTTCTTTATATGTATTCAATATCTTGAATTAGGTAATATGTAAATTTATCTATAATAGGATATCAGATATATACAAATTTGTTATGTATTTTGGTTTTTTGTTAATTAATTTATATTTTATTTATATATAAATGTCTTGGAGTATAAAGAATGTATATGTGAAGTTTATACATTTGTATACATATTTAGAAGAGAATAAATGTAGATTATATTATGCATATTTCAAGTTATTTCAATATTAGATGATCATTACCATATAAGTGTACCCTATTTAAACGTATACAAGAGTGAGTCATTTATTTATACACAGAATTTGGAGGATATACACATATACCTATGTGTTTCACAAAACACTTAAGATTCTTATATAAATGTGTTGAGATTTACTCTGGAGCTAAGAAGGAGAAACATGATGCATTCTGTAGAGGTAGGAGGGCAGGGGTTTCATGGAGAGGGAGAGATGGTGAGGGTGGGTATCAATTATTTGAAAGGGGTGAGCAGGAGACAACCCCACTGTAGGTCGCGTTAGATGGGGGTAGGGGTGAATTTGGTCTCTAAACTGGACGTTGTAGAGTTGTCAAGGGGGTTTGGGATGTGTGAGGTTCGGAAGACGACATTTGAGCTGAACCCAGACAGATGCCCAAGTCCCGACGAGTTTCTGATCTTATTCTACAGAGAATTTTAGGATCTCATTGTGAGGGAGGCGGTGGATGTGGTGATAGATTTTGATGAAGAGAATCATGGTTTCGATCGACCCAACCTGTCTTTTATCTTCTTGCTTCCAAAAAAGGATGTGGGTACAAAAATTGAGAATTACAGACCAATTACTCGTTCCTAATGGATTTACCTTGTGGTGGCTAAACTGAAGGCCAATCGCTTGAGGGGCTGATGAACAAGATTGCCTCTTTGGTTCAGAGCGCCTTCTTGCATTACAGACAACTCATATATAATGTAGTTTTGGCTTTTGAGATTGTGGCTGATTGATGCATGAGGAAGGTGAAGGGGATTTTGTGGAAGGTGGATTCTTTGAAGGCATATGATTGTGTGGACTGGTGCTTTCTTTGGGCCTCGCTCTATAGACAGGGCTTCCCTGATAAGTGGATTTCTTGCATAAAGATGTGCATTACGACTGCATCCAGTGTTGTTCTTTTGAAGTGGGAAGCCGTGGGGGTGAGGGGTGGGGTGGGGGGTACTTCCAGCCTCAAAGGGGTGCTCGTCAGGGATGTCCCTCAGTACCAATACTTTTTCGTTCTGATTTCTGACAGCTTGACATTTATAGTGGAGCAGGCACTTTCCAAGGGGTTTTTCGGTGGCTACTCAAGGGATGGGATATCTATTCCCATCATACAATATGCATACGACACAATCCTTTTACCGGAGGATGTGCAGACAGTTGCAGAGGCCTTTTAGTGGTCATGGACATCTTCGGAGTAGTATCTGGGTTGAAGATGAGCATGGGTAAGTCAGAGTTCACTTCACTTGGCCTATCAGAATTGGATATTGAGAGGCGTGCTTCATGGTTGAGGTCGTCATATGCATATCTATCGATTCACTACCTTGGGGTGCTACTGATTGTTGGCACGATCTATGTTGCTAATTGGTTCCGGGTGATTGAGAAGTTGGAGCAGATGCTGGAAGGTAGAAATCTGTTTACCTATCTAGAGGAGGCAAGTTGGTACTCCTGCACTCAGTTCTGTCTTCGATCTCAATCCTTTTCTTGTCTTATAGGCTCGTACTGATTGATGTTAGGAGGAGGATGGAGGCCATCATGAAGATTTTTTTTTATCATCAAAAGGGGAGTCCAATTGGTTCCCTTTGGTAGATTGGAGGATGATAACATGTGCAAAGGAGGAGGATGGGCTGGGAGTACGAAGCTTGGAGGATATGAACAAGGTCTTGCTTGGTAAGTGGGTCTCTCGCATTTGGGATAGTTGTGAGAGCATGTTATGCAATCCTATTTGAATTATTTATGAGTCGCGTGTCTCATTCTTGCGCCAGGGATCGTGGGGATGCACTCTCGTTCTTATAAACGGACATTTGTGTTGTGTCACATGAGATAAGGACTTTTTCAAGGCATGTGGTCGAGTATGGTATAGGGTTTCGTTTCTGGACAGATGATTGGAGTGAGGTCGGGGCTTTGGGAGTTAGGTTTACATGGTTGGCGGCATTGGCGGAAAATTCGAATTGTTCGGGGGTGGAGGCATAGGATGGGCATACATTCTTTCATAGGTTCAGATATGAGCTCTCTGAGCAACATGTGGAGGAATTTTTTTCTATGTTGGCAGAACTTGAGGGTGTTGCTAGGCCCACAGACGAGCAAGACTACTGGATATGGAGGGGCGACACTTTTTTAGGTAGGAAAATAAATAAGGCTTTGAGGGGTCCTACTATATTCGATCCTGAGGGGTTGAGAGGCGGACTGTAGGAGGATATGGAAATGTAAAATTCCAACTCAAGTGAAAGTTTTCATATGGTTGTTTAGAAAAAAAAAGGGAGATTGATGACAAATTACACATTCTTTCATTTCATTCGGGGGATGATCCAAGGTGTCCAAGGTGCATGGATGGGTGGAGGATTTTGACCATCCTTTTTCACATGTGGTAGCTCTGTGGAGGTTTGGAATCACTTTGGTAAAAGAGCTGTGAGATCTGACCGCATGACTGGATTTTGGAGCTTTACTGGAGCTTTAAATATAGTGATGAATTGACGATTCATCAATCGAAAAAAACAGAAGGTACACGACCTTCACAATAAGTATGCTCTTTTATCTTATTTTTAAAAATATTTTAGTTCATCTTATTGTGATTAATCATATTACTAGTACTGCGTTGTATCTTATCTCTCATGCAGTTCTCGTACTAATTGACATGATAAATTTTTCATATTGATCGGATCATGGGAGGAAATCATCATAAGGTTCAGAAAAAGGTTGTAACATCTCAGGTCAAATTTGAGCTATTATAGATGAAAAAGTGGCCATGACAACTTGTTGGGTTCATGTCTATTTAAATGTGTACCCGATAAATTATTATGACCAGTCTTCCTTAGTAATAGTATTAGAGAGGTTTTTTGTTAATAGATAAAAGGGATACCAGAGAGGTGGAGTCTCCCTGTACAAAGATGTAGGAATGGTATCGAGATCATAGATATGTCACTATCACTAGGAGTAGGTAATACGTTATATCACAAGAATGAGATGATGAATATAAGTAGGGGAGGTTGTAGCGCCCCAAAAATAATCCCACATCTAATATTCACACACACTGTGACAATGAATTATAAGAGTGGTGAATTACTACTTGACAACATGTGCTTAAGCATTTTCAGTAGTTGTCAAGTGGTCCAATAAGGTCCAGTCCCGATAAGTCACTACAAGAAATTTAAGAAAGCGAATAATTTGAATATTCATTGTCTGAAGTTAAAGATATAACAATGAATATACTTCGTTATGAAATCATCTTTTGTGCTCAGAATTAACAACAAATGTCATGTTCATTGTAGAAGATTCATATAACGACGATTTCTCTATTGACCTATTTGTCAAAATCATATCAATCATTATTAAATTTAACAACGATAAGAAGAAAAAGCCCACGGATAATCGTTGTTGTATGATTTGTTGCAAGGAACATAGTAATGAATATGATTATTTGATGCAAAATTAAAGAAGTAAGCGATGAATAATATTCATTGTTATATATTTAACTACAGAAGATATGTCAATGAATATTAACTTATTCGTTTCCTTAAGCCAATTTTCTTGCACTGAGTTGCCGAGGTTAATCTTTCTTATAATGTTTTGGGTATGGGATTGCCATGTTACAAATGTAACTTGCATAAAATTTCAAAAATACAGGCGATCATAATTGTATAGTGAAATTCAGCTATAGAAAACTTGAAATGCAAGGATAAAAAATCACGTGATTGATTACAATTAAAAATCAAACACTACAATCGAATGAATCTTTTGTAAGATGCTAGCAAAAAGTGAACCATGTATACAATACCATACAACAACAATAAAGTTTTTTCCTACAATTAAGTTGAGGATTATCTATATGGATTTTGCCTCCATTTAGTACTATTTTGAGTCATTCTCATGCTTAAATCCAAATAAGTAAGATTCATTCGGATAATACCATTCCAACATTTCTTGGACCTTCCTCCCATTCTCTTAACAAGATTAACATCCCAAATCTCACTTCTTCTATCTGGTGCACCAACCGACCTCCTTTGTAAATAATTGAATGTAATATAATTTTATAATTGCATTCATTACTATTAATATAATTGTTATGAGATAAATATATTTAGTCTATCTATTTTATGTGTAAAACATCTTAAACATGTATATTTTAGTTGATCCGTAAAATATTTCGATTATTATTCATATCCAATTCATATTCATTTTATATTCGTATTCATTTTTAATTTACATTTTTTGCATTCGTCAATATTCATATTCACATTTGTATTCATATTTTAAAATGGATAAGGATATGCTTATATCTATATTCATATATTTATTTGACCGTTTTCATCCCTACTCGTATTACACTAAGGGTCCGTTTTGTTATCGGGTTACTTAAGGTAACCCGATGTACCCCGTGCATTCATGGATTGGAAATCCATCATAAATCAATGTGACATCACATCACATTCATTATTCCAACTCTCTCTCAACCCTTAACCATCTAAGCAGCTACTATCGAGGATACCTCACCCACGCTATCTCAGTAACCAAATATATTCGAGCACAAATGTGAATTTTGTATGATTACATGTGCATGCGTATACATGGCATGACAGGGATATAAGTTCTATTGGAAAAAATGAGAAGGACATAAGTGTAAAACTTTACCTAATATGTGCCCATCTCAACAAAAGAGAGGCAGATTGATTAAAGAAAGAGCTTTTATTTGCCCACCACATCCGCCAATAAAAAGTGCACACAAAAAGACGCTTCTTTTCCTGAGGGCCGGAGCTCTTTCGTCCAAAGACAGCACACACAAACAAGCGCTCTCCTCCCCCCCCCTCCAACACTTCCGGTGTTCTCGCCGCTCGAGGTCCGTTCCCCTCCCCATCTTCTCCTTCCTTGGTAACAAACTGCTTATGGGTAATCCGTATGATCTCTAGTTATGAGTTTTTCTATGTCTTTGTTTGGTAATCAAGTGGTAAATTCTGATTCTTTGCATGCCACCAGTTTTTGGTTCGACCAACACAAGTGAAGGTTTTTTGATGTACCCATGATTGTTCTCAACCTGCGATGCCCATTTTGTGTTATTTTATTCTTGTTTGTTTGTTCAAGGGGTAGATTGATCTCGATCTTTCTGATTTTGGACTCAGGAAGTTTTCTTGTCAATTGTGGGGTCACTAACAAAGACCAGCAAGTAAAGATTGTTCACTCCATTTTTAATTTTCTCAGCTTATTAGTCCTTTATTTACCTATCCTTCCGGGAAGGGTGACGAGTATTTTTTTGTTACAGTCAGATTTTTTCCAGATGATTTTGTCGTGTGCTTGTTGCAGTATTTGTTTTACATCTATAATTATATTTCCAAACAGATGTAATCAATGACTAGTGGCCATGGTAGGATTTTCTTCCTACCACAGCCGAATTCTGTCATATCCAGAAATCCTACCGATATTCCAATAGATCCATAGGAATTTTGAGTTTCCAATGTTTCCTTTTTTCCCCACAATGTTTAATCTATTAACTTTATGTCACAATCATTGAAAATGGTGACTGAAACAGACAAGGAAAACCATGAATTCAGAATATGGATGTCCGGCTTGTCAAATTTGGGACTTGGCCCCTAAGAGAACCAAGTCTCCAACATGACCATGTTCTTCATGGAGCGAGCCTAATGGAAGCTCCTCTCCACCTATAGCTCGGGTGAAGGACTAGAGTATTTTACAAGGCTCGTCTTTAAGCGATGGAGAAGACACATAATATGATGATGGTAAGTACCTCTCACGATCACTTGAGAAGAAAATTCACTAAGAAGAAGAAGGAGGACAAATCTCTTGCTCCCTCTCTCTCTCTCTCGTGTTGGTGTCATTTGTTGTAATGTGATTTGGTAATGCCTCCACCTCTCGATAAATAGCCCAAGCACATGGCACATAGTGCTATAGTTATGAGGATTCTACATGAAATACAACTCAATTCTTGTAAGGATTAGGATTGTGATTCATTTTGGATTTCAAATCCTAACTAGCTCGTAATCCTAACATTCAATCCCTTGGATTGAATTTTATCATGATCTTCACGTTGTCTCGAGTCTGCATTGATCCGTCCTCATCATTTGTAAGCCAACCCTTGCAGGAGGTCACTGCCTCTGGGTATACCACCTCTTTAGGTGACCTCTTCATGCCTCCTTTCCAGCACATTCACGCAATTCGGTATTTTGTGCTTTCTAATGCAACACCATATATCTCTCATGAGTAAAGAATGTGCCATCGTGCTTTGGAAAATCGAATCGCAATTGCTATTCCCACCAAAGATCGTCGTTGCCATGATGGAGGATGGCTTCCTTCGAGCATTGTGATTCCACCAGCACAATGGGCCTACTGGAGCTCTTCCCTTTATTGTTCTCCTTCTTTATCCCTATTTAGGTGAGTTGGACTCATTACACGACCTGCTAAAACTTTTGATGATGAACTCTGACAAAAGGTTCTGATTTCTCTTGCAGTGCCTCCTCTCTGGATCATCCCCTCCTCTCAGATGCTCCTCACATGTTCCTTTGTAAGTTTCTTCACCATGGATTACATAGACATGAACTATACATCATGAATCTAGACATTGCAGCGAGCTCGACCACCCAGAGCTTCCGAATGCTTTCTAGCCATGGGATCGTGATGGTATCATTAATATTGTCGTGTGGTCTTCCCTCCTCAAATTGGTGGTTGAGGTTGCGGTAGCGCTATTCATACATCTCTGTCATAAGGAGGTATTGGATGGTCGTTCTCTCCCCCATGCTCGTGACAACAGAGTCCTAGTTCTTGATGTAATGGCCACTTATATGCTCTCTAAGAGGAGCTCTTATGGTCTCCAGATTGTGCCGTCCACATCGACCCATTCGTATGTTCTCATCTCGATCTCCTAATTGATCTGAGAAGCCCTTACCAAAAATGGTATTCAATAATATTGTGACTAGTCTATGCCTTTTCCATTGTAGTCACATAGCTCCTTGGTTTGAGGGGGCATGTCAATTCAGGGACTCATCTCCTAAGAGAACCAAGTCTTCCCCATGACTTGGTCCTCAACTTTAATCACCATAATATTTCCACTTAGTCACTTAAATACCATTTATTGTGTATCCAATGACCCTTCCGACTGAATATCGAGTACAGACTTTTGCAATACTTCCTAACAGCTCGCAACCTCTGCTCCTCTCCTATATAATATGGACCTGTACGTGATGAGGATCTGAGTGCAACACCTTTAACTTCTATCTTCTTCTCCATCTAGTGTTGACAATGTATATATCATTTTTGTATGATCTTTAAAGGTTCGATTGCAACATTTTGCATTGGATAGTAACTCTGAATAATTTTGGCGTCTGCATTCATCGTGGTATATACCACTAAAGAATTGATAACTGAGCCATATACTTAGTAGCTGTGTGAAGAGTTGTCACTACTATATCGAGGAAGTGATTGTGCTAATTGCAAGAGGGAGGATGCTGTTTTGACAGAGGGCATGATATCTTTCATCTTTTAGCCACTCGTCTAAAAGATGGCTGATTAAAAAATTGGATGCTTGCAAGTTATAACAAAGTTGCACTTGGGCTTAGGGGAATTAGTGTCCTTAGGCGGATTTAGAAAATTTGGCAAGGGAGGTGTGATTTGATGAGGTCTCCTCTTAAAATAGGCTTTGAACGCTCATCTGTGGGGCATAATAGTTGGGTTTGGATAGTTGGATGGATAGATGTGTATAGATGACTTGAGGCTCGTCCTCTCATATGAAGGAGAAGATTTTAAGACACACCAGAGTACACTCGTGATAATGGAGTTTAAGAGACGTGGAATGAGGTTGGAGAATAAAGTTGAAACTTTAATGAGTTAAAAGATTCGCTAAAAAAATTGTAAAGATTAAAAAGTCAGGCTTAATTAGCTCAAGGTTATTTATGGTGAACAATTGGAATCAGATCTTCCACAAAGTCCAATTACCCAACTAATTAAGCCCCTCACTATTCTTTACATGGACATTGTATTTTCTTTTTTTCATCTTATCTATCTATAGATCCTGTCCCTTTGATCCCAATACAACGGCAAGAATATACAAAAATTGCTAATCTAAACAAGGTTCAGACAGTTTGAAATGAGTCCAGGATACCTATATAATCTTTCCTTCCCTGCAGGCATGGAATCAAACCTGTAGTTCTTTAATGGATATTTCTTATGCAACCAAGGAACCTAGAAGTCCATTTCACCTACTTTAAGCTCCTTTGTTATATGACTCGAAAAGAATTTAGTTACTTCTAGTCTTTGGAAATTTATCGAATTGGATAGCACATATCCGAGTCTGTAGCACTCCACATCTTTTTATTTGAAAGATCTGTTTTGAATGTCTGTACTTTTCTGCCAATTTATTGGAAATATCTGATCTAAAGGAATTCAAATTTCACTTAGTATTGTTACAGGTTGCCAATTTACGAATTTGGCAATTTAGTTTTGTTACAGGTTGCCAATTTACAGATTTGGCCACCTATATACATATGCAATGTGTAGACGTGGGAGAATTTGCACCTGCAGCTGATGGCCTGATGCTGGTGCAATATCTCTCAGCACACATACACACTAATTATTTTAGTATTTCCACGGATGCCCATATATTTTACATTTCTTTACGCTTTTTTAATGGACACGCAAATAATTTACAAATTTTTTGACTCCATTTCTGGCATTTTAGCATAATGATAACTCCATGGGTAGTTCTACTGTTGGTATACTCGGCGGCCAGTGGACAAGCAGAATACATGAAATACAAAGACCCTTTACAACCATTGGAAGTTCGCATAAGTGACTTGATGCAGAGGATGACACTTGCAGAAAAAATTGGGCAGATGACACAGATAGATAGTGGTGTTGCTACTGATGATGCCATCAAGCAGTTTGGCATAGGTATGCTTGCATTTGGATCTTCAATTTATGTCCAAAATGAAGAAGAACAGGGTTAACGAAAGCTACGTACTTGGAGTTGATAAACAGGTAGCATCATAAGTGGGGTTGGAAGCTACCCCAGTCCTACTGCTTCTGCCATAGATTGGATCAACATGGTAAACAAGTTTCAAAAAGCTGCTTTGTCGACACGCTTGAGTATCCCACTTATTTATGGAATCGATGCTGTCCATGGGCAAAATGCTGCCTATAGTGCAACGATTTTTCCTCACAATATTGGGCTTGGTGTTACACGGTAAGAACATGTAACACATGCTGTCACAAAATAATATCCTCTCCTACTATTATTGGATTCCTCATATACCTTTTAATATTCTTTACATATTGCAATCTATTTTATTACTTGTAGCTTATTTTCTCATGCAAAGGTATATGTAAAAATATTCCTGTTTATGTATTCATTCCTCCTATACATTGCATGTGCATGCATGTCTTGGTCTTTTTCATTTGTCACCTTACCTTGATGCTGCTGCCTCACTAGGGATCCCAATCTCATTAAGATGATCGGTGCAGCTACAGCTCGTGAAGTCAGGGCAACTGGAATTTCATATACATTCGCTCCATCCATTGCGGTAAATCCCATCCTGAATTTTTTTGCTATTTAGGAGCACCAACTTTTGAGTTGTTCATTAGTTTATTCACTTAAATTTTAAGCTACCATAGGTTTGTAGAGATCCAAGATGGGGAAGATGTTATGAGAGTTACAGTGAAGACCATACCATTGTCCAGAACATGACAGAAATAATCTCAGGTTTGCAGGGGGAGATCCCTTCAAATTCTCAAAAGAATTTCCCTTTTATCGCAGGAAGGTACATAAAGACGACAGATATGCTTCATGCTTACTAGACTATTCTTGTTAGAGAATTTGAAATGCTTCTTTTGCATCAGAGACAAGGTTGCTGCTTGTGCTAAGCACTATGTTGGCGATGGTGGCACGGAAAATGGCGTAGATGCGAATAATACGATCATCGATCCCCATGACATGTTCAGCATCCACATGCCAGCTTACCGTGATGCTATTAACAAAGGTGTATCCACGGTGATGATCTCGTACTCGTGTTGGAATGGTGTGAAGATGCACATCAACCACCAACTTATTACTGGTTATTTGAAGAACAAACTGAAGTTCAAGGTTTGCCTTTTAGACATATGTCCATCTCTCTTCCCTTCAGCATATTCGACTACTAAAAAAATGAAGAACTCTTGCTTGATGATGAATATTCCAGGGATTTACCATCTCAGATTGGAAGGGCATCGACAGGATCACCTCTCCTCCTGGAGTGAACTACAGCCACTCTATAGGATTATCAATCAATGCTGGTATTGACATGGTGAGTTGAACTTAGTCGAAAAGGTCTCCTTCAATGTCGTGAAGATTTACATGACACTCTTACATGCAGATTTATATGTCTTGCAGATTATGGTTCCCTATAGCTATGCTGACTTCATCGGTAACACAACTAACTTAGCCCACAACAAGGTCATACCGGTGAGACGAATTGACGATGCAGTGAGAAGAATTCTGCGAATCAAGTTCATCATGGGTCTCTTTGAGAATCCATATGGAGATAAGAGCTTAGCCGCAAAGCTAGGATGCCAGGTTCCTTCTTTAAATTATGTCGGAATGTGAGTGTTGACTATAATTGTCGGGATATCGATTTTCCTCACCAATGATGTTCCTTTTCCAAGATCAGGAACACAGAGACTTGGCAAGGGAAGCAGTGAGGAGATCTCTGGTGCTACTGAAGAATGGCGAGCCTAGCGATAAACCTCTACTACCACTCCCTAAAGGGGTGCCTAAGATTCTGGTTGCGGGGTCTCATGCCAACAACCTTGGATATCAATGCGGCGGATGGACAATGGAATGGCAGGGATTTAGTGGGAATAGCCTCACTTCTGGTAAGCAAATTGTCGAGCATCGTCTCATCCCAAACAAACGAAATCAACCACAAAGAAATATATCAAGAGGCACAATGATTTTATGTGGATGGAATGGACAAAAAGCATTGATATCAATATATTCCTCGATGTATAGTCAGTGTACGAATCGCGGAAACAAACACACACAAATACGATCAATTCATGCAAAACTCAAACACACAGATTTAGAAGGTCCACCTATATAATTGGGCTACGTCCTGGGGCGAGACTCCCATACTGGTAGGGTATGGTGGCGCAGGGGGAACATCAGACGGTTCTTCAACTGAGTTCAGTAGAACAGATGGTTAGGATCAAAGGCATATCAACAACCACATATAGTGAACCCGATTGCAGCCGTCCGAGGACGTAGCCCAGTTAAAGTTGAACCTCATAAATCCGTGTGTACTTGTGCTTGCTTGATTGTTTTGTCCTTGTTTGCTTCCGCTGCTCGCAACAAATGACATGCAATGCAACCCCTCACTCCCATTTTTTGCTTTCAAGGATATTTTGGTAACATAGTGTAGGTATACTAATACGAGCAAGTTCAATCAGTTCGTGCGCATTGCATTTCCTTTTTCCTTGAGTTTCATCTGATATATTGTCATTTCAGGCACAACAATCTTGTCAGCAATCAGATCAACTGTCAACGCAGCAACGGATGTCGTCTACGTTGAGAACCCGATACCGACTGCCATAAAGAATAGCAACTTCTCCTATGCAATTGTTGTTGTTGGAGAGCACCCCTATGCCCAAGGCTCCGGTGACAGTTCAAACTTAACACTACCCGAACCTGGTCCAACCACGATTAAAAATGTTTGCGGTGCCATCAAGTGTGTGGTGGTCCTCGTAACCGGGAGGCCTGTCGTCATCGAGCCATACATGCCCTTCATCGACGCTCTCGTGGCTGCCTGGCTCCCAGGCACTGAAGGACAGGGTGTGGCTGATGTCCTGTTTGGTGACTATGGTTTCACAGGGAAGCTTGCAAGAACCTGGTTTAGAAGGGTCGATCAGCTTCCGATGAACGTCGGGGACAAGCAGTATGATCCATTGTTCCCGTTCGGCTTCGGTTTGACCACTGATCCTAATCCTGTGGTTAATATCATATGATCATTATGCTCTCACAACTGATGATTGGATTGGCAATTCAGATGTGGTATTCGATGCGTCGCAAGTTGCAAAGCATCTGATTCATTCTTACTATAATTTGCTCCAATTGTAGAGCTATAAAGTGTTGGATCAATGTTTCCATGTTGTGAACATTACAGTGTATGATTACAGCAATGAAATTGTTGCTTATGTTGCAAGATGGCCTCTTTGATGAATGTGTTCCCCTCCGGTGATTCTTCCCATCTTTTGAGAAGGAATAATTGTTTGCGTTGTTCTCTGCATGGTATCATAGCCTATTTGCTCGAGGACTATCCATTTTTTAGGCTCTCCGCGTACTTGATATTTATCGATTTTCTTCACATATTTTGTTATGCATGGTTTGAAACTCATATCCTCATGTCGTGGTCTCCGATGCAAGAAAAATTATCCACCCTAGTAAAGAATTGACCCAACTCTTTTTTTTGAGTGTTCGGAGGGCTTCGGTGTTGTTCCGAGGCCGTCCTCCTTATCGGTTTTCAGAACTTGACTGATTAAGGTTGTCTTCAAGATCTTTTTCCGATCCAATGCTATGATAGATCTCTCAACTCTGGGTGATCGATCGCTCGAGGTGTTTCTCTTCACATGAACATGTTGTGTTCAACCATTTTTTTTCTCGAAGTGATTGAACATCGTAAGAAATCTAAAAGATCAATTAGTGTTATTGTTTCAAAGGCGATCCCGTTCTTCTGATTGATTGATGAGTCATAAAACATGTTATGTCCATGATGTGATCGATCACCTTCTTTCTTTTGATGGATAACCGGTACTCTCTACTTGTGTTCAACGACATATGAGGAGAAAGTTGACAAAGTTGCAATCAATGGGCAGGATGAACGACAACGATCTCATAAGATTTTCCATCGTTGAGATGACAACCGTCGTCTGAAGAAGAATCAGGTACATCGAGGTTAAGCCCGAGCTCGATAAGAAAGATCACTTGCGGAAAGAATGGTTCCTTGAAGACGATCACTTAAGTCGTGAATTGCCAATGTTGCAATCGGAGTCGCAGAGATGTTATGGTATAAGATCATTTTTCGAGTCTTATTGGATCATCACACGTCCCATAGTCCAAATCAAACAAATATTGTTTATATTTTAAAAAAAGATAAAAAATTTATCCGTTGCTAGTATCCGAATATCAAATCTTTACAGGTGTATATATCTAAAAAATTTCCTCAAGTTAATATTTGTATTTTCGGTCCGATCTGATTTTTAAAATACTCTTGTGCCCTTCGAGATCTCACAATTACAGTTATACTCATATCTTTTTTTGCAATAACACGTGTATCCCTGTATACATATAAAGTTCGAGTTATGCCCTTTTGTTATTGCACTTATGCCCCCCACATGTTATTATTCTAGACACAATCAGCTGGTATAATAAAAGGGGTTTGTAGCATTAATGAATGATTTAATGATTATTGTTGATGAGTTTCTTTGATATTCATAATGAATAATATATTCATTATTGTATCAGTATTGACTTGATCTATGTTATTCGTCGTCTTTTTCAAAAACATCTACTAAGGTTAATAATTAAATTTTATAAAGGAAGGCTTATGTGATTGATTGCTCTCAAATGTCAACAGATACGGTATTCATAGTGAATATCCTTAACTCAAGATAATTATTTAATATATAATAATCATTGTTATGCAAATTATAGCAGATGATGTAGCAACAACTTTCGAAATATTTATTAATGTAAACCTGTCTCGTTGTTGTGTTCATTGATCATCTTTGATTATCCCTTAGGGTGCGTTTGGTTGGAAGGTTATCTGGGGAATGATAACCCGTTTTTGTCTTTTAGTATTTGGACAGTGTTTAAATTTTTTCGTTATGTGATATTGAAGTTTAGAAACGTGAGTAGAAGTTAAATATTTTATAAATTTTAAATGATACGAAGGTATAATATAATTTTTCGATAGAATGAATGAAGGAGAAATGACATTTAATGTATTAAAAAAGAAAGTGTGTGTGGGTCTCAGATGAGAGGTAGGAATATGAGTTTTGGGAGGTAACCCTCAAGGGGGAAGAGGGGTGTTGGGGATGGATCCGATCAAGCACCACACTATTAGAACCACAATCGAAGAAGAAAACACGCACAATCGTACAAGACGAGGATTTATTGTGGCTCAATAATGTGCCTACTCTGCTTGCTCACACAAGACCAGGGGCGGACCCATATACATGATATGGGAGGCACGTGCCCCTCCTAAATTTTGAAATTTTCCCATAATCACATTCTTGTTTCATTATTTGAAATCAAAATCCAGTCCGCGTGCCTCCCATCATTCTCTCGTTGTCTCTTCTCTCGCATTCTCTATGGACGCCAAACTTGAGTCGATGTTGTTGTGCCTCCCCTCCACATGGTGCCGGCTCCCCGCCCGATGGCATCCTCGGATCTCAACTACCTTACACAGTGAGATTACGTGCCCACCCTCCATCTCTCTTGAGTAACATCACATCCTCTCTCGCATTCCTCTGTATGTCTAACCCGAGCTATTGCACCTTCCTTCCCCATGGTGTTGGCTCCCCGCTCAGTGGCATCTCAGGCTCCCTTACATAGTGGCAGCATGTATACACTACAAAAAAATTGAGCTATAGTGACGATTTTTTTTCAAATTACGTTACTAAATCAGCTGTTGTTAAATATATATAAGGATGATATTAATTATTCAATGCGGAATGAGTTTTCATACTCAAAATTAGTAACGAATATCATATATGTCAGTATATCATTAGCCATATAAGGACGCTTATCCGTTGTTATTTTTCAAAATATCAACTAATCGTCGATATTTTTTAGATCAAAATTTAACGATAGTTAATTACAAGTTTGAAAATAGCAACGGATAAACGTCGCTATGTAGACCATTGCTAATGATATAACAACACATATGATATTCGTCGCTAATTTCGAGTATGAGAAATCATTTCACAATGAATAATACCGTTGATTTGTGTGTGTGTGTGTATAACGACTCATTTAGTGATGGAATTCGAAAAAAAACGTCACTATAGTTCAATTTTTTTGTAGTGATATATACATAGGTGCGCCATGTGTCCCTAGCTCCTCCCACCTGCTCAATGGGCCACTCTTCTTCCCTCTTGTGCATGTCAGACTGTCGAGTTGCGGCTTCTTATTTATTAGTATTGTTGTATTGTTTGTGAGTGTGCCCTCCTTACCCTGTAATCCTAGGTCCGCCACTGCACAAGACTCTCTCAAGTATTTCTTGGATAATGTTTAGGATACAATATGTGGTGCCACGTGACTCCTTTTATACTACAACAAAAGAATACCAAGTATTCGGTAATCTCCACCATCATCTCTAGCCAATCAGGATGTAGGAGGTGGATTGAGTGTCTCAGCAATCCAATCCAACAACTTTCAGCCAATCAGAATGCATGAGGCGAATCAGACACCGCAACAATCCAACCCAATAGCTCTTAGCCAATCAGAAGACAGGAGGGAGATCAGCCACATCAACAATGCTCTCCACTAGTATTCAACCAATCCGTCTTCACAGATAAATCACAACAGGGGGGGGGGCAACCGAACGACCCCATAGGTTTTTCATATATAGACACAAAAGATAGTTATGATACGAACTATAAACCCTCAATCTTCACATGATCTGCAATTATGAATGTGCAAGTGTGCCTCCACCTTAAAGAACCTGTGTTTGAATCCCAAAGGAGACGCTCCGAACTCCAAAATTACCGGGACTACTATAAAAAATGTCCACACTAAGAGAAAGCCAAAATCCTCCTAAGTACATTTTGATTAAATGTAAAAGAAAAATTCGAATTATGTTAATCTAATTGATTATGCCACACAAAAACAAGTCCTCAAATTAGTTATCTCTATAGCTTAATTTTATTAAGGCACTCAACAATAAGATTATGTTATATCAACAATTTATTTGAATGTTTATTCATATCGAATATAATAATGCATACAATTTGTTGCAAAATTCTCTTTATTTTTCAAAATCGCAATGAATGTCGTATTTATTACTAACGATTCATGATCACTTGCTATGAATTTTTTGTTTATAATGATTAGAATAAATTCCTTGAGAAAGTCAACAAATTATATCATTACAAATTTTATCATTAGTTGCTAGAAATATGTCATTGAATTTGTTGCAAATTTCAAGAATAAGAAATAATTCTGCAACGAATAATTTTCGTTATTATAAATCTAACATCAAAAGGTATAACAAGGATTCCTCAAATTATAGCTCTATTCACTTTATAAACTCTAGAGTTTCTAGTTTTTTTTCAATTAAAAAAACAAATTCTTTACACACGGAAGGTGATTAAAGATTATTGATTGAAATCTAGTCATAGATCCATTACTATAGAAGCCCTTTTCTTATTGTGAGATGAAAAATTTTCTTCCTATGCTTTTGGAAAGATTGGATATGTTTCATCTTCTATAGCCCCATCAATAACCATGGGAGGAAGTATTCCCCAACACAACTTCTTCTTTCCTAAGTAACCAACACTAGCTATTTAAAAATGATTTTTCTCCAAGGTAATATTTAGTCTGCTTTTTTTGTGTATCCAATTCTCTAGCTTTATTGAATTTTAAATTAATTTTAGAATATATTTCGTCCTTGGGAAAAATGTGAAAGAGGAAGAAATTGGAATTTTGGTAGTCTAACATCAAGAATAAGGGCCAATTCGGTAACTGGATTGGGTTGAGGTACTCCTGTGAATAGTAAACTACGTGGATGGTTGGGAGGGTTGGAACGAGGGGCACACCAGTGTACACCGGGTGTACACCAGCAAGTTCCTGAGGAGAGCCACATTGATGTTGGCGTTGGATGGGTTTTCTCGTTTGAAGACTTATTGATGGGATACAATCGAATGCCCATTGCATCTTACGACAGGTGTTGTGACAGATGAGGATTTCTTCAGTATATGAGGAGGAGATTGGGATGTTACATGTGAGCTTATTAACATGGATCCTTTACAGTACTGCAGAGAGCAGCTGTAAAAGGTAGGTGTAGCATGAACCGCTTGATCAAAATCGAACGGATCACATGGTAAGGGCTGAAAAAACCCTGATTTCATGTATACTGTTCGATCTTGATCGGACGGTCACACCACACCATCTTTTATAGCGGGCCTCTGCACTGCGTAGGAACCGTGCCTGTGAGCTTACACCAAGGTTTTAAAAACTGAACCGGACATCAAACCGGGCATGTATCGCTTTTTGGTTTTTTGGGTTCAGATCAATGGGACCGACAGGTCGAACCGGTGATGACATCAACAGTTCAAAGAAACCGGAAAAGACCGAACCGTTGTATTGTTGGTTTGAATCGTACGGTTCAACTGGGTCGAACCGAATTAGACCGGTATATCATACAATAAACACTAAAAATGATACGTCATATCTTTCGATGATTTGTTTACTATTATCCTTGCATGTTTTTCAATAACACTTATACCCATATTTTTAATACAATTGCATGTATCCCCTGTATTTTTACAAAATTAACATTAGTGGCTTTTATTAGTACATATGTGCTCCCATTTTATACTAATGACATTGTGAATTTTTTAAGAAAATATTAGAGCACAAGTGAAATTGCTTAAAACAAAGGGGTATAAATGTTCTTATAAGTGGACAACTTCATAAACAAAGTGGGAAGAGAGAGGAAATGCTCATATGGCAGGAAGAGACAAACGACAATGAGTGTTGTCACATGTGAAGGAGAAGAAATAAAGAGGAACTATACTTTAGATTAGAATGAGACTAGATTGTGAATATTTCTGAAAAAAATGTATCTTGCTAATTTATTGGAAATTATTTTTTTGTCAAAAAATGGATGGTTGAACCGATGGTTTGATTTAATTGGTTTAATCGGATTTAAGCGGTCCAACCGGGTTTTGACTGGTTTTTATTTCTTGAATAAAAATCGGTTGATTGTGTTGTTTTTCCTCCGATTCTTGATTTAACCGGTTCAACCGAATGATTCGGTTCGATTTTTAAAGCCTTCGCTTACACCTAAACGGTTTAGCATTTAGAATGCCTTGTCGGTATCCAATTGGATTCAATCCCAATTACTTGGCCAACAAGAAGACACTCGAAACACTACACCAAATGGCATGGACGGCGCATCTGCACTGGTCGGTCGGCCTCTCCCATCTTTTCCAACCTCTTTTCCTCCCACCACAGGAATCTCCCTTTCCCTTCCGCTTTAACCCCTTATTTATATGTGCATATGCGGATGAACGCATCACCTTTGCGCCACTCCATCCCATGCAGATGCAATGGCCATAAAGAAGCTCGTTGTGGAAGTGGTTGAGGCCAGGAACCTTCTTCCCAAGGACGGCACCGGCACGTCCAGCCCCTACGTGGTCGTCGACTACGACGGGCAGCGCAAGAAGACGCGCACCGTGCACCGGGAGCTCAACCCACGCTGGGAGGAGGCCCTGGAGTTCGAGGCTGGAGGTGAGGAGGTGGACGTGTACCATGACAGGAAGATGGGGCCCTGCAGGAGGAACAACTTCCTCGGCAGGCTCCGGCTGGACTCCGGCCAGATCGTGAGGAAGGGGGAGGAGGCCCTCGTGCACTTCCCTCTGCAGAAGAAGAGCTTCTTCAGTTGGGTTAGCGGCGATCTTGGCCTCAAGATTTACTACACCGAGGTCGCGGCGGAGGAGAAGGTGGTCGTGGTCGGCGATGCGGCGAAGGCCGAGGAGTTGCCGGAGCCTGATCCCCAAGTAGAACAAAAACCGGTATGCACTTGTCTAATAATACCAGATCCTTTGCTGCAACAACGGAACTAAACGAACTAAAACTATTTGATCCAGAGAATATGGACCTTGTGGGATTGAGCTTGTGAAAGAAGATGACCCTGTTTTTATCTATGATAATTATAAGAAAAACTTTCAAGATTTTTTTTTCTTTTTCTGCGAAGAACTGTTAATAATAATATTTTTTAATATGACGTGATATTTATGGATTCTCCAATTCGGCAACTTTTTATAAAGTAAGATCAAGAAAGAGGCAGAAGGAACCTTTATCTTTATGTACCCATAATCATTGGAGCCGTTCAATTGAGATTAAGTGGTTCGCATGAATTCACATTATTTGTGGTTAAATATATCGATTATTCATAGTGCATGGCATTATGATGCTTAATTAGATATGCTTCTGTATATACGCAGACGCGTACATACACTCTCTCCTGCTTGTCATATACTTAACATCAGCCAAATGTGATGCAGGATCCTCCTCCAGAACAACCTCCGTCCGATGTAGCCCCCGCCACGTCCGATGGGCCCGACTCGACGCTTGCTACTGCAGCCATCACTCCACCACCACCCGACGAGGCTCCACCGCAAGCCGAAGCCGTACCGCCACCGCCGCCACCGCCACCTCAAGAACACACCAAGCAACCACCACCGCCACCACAACCAAAACCATCCTCCAGCCAAACACGACCGACACCGGAGCCTCCCATTGAACAGTCCTCGTTCGATCTGGTCGACAAGGTCCACTATCTCTTCATTCGCATCGTACGCGCGAGATCCCTCCCTTCCACCATCACCACCTCCACTCTGCGAGTGCGCATTTCCGCCCTCGGCCGCCACGTCTGCACCTTTCCCGCACGCATCAGCCCGTCCTCCTACGAATGGGACGAGACCTTCGCCTTCTCTCTCCCACGTGCCGCCGCCGCCGACTCCCCTCTGGAAATCACCATGTGGGACTCGCTCGATCTCCCCACCTCCGAGGTCGCCGGCGACTCGCGATTCCTCGGACGTCTCCGCCTCGATATCGCGGAGACCCCACTGCGGGACCCACCAGACAGCCCCCTCGCCAACCAGTGGTACACGCTGGAGGGAGACGAGACCTGCAGGGCCGAGCTCATGCTAGCCACGTGGATGGGCACGCAAGCTGACATGGCCTTCCACCGTGCTCGCCTTGTGGAGGGGCACGTGGACAACGTAGTCAACTCCCGGTCAATGGTCTACATTTCCCCCAAACTGTGGTACCTTCGAGTCACCATCCTAGAGGCGCATGAGCTACCTGTGGTGGCCGCGACAATGCCGGTCTCCGTTAGGGTCAATTTGGGTTTCCAAGTGCTCCGTACTCGACCGGCAATAGCGACGGGGGCAAACGGATTGCCATCTTGGAACGAGGACCTCATCTTCGTCGCAGCTGAGCCCTTCAACGATCTAAAGATGCATGTCTTGATCGAGAGCGGGCACGGGAAGGACAACACAACCTTAGGCACGGCTGTGATAACCGTGTCCACCGTAGAACGTCGTGTGGATGACCACCTTGTGGCGTCCCGGTGGGTTGCATTAGATCCACCGGAGAAGGGTAAAGGGGTGGTGACCGGAGGGAGGCTGCACGTGCGACTGTGCTTAGACGGAGGATACAACGTGGCGGACGAGCCACCGTATGCAACGAGCGACTACCGGCCATCAGCAAGACAGCTTTGGAAGCGGCCCATCGGAACCGTTGAGATCGGGATCATCCGCTGCAAAGGCCTACTACCAGTAAGGACTGTGCAGGGAAGGGGGACTGCTGACGCTTACGTGGTGGTCAAGTACGGTCCCAAGTGGGCCCGCACCCGCACGCTTTTTAACACGCTGGAGCCTACTTGGAATGAGCAGTACACGTGGGACGTCTACGACCCTGCAACGGCTATTACGGTTGGTGTCTTCGACGACACCTCATCGCGTCCCATTGGGCGCGTGCGAATACGTGTCACCGCTCTCGACGACCGCAGACCGTATCGTATGATGTATCCACTGCTCCTCCCACTCCAGGGCGGCATGAAGCAAATGGGCGAGCTCGAACTTGTCGTACGCTTCACGCGGACGATCACGCGGCTCGATCTCCTCCATCTCTACAGCCTCCCGATGCACCCGGCAATGCATCGCAACTGCCCGATCCCTGCAGCGCACCGTGAGCCGCTCCGCTATGCCGCAGCTCGGATTGTGGCGTCTCGCCTCTCGCTGGCGGAGCCGCCGCTGAGGAGGGAAGTTGTCATGTACCTTCTGGAAGCTGAGTCACCTCCACGCTTCAGCTTCCGAAAGGTACGTGCCAACTGGAAAAGGTTGGCGGCTTGTCTGACGTGGATTGATGACATGGCAGGATGGGTCCAGGACATAACCACGTGGCATAATCCTATTGCGACTGTGATGGTTCACATGGTCCTAGTGGTACTAGTCTTGTTCCCGGATCTGGTAGTGCCTGCAGTGGCACTCCACGTGGCAGCGATGGGGATGTGGAGGTATACGAGACGTCCACGTGGCCCTGAGGGGCCACGTGGTGAAAACGCAACGGTCGAGGAGATGGATGAGGAGATGGATGCGATGCCGAGCACGAGGGGATACGAGGTTATTCGTGCTAGGTACGACCGGCTGAGGGCCGTCGGACTGAGACTGCAGGAGCTATTGGGTGATTTGGCCGCGCAAGCCGAGAGGGTGGAGTCGCTGATATCGTGGAGGGATCCGAGGGCGTCGGTGATCTTTATCACAGCATGCTTCTTGATCTCAGTTGTCCTCTACGTTGTGCCTACGAAGGTCGTGGCCGTTGGTGTTGCGTTCTATCACCTGCGGCACCCGGTGCTTAGGGAGCGGAGGTCGCAGGCGGTTCTCAACTTCTTCCGGAGGCTGCCGTCGCTTGCTGAGAGGTATGTGTGAGTGATTAGTGTGAGCATCAGTGTATGTGTGATTCTGGGTCCTTGATGGACGAAATTCAATGGAAAAATAATATTAGAAAAGAATATTGTAATGATCCTGTCAACAAATTTAAACTCTTATGATTAACATCACATATGAGTGGAAGGGAAATGGTTTTAAGCTCAAAATGATACGCAGAAATTCATCAATCCTGCATGCATGACATCAATATCAACATAGGATGTATCCTTAACAATCGGTATCTGAGAGGAAGCGATATCAGGTTGTATTTCAATAGTATATTGGATGGTTAACACGATTTGATACCAATTTGACGGTCATCATATCAAATATTGAAGTGAATTAATTTCATGTACTCATCGATATAGCTCATTTTTTATGGCAGGTCTTTAGACCCTATTCAATAAAAGCGAAAGGGATAAATGTGTAACAACCCGAATTCTCGATGGCCGGCGGAAACATAATAAATGCCACGTCGGTTTCAAGCGTTACTCCTAAACGTCAATGATATCACAATAACAAATAGGAATAATCTTAACTCTCCTTTATCCATAAAACTATACATCTCTAATACGTAAACCAAGATTCTTTGTTCCAGTGGGTACGATGATATCCTTCCTTCAAAATTTGCAAAGTCTTGAAACTCCTACTAAATTTGTCTTCACATTGACCTGCAATAAAAACACAAAAATACATGATATGAGCATAATGCTCAGTATGTGCGGAGATGAGGTCAACTGACTAGCGTAGAAATCAAGTCTTCACTATTCGACTTTAAACACTTCATTCTTAATATAATAATCACAATATGAGAACATGCTAGTTATCTTCTTTTCAGTTATGAATAATATTCACATAAACTGTCCATGATAATGATTTTTCATACACATTTTCATGTAAATATATCATAGAACAAACTACAAATCTCGTATAAATAAATGTTTCACATACACATACCTTCATTAGCAAGACTCACAATTATACCTTCATCTCATAATTATGGAAATGAAATTCGTAATCAACAAATAAATTACTCATAATTATTATCATAAATAAGGATATTTATATAACATAACATCCAATATTTCACATGTACCCTCACATATTTACTTTTCACAAATGTAACATATTTACTTTAATTTTTACCTATACACTTATCTTTCACGTAATTGCATATACACACTTTGCATTTGACATAATTGCACATATATACTCAGCATTCCACATAATTACACATATACACTTGGCATTTGACATAAATGCACACATACACTTAGCATTGTACATAATTACACGTATACACTTATCTTTCAAATAAGCATCTGACTTCCTCATAAGCACTTAACTTATCCATTACGAATTTATCTTATCTCATAATTTATTGGACGTTTTTGGTGACTTTTACCGCTGGCTCATGGGGTCACGCAATCATTACATAAAACATGATGACATTAGCTCTGAGTCAATGGTGGACTTTCCACTAGGTTCTACTGAACCCGACACCTTAGGAAATGTTGCCCTTTAGGCCTTCGATAAATAGACTCTAGATGTGGCTCCCACCTTAGGTGTAGCACTTAGCTTCGCTTACCGTTTAAGTGCCATTATCCGTGTTAAGGAAATTCCAATTCCTTTAATACTATTTCCTTTCTTTTGATACATTAATGATTCATGTGAACAATGCAATTCAATATCTTATTGTCTACTTTTATGACTTGATAGCTTCAATAATCACCATGGATGTAAAATATATAGAGATCTGATATTATTAATGGTTATAACTATAAAAGACACAGTGTGTACTTTTTATGTAAATTTCTCAACAGTGAGTTGATATGAGGATTTATCAAAAGAATTATTGTCAAAGTATGCAAATTGCCTAATCTCGAGTCAACTTTGTTACCACTGGTTGATATGTAACTTTACAAAAGAGTATCTTTTGATAGAGGAAGGCAGTAGTGTCATATATATCAAAGCATAATATATGACGTACAACCTATAATAATATTTGTATACAATCAACAATCAGAATCTATATACGTAATATTTAGTAGGTTATACACATAGAGATTAAGTGGGCTTCTTTTGATTGTATATACATTTTAAATGTATATGCATGGATAAAAGTTATGATCAATACACATGTTATCGATAAAAGTCATAATTAATGCTCATGTTATAAGAAGCTATTAGTATTGAGTAGAGGACTATTGTGGGAGAGCAAATAATCCAACACTCATATGGTATTTAACCAACGATTAACGGAGTTTAGCAACCACACCAAATAACAATCATTATCCGTAAAATATGTTGATTCCAAATTAGTGGTTACAATTATAAGAGACCTCATGCGTACATCAACTTGTCAGATGAGGGTTAATCATTGATTGGTTATAATATCGGGAATTTTATAGGATAGAGAATCTAATTTAGCCTAAATAGATTTACGTAAATACAAATAATATAAATCATAAAGAGATTACCACCAATAATATCATCTAAGTACTTGACTTGATTGATTTTCGCAATACACAAGAATAAAATCTCATTTCTTTTTCTACACAAATAACCTACGATAATGTCCATGAATGAACATATGGAACGAACAGTATCTTATATGCAAAAAATGAGATTGACAAAATCTATGGTTTAATACGTGACCATCAATCGTTGACCAGCCTTATCCTATCTACCAATTACCTAATTATCATTATTAAAACAATAGCATGTGTGCAGAAGTCATCATCAATTTGTAGATCAATCGCATAAATTCCATTTAAGCAACATTGCACCGAATCATCGAAAATAGCAATCATCTTTATAATATGAAATCACAATTTAATGCCAAATATTTTTACACGGTATTAACTTGGGTTCTATCAATTCGATAAGGTTATCGAACGATCAATAATGACATAGGTGTTATCCGTATAGAAATTAATCCACCATGTAATATACACCATCCCTTAATTGCATAAGAGAATTCATCCATAATCATAACGGTTGTACCACGACTCTCATTTACAAAAAAAAACCCCATGGATTAGATATAGGGATGAAAATGGTCGGATACGGATACGAATATAAGTATTACCATATCCTCATCCTTTTTAAAATCTGGATATGAATAATAATATCACACGAATGTGTATAATGTAACATCATATCCTCAAAATAGGAATACGAATACAAAATAAATACTGATAATTCGGATACGGATATTTGACAAACGAATAGGAATTAATATACGAATCTTATACATGTCCAAATTTACTTAAAAAGCTATAAACATTTTAAGTTCGTAATTATATAAAAAATATATTAAATATTTTAATAATGAATACGTACATAAAAAATAACTAAATAATAAAAGAAAATGTAAAGATATAACTTAGTAATAAAAGAAAGCTTACCAAACTTATTTATTTGTATACCACGTAAGTATTGCTATCATCCAGAATTTGAACATTTGTATTCGTATTCGTATTTGTATCCTTCAAAAAATGAATATTCGTATTCATATCCTCAAAATTTTCAACATTCATATTCACATTCGTATTCGTCAAAGTTGAGGATATTATATTTATATTCATATTCGTATTTGGCGGATGTTGGACATTTGCATTCGTATACGCATTCGTATTCGTCAGATACAAGAAAATGACATTCATATCCTCTATTTAATGAGTACGGATACGAACGGATACAAATATATTTGTGCTCGTTTTCATCCCTAATTAGATATATGTCACCTCTAAAATTAATTCCATGCTACATTTAATATGCATGCACTCATAATTTCACATCTATTTGCAGATCCTACCCGATTTAATACACATGATCGAAACACACCCTTGCAGTAGAAGTCTTTATTTTTGCAGGTAATTAGTGCACATGCAAACAACGATTTCCACTGGTATTTCTCTAAATTGTTTTTATAAGAGCTCATTTTCTTTACTTAGGGCCAACGAAATGTTAGGAACGACACTAACACTAACAATGCTACCAAGGATCAGGACGCACCAAGATGAGAACAAAAGAGGATGGAGTCCTCGGATTGGGACATGTTGCAGGCTGAGGCGCTGGAGTTGCATGGGGTGGGTGTGGGGGTAGGGAGGTGAAGATGGAGAAGGCTATTGATGATAAATAATAGGATGTAATAGAGGGGTAGATATATTGTGTTTTTGACGAAATCCATTTTCTTTAATAGTCAATTGGACGAGAGTTAATCACGTGATCCATTTTGTGGGACGTTTACCGAAAGGGGGGAGGGAAAAATTTGTCCAGAATGGTCATATATCGGCAAACCGTTTGTCGGGGTGCAGTAAACTGTTTGTCGTGCCACATGGACAGACAGGAGGAAGTCGAGAATCCATATTTTCATCGCGAGTGACCGTTGGCAGCTTATGACACACCAAGCTGTCAATGATTTACCGATATATGCCCACTCTGAGAAAAATTTTCAAGTCGCACCCATTCTGAATAATATTTTGCAATGCTTATACCCCATTGGGGAATAACTCGTCGTATATGGGATCTCCCTATTGATAGTAGTCAGAGCAGGGTGGCAATGGACCTACGCCACGTCGATGCTGGTGTCGAGGATCTTGTAGCGGGGCTTGGCACGTTTGCCAATACCCACCTTGGAGAAAGCACTCCCCAGTGTCTTGATGAGTATCGATGTAACTTCTCGGGCTCAGGTCCCCGATCCATTATTGAAGAAAACTGGCGGACAACTTGTTGGGTTCAGGTCCAATTAGACCCGTTGATAACCATCCAAAATGCTTAAGCTCAAGTTGTCAAGCAGTAATCCCCACCACTTATAACCCACTCTCACACTTTGTGAGTTTTAGATGTGGGACTATCTTTGGGGGTATGGGTATTACAACCTCCCACACTTATATTCGCAACATCCTCGTTGCGGCATGACCCATCACTTATTCCCAGTGACAGTGACAGTTATACGCTCTCGACGTAGGTCCCTTCAGGTATCACTTTTCACTATCAGAGGGAACCCGCTCTGATACCATTTTGTAACATCCCGGACTTAGGTCATCGGTCTGTTATCAAAGAAAACTGACCATAGCAACTTATTGAGTTCAGGCCCTATTAGACATGCTGACAACCACTTAAAATGCTTAATCTCAAGTTGTCAATTAGTAATCCCCGTCACTTATAATCCACTCTCACACTTTGTGAGTTTTACATGTGAGACTATTTTTGAGGATATGGATGTTACAACCTCCCCCACTTATAATCACTACGTCCTCATTGCGACTTGACCTATCACTTATTCCCAGTGACAGTGGCGGCTGCATGCTCCCAACTTAGCTCTCTTCAAGTAGCCCTTTCCACTATCAGAGAGAACCCACTCTGATATCATTTGTAATGTCCCAAGCTTAGGTCCCCGGTCCATTATCGAGGAAAACTGGTCCTGACAACTTGTTGGATTCGATCCCAATTAGACTCGCTGACAACCACCCAAAATGCTTAAATTCAAGTTGTCAAGTAGTAATCCCCATCACTTATAACCCACTCTCACACTTTGTGAGTTTCAGATGTGGGACTATCTTTGGGGGTATGGGTCTTACAACCTCCCCCACTTATATTGGCAATGTTCTCATTGCAACTTGGCTCATCACTTATTTCCAGTGACATTGGCGGCTGCACACTCTCAGTTTAGGTCTCTTCAGGTAACCCTTTCCACTATCAGAGGGAACCCGCTCTGATATCATTTATAACGTCTTGTGCTTAGGTCCCCAGTCCGTTATTGAGGAATACTGGCCCTGACAACTTGTTGGGTTTGAGCCCAATTAGACCCGTTGACAATCACCCAAAATGCTTAAACTCAATTTGTCACGTAGTAGTCCCCACCACTTATATCCACTCTCACACTTTGTGAGTTTTAAATGTGGGTATATCTTTGAGGATATGTGTGTTACAACAAAAAATGACAGATCCTTCCATGGTGACCTGTAAGGCGAGTTGGGTTTCTCCTCGCAGCTTCAGATCTGACTTGCTTATGCTGGGGGCTGAAGGAGGAAGGAGAAGGGGGTGGAAGAGGAAGAAGGACTTCTTTTTCGTTTTCCTTTTAGTTCATATCATAGCAAATTGAGAATAGATTAGATTAACACGATGCATGGCAGGGTTTTGCGTAATTAGTGATTATCGATAGTCATGAGTGTAATTATGAAACTACTCAAAGTTATAAGTATAAATATCCTTTGTAGGATCCTAATCCTATTAGGATTTGGATCCAGTAAGACTTAGTTACTTCAGGATCGGATGGGATCCTTCAGGACCTTATCATCAACTCAATAATGAATTTTGGCGTCAGATTTTTATTTTTCTCTATATCTATTCATCTTACATTACTAACCCCGCGTGTCATTTTTTTGACTTAGCAGCAGAACTTGGATGAATTTCGACCCACTTTTTGCAAAATACCCAAACAACCCCATATTTTAATTCTCTGGTTAAGATTAGGGTGGAGCATTGGGTCGGGCCGGCCCGAACCCGACCCTGACCCGACCTGCAAAAGCTCGAGCCCGGTCCGAACCTGATGTACAAGTGGGCCGGGCCCGGGTCTTCATTTTTGAAAAATATTATGCTCGGACCGAGTCGGGTCCGAACCCGAAGTACAAATAGGCTGGGCCCAGGCCCTCATATTTCAAAAAATCATATTAGAACTAAATTAGGGGACATGGATTTATAGTCAAAATACATCCAATATTTCCTTCATCCATCAATAGTAATATTATATAGTAACAATACATCCAATATTCATCTGTTATGGATGAATTATATCCATAAAAATAAATTGGAATCAAAGTGTAACTTCATGGAATCAAAATAAGTGTGGGTTGAGCCCGGCCCGAGCCCGAGCCAGACCCGAACCCGAGCCCGATCCCGCGGGCCTTGGGCCGGGCCCGGATCCTCAGTTTGTTGAAAAAAGCAGGCCTCGACCCGGTTCAAGGTCCACGGAAAATTGATGAGCTCGGGTCAAGCTTTCCCGAGTTGGGCCGGATCGAGCCCAATGCTCCACCCTAATTAAGATACTTTCCTTGCTGTAAAAACTAATTTCCTCTCCCTCTCTCGGGTTCTGTTCTCATGTCCAGCACACGACCCACGTGGAAGGGCTGCAGCCTTCTTCCTCGACTCCCCTCCGATCTCCCTCCAACGTCCATGGGCGCCGCCCACCTCGCCGGACCTCCGCGTGACCTCCAGCACACGGCTCCGCCCCGGTCAATTAACTGTTGGCACCGTCAGCCGCGACCAACCACGCGCAAAACCACCGCCCACATCGTCTGTGGCATGTAAATAATGCATACAGCACGCGCCCACTCCATCCCACATCGTCTGTGGCATGTAAATAATGCATGCGGCGCCCATCCCTCGCAGACGCGCCCACTCCAGATAGAGCCGGGCCGCCATGGATTAAAGACCGACGTCCTTCATCTCCCTCTTCTCCCGGCGAAGTTCCTGTTTTTGGATCGTTGTTCTCTTCTTCCTTCCTGCTGCAGAGGTCGTAATTTACAGGTAATTTACGTCTCTCGATTTTGGTTTAATATTAATCTCGTGATCTTCACCCTCTGTTTAGCCTTATATATAGCGATGAATCTGTTCCTCTTTCGTATGTTTTTTAGTTTCTGATCACGTCGCATAAATGCTCTCGATCTTAGAGAATCATGTTGTGTATTATATAGATTTGTGGATATTCTCAGTAGTAGATTCATGCTTTCTGTGGTGTTTCATGTGGAATCAATTTTGTTTAGTTTGACTTGCGTTCAGTTTGGAAATCTTTTTTTGGCTTTTACCTAAGGTTATGTATGGTTGGAGAATATGCTCTGGAATGGAGGGTCAATTCTCCTCCCGATACGGTTCTCAGTGGTACGACTATTCCCTATTATTCCATCTTATTTTACTCTTATTCATATTTTTATCCCAACTTACCTACATTTATTTCACCTTATTCTCCTTATTCCTATCCTCCAGCCGAACAAAGAATAGCATAGTAAGTATAAGTATTAGTAGCATAGCAAAAATGCGTTCCTAGTCATTAATGAAATATGTTTGCTCACGGTAATTGTGGCCTGTCGGGAGAATCGATGACTGCATCTTTGATGCACTGCTAGTACACATCATCTGATAATTCTTAATTGGCTAGTTGTCAATAGTCCCAGGGCTATTTACAAGGGATTACCCTTATTCTCCTTATTCCCCATCCTTATTCCTGCTTATTCCCGAACCAACGCATAAGGGGCTGTTCGTTTGGTGAATAAGGGGAGTGGAATAAGGGGAATAAGGGACCATTTTCCTCCCAACACGGTTCCCCGTGGTATGATTATTCCCCATTATTTCATCTTATTTCACTCTTATTCCTATCTTTATCCCACCTTACCTACCTTTATTTCACCTTATTCTCCTTATTCCATCCTCCAGCCGAATAAAGAATAGACCCTTATTCTCCTTATTCCCAATCCTTATTCCTGCTTATTCCCGAACCGAACGGGGGGCTTGTTCGTTTGGAGAATAAGCCTTGGAATAAGGGGCCTATTCTCCTTCCGACATGGTTTCCCGTGGTACGGTTATTCCTCCTCATTTCATTTTATTTCACTCTTATTCCTATCTTTATCCCACCTTACCTACCTTTATTTCACCTTATTCTCCTTATTCCTATCCTCCAGCCGAACAAAGAATAAACCCTTGTTCTTCTTATTCCTCATCCTTATTCCTGCTTATTCCCGAATCGAATGGGCACTAAGGGTGCGTTTGGTTGGCGGGTTAAGACGGGTTAAACTGGTTGAGGGTAACCCGTTTTTAGATTTTGGTGTTTGGATAGAGGGTTAAACTGGGGTGGGTTAGAATTGGGTTTGTGGTGATATGATTGTATTGAAGTTTGAAAAAGTGAGTAGTTATTGTGATGTGATTGTATTGAAGTTTGAAAAAGTGAGTAGAAGTGGAGTAGTTTATAATTTTTATATGATATGATGGTATAATATATTATTTTTTGATATGATTGATGATGTAAAATTAATTTATTTAATTTTTAAAAAAGGAATAAAGTGGGGCCCACGAGGAGAGAAGGGGATGTGAGTTAAGGGAGGTAAACTCCCCCAAGGGGAGGGTAACCCGGTAGCCAAACGCTACCTAAGGGTGCGTTTGGTGGGCGGGTTAAGGCGGGTTAAACTGGTAGAGGGTAACCCGTTTTTGAATTTTGGTGTTTGGATATAGGGTTAAACTGGGGGTGGGTTAGAAGTGGGTTTGGGGTGATATGATTGTATTGAAGTTTGAAAAAGTGAGTAGTTATTGTGATGTGATTGTATTGAAGTTTGAAAAAGTAAGTAGAAGTGGAGTAGTTTATAATTTTTATATGATATGATGGTATAATATATTATTTTTTGATAGGATTGACAGTGTAAAATTGATTTATTTAATTTTTTTAAAAAGGAATGAAGTGGAGCCCACGGGGAAAGAGGGGGATGTGGGTTAAGAGGGGTAAACTCTCCCAAAGAGAGGGTAACCCGGTAGCCAAACGCTACCTAAGAGTTTGTGTTGATCCTAAGCCTTGATGAGAACATTTCTGCAACAGATAGTATTGCTTAGTTTAAATATCAAGTTCCATGCGTTGAAAATTTTGAAAGTAGTTCTTTGGCGAGATTCTGATTGATCACCCACCCAGATGTGGGGAATGATTTGAAGTTTGAACAGATCACAATCACAATGTAATGTGACGGGAATAAATTTCCCATATAGATCGAGTTGCGTAAAAAACATGTAATTGATAAGCGGATTCTACGCGGTATATATCTCACGTATAAAATCCAATCACAGAAAAATCAACTATATCTTCCTAGAGAATTTTTAACTATTGCAAATACTCAACGTGGGGGGTGAGAAATAATGTTGATAGCAACACAAAATCAAATAATATAATCAAAGGTTGAATCAAGTGATCATGGGCCAGCACAAAGCCATCTCTCTCTTGAAACAAAAATCAGCAATTCATTCATCTAAGATTAAAACAAAACGGCACATTCATGTGTCTACAACGTTTGCTATGATAATCACTATGGGAAAAGTTAAGTATTTTCGTCAATACCTTATTGGTGGTCGACTATAGCTGTCGAAACAAGTGTCTTTTTCGGCTGTTACGGATGTAGCCGCCGCAAACGTTGGGTCGTATTTTTTTAAACATATGATCATGCTATTTTCGATGGTTAACAAACCGCCGAAAAAACAGGATCCGACGTGAATGTTTTTCCGACGGTTGCCCTAACCATCGAAAATGCTCAACCCAAATTTCCAGTGCCAACATTTCACTCCCCGCCTCCTGTAACCTAACCTCCGATATCCCCCTTCCCTTCATGCACCTCCCTCCTCCCCTTCTAACGATCGACCCATCTCCGTCGACCTCCCCTCCCCCTCTGACAACCTCCCCCCTCCTCCCTGCCTCCGCCCCATCTCCCCCCTCCTCCACCCCCCATCTCTGCCCCACTTCCCCATCCGCCTCTTCGCCGCCTCCCTCCCCTCCAACCATCCCCTACTTCGGCGAACTTCCTTCCCCCTCCGATAACCTCTCTTCCCTCCGCCACCTTCCCCCTATCTCTCCTAGCTCCGTCAACCTCCCACCCCTCCGCCCCACCTCCAGTCCATCTCTCCCTCCTCTGCCCCACCTCCCCATCTGCATCTTTGATGCATCCTCCTCCTCTCTTATGTACCGTGCCTTTGTGGTTTCGTCCCTCATGTCACGACCATGACATCAAGGAAGTTATAACATTAATTATTTAACAATTTTATGTAATTAATTTCATGAAATATTGTGTTAGATCGTATATATTAATGATTATTTTTATGCTTGTAATGTATATGTTAATGATTGTTTTGTAATATTTTGTACATTTTTGTTTAAATCTGTGCCATTTATTAGCAATGACCATGTAATGGAATTAGTTAGTCATGGTGGAATGAGTACGAATGGAATGAGAAACTTGTCTTGAATTGAGTATCTCGTTATGGAATGAGTATCTTGTGATGAAATAAGTACGACATGCATGTATGTTTGTATGTATGCATCTTTATATCTATGACTTCATTTGTGATGAAATGAGATTTGAGTATCATGATGGAATGAGCATCTTGTGATGAAATGAGTAAGACATTTTTGAAATGAGTTTTGTAATATATATATATGTAATGGCTATGTGTATGTATGTATAAGTATGTATGTTTGCATGCGTACATCTATGTATCTACGTGTTTATGTCTATGTATGTGTATATAGGTATCTATGAGTATGTAAGTATCTATGTCGGTGGGTCCTTCTTAGGATGTGTATGTCATCACATTGTGACCATGTGTTTCTATATGTGTCACATTAAAATCATAATTAATGTGGCATGTGCCACAATAATTCCTAGTTAGGTAGCTAAAATTAAGTTAAAACACTAACTATACACAAAATCGCACAAAAGAATTCACACTTCGTGCGTCCCATCCACACAGGGTTAGTGTGTGGCCCTGCACAATAGGTGGCTTGTGCAATACGCTGAAAGATTTCATCACTTTCAATAGTGTTATATTTTTCTATTTTTGAGCACAATACTATGGATTCTCTTTGGGATGAGATATCTCAGTCCAATGGTCGTGTATCTTGATGTGTGTAGGTGGGAGAATTTTTTTGCATGTACATATGCACATAACGATACTTAATTAGGCATAAAATTAAGGACATGTAGTTCCATATTCTATCTGTTATTGATCTAAATGCTTGGTCAACATAAATGGCCGACTATTTTATAGATATCTTGTTGTTCTCATACGTGGCATGCATTTATGAGACATAAGATGTCTATATAGCGGTACATTTATGTTGACTTTCCTCAGTTCAGAGGTCCTGGGCTAAGAGGGTTCATAAAGATCCAAAATCTAGATAATATAAGGTGATTTTTATTACATGTATAAAAGTTTATTAATTACTCAAATATGAAGCTCTATTTTCATCATTTAGAGTGATGGATCACAAATTTGTCACTGCCCTATCCCAATTCCTGCGCATCAATCCATGGATTTAGATTCTCCTTCTTCTGCATGTCCAAGTGTTCACGTGTATGTACTGATTGTGGGTGAGCAGGCTTTAAAGTCCTATTTGCTATTGGAGCTTTCTGCATGTGGGAGGTAAAAATCATTTGTAATTTGTCATTATATTTTCATAATTGTTTTGTTAATACAAAATATAGTTTGTACAATTTTTAGAGATTTTCTAAATAGAAACAAGATTGCCAAGGAGATAACAAACATTATAAAGTCGCATTTAACAAGTACACATTTCAAGTGGTGTCGCATTCCTACTACTTAGCAAGAGAGATTGTTCGATATATTATTGGTAAGAACAATACTCTATGGAATTAGATGATAATTTTACAACTCCTTTAGTTAACTTTATTATTAAAATTTTCAGAGTAGGTATCTTTTTTTATCTGGTCTGGAAAAAGAGGCTTATCGTTGAGCCTTTATCCGTTTGATAGAGAAGAAAATGAGCAACACTTTTTTAAGGCAAGGAGGGACTCACATGCAATGACGGTTCACGAGGAGATGGACTTTGAGGAGATGAAGAGATACCCATCCACATGGTGCACTGAGGAAAGATAATGACTTTCTTATATATATATCTGTGTGTGTGATTATTTTATATTCCTATTATATTTGTTGCAGGTGGGTTGGTTTTTGTGATTCCTTCTTTTCTGGCTGCTGAGTTTATGAGGAGGTCAACAACAGGAAAGACAAACTATACGAAGAAGAAAATTAGGTCGACCTCAGATTAGAACTGAGCTGTTATTTTTGAAAAAAAATCAATCCTTTATTTGTATGTCTTACTTGTGATGTATAACTTTTTCATAATAAATTAATTTTTTTTCTGATCACTAGTTGATGAACCCATAAAAGTCCATACTAAGAGTGTGTAATTAATGAGTTCTTGTAGCAGGGCAATTACAGATTAATAAAAAATCACTTAATATATTAATTAATTACAAAAGTGATCGTATTTATTTTACTTAGGTAAGACCAAGGTCCATTATAGGGAGGCAAGTGTTTCTTTAGGATGATTTTTAGGTCATTTAGAGATTAGAAGTCCAGAGAGGTTTTTTTAGTTTGATTATGCAATTGAAATGCAAATTGTTACCAAGTCTAGGGTCTAGATTGCAAGTTTCAAACAAATGAAGTCCAAAATTCCTAAAACTTGATTACAATATTAATGCATGCAAAATTAAGCTACTATGATTTTTTGGTAATTTTTGGTTGCAAAATAAATTTCTAATGAATTTTGTATTGCACAATTGGTGACTTAGAGCAAGTTAATTTTAATAAATAGCAAATCTCAATATTTCTAGAAAAAAATTGTCATAGATGTATATAATTACTAGGTATCCGAGAAAACCTAAAAATACTAAATTTACATGGAATTAAAAATCAATTATTCAAATTACTAATTAATTTATTTTAAGAAAAATGTGTTCAAATGAGATGTTTTTGGGGTCGCCTTAGAGCATAATTAATTCCACTAAAGGATTTTTTTAGAATTTTCAAAGAAATAAATAATTTAATATGAATTCCAGAGCTCACAGTAAGTAAAATATGCAATTTCTCACCAAGTTAATATTGATAAATCAACTCAGGCCCATAAAAATACATTTATATCACCACATAACAAAAAATTAATTGTACAATAGAATGCAATTTTTGGATTAAAAATAACAAAAAATGAAGGACCAAATGAGTGATTAAACACATGATTACATGCAAACTAGAGAATAACAAATGAAATTCAAAATAGCGCTAGACGCTTCTTTAACTACCTAACCCTACAGGGGGTCTTGTGAAAATTGTCCAGCGTCAAGCATGCAATGCACACATATTGGTGGGCAAGGTTTGAAGTGTAATTTCCAAGACTATGTAGGGTATGGACTGCAAATTATTCCACACCACGTGGTCTCCACATGAGATCTGAGGTTCGGGAGACGTTTTTGTTCAACGCCTACGCATAGCTGATGCGGAAGCTTTGGAGCTCTCGAGGCAAAGCGGCTTGGACCAAGGCTCAGAAAGGGAAGTATGGAAGCTTCAAGACCACTCATTCTCGATCTGTGGAAACTGTAGGTCAAGGAGGGGCACAATAGCTTCTTCTACTGATGTGCTAGGTCGTTGATGCTAGGGCTCCTATTGCGGGTTAGGGAAGAGGAAGAAGTGGGTGATGCGAAGTGAAGGACATGCATTGGAGCACATAATCTAGAGATATACCCCACCTTTGCATGAAACATGACAGGAGGTGGATCTCAAGGAGATGGTGAAGGATATGGTGAGATCCTTAAGCGCATCACGGAAGAGTGAGGATCGCATTGTATGCGATCGGGAGCGACTAGTCGCACTAGTTACTCGGGGCAACAGAATTTAAAAATTTTTAATGCGAAGAAACCACATGATCCAAGAACATTTCTTGGATCATTTCGTCTAAACCACAAATAAGTATTAGGGTTACCTCTTGAAGCGTGGTTGCGATCAAGTCTCTAAACGAAGAGACATCCTGTCTCAAGTCCGATCTGACGAAGGAGACGCTTGCGAGTGTGTTGATGAAACATGTGCTTCTCACAATCCATGTATGATGATCCAAGCGACGAATCTCCTGATCTCATCACACGAGATCCGATGTCTTCTTCACGATGATGTGCACCGAAGGAGACGGATATTCAGGAGCAAACAATCTGGCAGCATAACAGTGACGCTGCAGCGAAGGCGACTCTCTCTAAGGCACCATGATGGACGACCACAAGAGAGAGAGGAAGTTGTCCTGTAGAGAGAGAGAGGGAGAGAGAGAGAGAGTTATGTTCTCATTATTGTAACCATAAGAAGAGCAAGGGGTGCCTATTCCTATATAGTATTTTGGGATCCATGGTTCTCAATCCATGGACAACACAAATCCAATGGCTCACATTGATTTGTGTTTTTTTAATGGCCAAGATTTTTTTGTAAAAACATAACAACAATTAATTTAATTTAGATTAAATATATTGATAAATCAATATAAATTAATCCCAAATTAAATCAATCAAGCATAAAGATTATGGAATGAAGATTACATCATCCTTTCCTAATGGGGGTTGGTGGGAATCTTATATAATCTCTTGAGATTATATTATTCCATGGAAATCTCCAATATTTACAACAACACTTGTTGTAAATTATTATACAAAAATAATTCATAATTATTTTGTGAATATTGTGATCTTACCATTGGGAAATTGTGAATCACACAGTCGCAACCCAAAATAAATTATGAATTACATTTTCAATTAGTTGTCCAATGTGAATCCAATGCACAACAACATTTAATTAACAAATATAAATTACATATAGCTCTCTCTTATATATATATATTATAAATCATATTTATAATATATATGATTAATATGGATAGTGTTATCCACATTATTCATATCTATGATAATTAAATCATATTTAATCATCTTGGATCTCTATTCTCATATGCCTAAATAATATGAATCGTATTCACATTATTCACATCTTTGATAATTAAATAACATTTAATTATCTAAGATAACTCTCCTTACAATATGATTCAAATTCAAATTATTCATGACAATTAAATCACATTTAATTATCAATTTTCTCAATGCTCGGATACATATATCAACAATGAAATTATCTCGAACTCTTTTAAGGATGATGCACTTTCTATGCGGATACTTGAAGATAAGGAAATTACGGTTGTATTGTTCCACGTATACTGACTTGGATATTGAGATTACCTCTCAAATCCATATTTTGCGAACCTCTCATAGTTGCTTAATTAAATCAAGACCGCAAATCTAATCTTCTCATTACATCTGAATCACATTCAGATCAATATCCAACATTTGGACCAAGATCAGATCACTTCTCTACTGAGAGGAGTTACTAAAATCTAGACTCGTTTCTTCACTCCCTAGGAATGAAAGTGGCATGGTTATACATCGTTTATGATCGCATCACCCTCAGGTATTCCTAATAGCTGTACATCTTGCATACTGGAAGACCCAAAATAAACCCAATGTATAAGATCTATTTTAACTGTCTACTTCAGAGTTTCATCATTAAGTTTCTCATTTGATCATTGGGAGTCGGTATGTATCATATGCTTTCCAAAAGCATATATCATACATAGGTCTTAATCATATACTTTTCAAAAGCATATATCAAATCTATAAATTCAGTTAAGCTTTCAAAGCGAGATGACCGTGCACGAAACTCTTCCCAATATCTCATGAGCGAGCTCATGTCTTCCAGTTCAGTAATGAACCTGTATGATCCTTTTAAGAGATCGTATTATTCATATACTCTTGCATGCACACCAGCGTGCCGGTATATAGACCTTGGTTAGGTCATCAACCTATTGGTCTGCCAAATGTACATACTCAGACATAAAGTAACTCATCTGTCTCCGGTCAGAGGATGCGTGCCTATATCGTGACAGCATACGACATAGGACTTTGGTTATCTCGATCTCGTTAAGTTAACTCTTTGACCTAACTTATCTAACACCTCCGAATCTCTATTCATATGTAGAGGACATGTATCAAGAGATCGGTTAGATATCAACATTTCAAGAAAAGATTGTCATCTCCTTCTCAAGTTGACGGTCCTCTCTTAATAATCATTTGACGGTGCTGGATGAGTCCTCAATCTAACTCTTTAGATATTCATCCAAGCACCCGCCTCTATGATTCAATAATTAAATCAATAGCTGTATGATCATGAAGATGGAAATGGTACATAATCCTAATTATACTAAGGGACCTATAATGCAAAATAATTATTCTTTATTTCAGATCAGGGAATGATATTCACAATAACATTTATTGCATAATGGCTCGTCGTGGGCTCCCATGTCCAACAATCTCCCACTAGCCCAAATAGGTATTAATGGGCTAATCTTTAAATCCACACTCATGTGATAATCATATGCTATTTAGAAAAATACCTATGTAAGTTGATCGGTAACTTTGTTCCCAAGAGACTACGCCAAGTCCTTTTACGACTCTTGCATATCTTCCAATAACAGTGTTCGCATGCAGTTAAGACATTTTAGATCACTATCTATAAAGTATTAGCTCTTGAAGATAAGACTTAGGGATTACTATCTCTAAAGTCTTGTCATCTTTGAAGATATTGTTACTACTGCAACTAAGTGTTTTATCTCCATAGTAAGATTAGTAACAGTTTACTTCTCCCACTGCATGGTAGACATCTGACATTTGTACACATCTAGCTTACAATAAGGCTTCTCCTAACTGATGCACAAGGGCAAGCAGTTTTAGCATTCACTTCCTCAACTCTTTGAGGTGCTATCCCTTCAGATAGGTCGATATCATATCTTTAGGGATGGAAGCTTTTCTTAGAATTTTCCAGAAAATGGAACATATCCGAGGTGTACTACAAATGTGACGGTTCCAATACCCTCTTTTCTTTGATATCACATTTCAAGGGTATGGAATAGCCAGATTGTTAAACACTTATTATCATGCTTAAATCATTCCAAATGATTAGGATATCATCTACATTTAACATGATGAATACAATGGTACTCCCACTAAACTTCACATGGTAAATCAAAATTCTATTTGAAATCATAACGTTTATAATTTCATCAAATCTTATGTTCCAACTACAAGAAGCTAAGAAGCTTATTTGAGTCCATAGATGGATTTCTTTAGCCTGCACACCTTTCTTTCCTCATCCATGAAGCCATGGGGCTACGTTATATAAATATCCTCAGAGAGGTATTCATAGAGGAATGCAATATTGGCTTCCATCTTAAAGATGTCATAGTCAAGTTGCGTAGCTACAGTTAGCAATATTTTGATGGGTTTAAGCATGGTCATTGAAGAGCAAGTCTCATCGCAAGCGATGTCTTCTCTTCGGTCTGTAGCTCATGGCTACGAGCCGTGCTTTGAAGGTCTCTACCTTCTCATCAGATTCCCTCTTTCTCTTAAAGATCCATTTACATCTTAATCGGTATTACCCATATAGGTGGATACTCGAGGGTCCATATACAACACTTGTATATGAAGTCTACTTTAGACTTTATTGCTAACATCTATATCTCCATGTCATGATCCTCAGAAGATTCATCACATGAAGTCCGATCATTTTCAGACTTAATTGACACATGGAATTACTCCTCAAACTCATTTAAAGAGGTATTAGTATTTCATCTTTAATTATCCTTTTAGTTTCCAACTTCAGGAGCCTCATTATCTTCTCAAGATTCAAAGAGTTCCTTCACTTCATTTTCATCTTGATTCGCAAGAGTCCCATCCTCTAAGAATCATATCCTTAGAGATGGAAATCTTTTAAGAATCTCAAGGTCATAAAGTAGGTATCCAATACCATCCATTACTTTCCTAATGAAGTAGCACTCTCTGGTGCTAGATTCAAGCTTACTTGCATAGAACCTTATTAAGGATATATATTATAGTCTCTACTACATATATACCTTGGAAACTAAGAGGTAATTACGTTAATATTCATCATTGATCAAATCATGTCACACATGATCAATTGTATCTCTACAACTCCATTGAGTTAAGATGAATCAAGAGGAGTGAGATAGGAATGATATTCCTTTCTTCATAAGGTATTCCTTGAATTCATCTAATAGGTACAACATACCTAGGTTAGATCAAATTCATTTCATCTTCCTTCAAACTTTGGTTTAAACCAAAATTGTGAAATCTTTTAATATTTCAAAGGTTTCTAAGGTGAAGAGAAGAAATCTCATATCATAAATAATCATCAATAGATATCACATATCATTAATGTTTATTATGATATAGATGATCTACATACATCAATATGTATGAGATCTTGAATACCTTGACATCTAATACCATTCTCAGAGAAGGGTGTATTGGACATTTTTCTCAGAACACAATATTCACACGTATGTAAGATTTGAAAATTTTGACAATCTAAAGTTCAATATCTTACAAGTCTATTAATAAAATCAATAGACAAAGTGTTAAATGATCTTCATCCTCCTATTGATCTTTTAAAGGTTTAATTTTCAGTATTAGAAATGTTAATGAATCATTCATTAATTTTCTCATTTAGTAGAGTCCTCCAGATATCATATTAATATCTGAAATATATCCATCGTAACTCTTTATGATAGGTCTATTCCGGAATTCATGTTTATTTCCAACATTTAGAAATAAACAATGAGTGTATTCTAATATCTAGGTCATAGAAACATTCTTTAAGTCTGAGGGCTCTCCCACTTAAAATATGAAGTCGATCTATCCAATAGAGATTGTTGCAACCATTGCATCAATATCCAAGGATGACTATTAAACCTTAAGATCAAATTTCTAATCTTCTAATACATATGCAACCAATTGCATGTGTCATCAGAAGAATGATATACAATTATTAGACTTTGATCTTATCTAATAAGAAAGTCAATTTCAATGATCAAATGTATATTATAGATTATTCGATGCACTATCCGAGTCCTTCTCTAAGGAGCTTAGATATTCTAGATAGTCACATTATCAGAACATCGGCTTATTGCAGTATAGAAGTATAGTAAACTCCTTGACTTTCCTTCTTACTTGGGCCAGACCGATGCTTCCATTGCGCCCTCTTCATCTATAAACAACCATTGCTTAAGACAAATGATCTTTTATGTTGAACTCAAAAAGAATTCAATGTAAGAGCATTTCAACATTTACACATGCTTCATTCAATTCATAAAATATGAACATTATGAAGCTTCATGAATGACTTGAGTATAGATAGTAGAATGATGACACTCATCATATCTACTTACATATTGACTCTAAAAGACTTTGGTTCATGTAGGTACTCACACATTTTGAATACATCATCTCTTATAAAGCTACCATTCTGCATGATGTAGTGAACCATGTTATTCACGATTAAATGTTAAGAGCACGTATGTTTGCTAGAACTTCTTCTTAGATTTTATAAGGATTATTTAACAATTATGATCATCATCGACATGGCACTTCCGAAGTACATTCGATGAGAGATCAAGACTATAGAGACATACATACAAACCATAGGGTTGTAGACCTATTGTCTATTTAATTATCATTCCTCGTTATTTTGAGGAAACTTGCAGATTGCAACCACATACATTATGTGTTCAACTGCAAGTACAATATCTTGATCATGGATCCAATCCACGATATTATACTGGTTATTATTGAATATAATATTGAGTGGGTTTAATGATGATCATCTTCTTAATTGTGGAAAAATAAACAAAACATAAAAATTGGAAAATTTTACCCTTGCGTCCTTCCAAATTTTCACATTTACAGTTATGCCCCTAGCTTTCCATAGCACATGTGCCCCGACCTTTCTGCATTGTTAACTGTTGTTTCATTTTCGTTATTTTATTGTCCATTAGATAAATCAAATCATGCTTATTTAAATTAAAGTCCGCATAAAAATGTAATTGTTACACTTGTACCCGTGAATTGTGTTCCTTCTACGCCCCCGGTGAGAAAATTCTCGATGAAATTGGTGGACAGTAAGAGGTAGGGTGGAGTATTAGGTCGGACCGGCCTCGATCCGACCCTGATCTGATCTGCAAAAGTCCGGACCCGACCCGAATCCGATGTATAAATGGATCGGGCCTGCGCCCTCATATTTTAAAAATACTATGCTCGGGTCGAGCCGGGTCCGAACCAGAAATACAAATGGGCCAGACCCGAACCCTCATATTTCAAAATATCACGTTAGAACCAAATTAGAGGACATGGATTTATAGTCACACTACATCCAATATTTCCTTCATCCATGAATAGTAATATTATATCATAACAATACATCCAATATCCATGTGTTATGGATGAAATATATCAATAACAATAAATTGGAATCAAAGTGCAACTTCATGGAATCAAAATGGGTGTGGGTTGAGCCCGACTCGGACTCGAGCCCGACCCGAAACTGAGGCTGATGACACGGGCCTTGGATCCGACACGGGTCTTCGATTTGCTAAAAAAAGCGGACCTCGATCCGGCTCAAGGCCCACGCAAAATTGACGGGCTCGGGTCGAGCTTTTCCGGGTTAACCGGGTCGAACCCAATGGTCCACCCTACTATTAGCTAGCTTCTCTTCTTTTTTTCCCCATGAAATAACGTGGACATGTATACAGAATATTCGGCCCTATGTCAAATAAGGACATCCAAATAAATTAATTGCTCGCAAGTCTACGTAGTCGTTAGAACGAGGGAAATGGTTGGATATACGTATGCTCTTAGTCCCTTCTCTGGCAAGAAACCATTTTTTCTAAAAATAATTCATTAGGAGGTAATTAAAGACTCAAATGGAGCATTGGAAAATTCTATTAATTAAAGACTCAAATGGAGCATTGGAAAATTCTATTTATTTAAGCAGAGGACGTGTCTACTGATGCCGTGCAAGCAAAGCAAGAGAAGTAGCATAAACAAATTTGGTAAAATAGTAAACAATGAAGAACCCATGTGGTCGCGGAAAAGAGAAATATATATCTCTATATATATATATAATATAGGAATATATTGATGAAAATCCACGGAAGAAATTTTCAAAAAAAAACCGGGGAAATGTTAGCTCCCCCCATGGGGGCAGCCCCATTTTACCCATATATACATATGTGTGTGTGTGCGCGTGTGCGTGCTTGCCTGTGCGTGTGCGTACGTGCGCACACACACGTGTGTGTGTGCGGGAAAAATGGGGGTGCCCCCCGAGATAGCTAACTTAACTCCCCCCGTCTCATTTTTCACATTTTTTTGAAAATAAAAAATGTGTAAATTCATTATTATATCTCTATATTATGTCATTCAAATTTCATGTGAAACATAGACTCCTACAACCTCCATCAAACGGGTTGATTTAAAAAATCTTGTGATCATTAAAAAATGATTGTCTGGATGGAGGTCGTAGGAGTATCTGTTTCACAAAATTTGAATGACATAATATAGGGATATAGTGATGAATATTCATGAAAGAAATTTTCAAAAAAAATAGAGAAAATATGGTGGAGGGAGCTATTCCCCTAGGGGCAACCCTATTTTTCCCTATATATGTAAGCGATTTTATGGGGTTTCCCCCAAGGGACTCCTCCTATGCCATTTTTACGTTATTTTTTTATTTTTTGAAAAAATATCACCACATATATTCATATATATATATATATCCCTCCAATATGTCATTCGAATTTCATTATAAATGGAGACTCATATGCCCTCATCTAGAACAGGTCGATTACATCAATGTTAGTTAAAATTACATGTTCTAGATGGTGGCATAGGAGTCTATATTTCTGACGAAATTTGAACAACATATTGGAGGGATATATATAGATGAATATACATGATGATATTTTACCAAAAAATAAAAAACATGAAAAAGGGCGCAGGGACAGTCCGTTGCTGCCACCGCCCTCATTTTCCGATGTTTTATTTTTTATTTTTTCAAAAATAAGCGCATGTATTTTCATCATTATATCCCTCTAATAAGTCATTCCAATTTCGTCAGAAATAGACTCATATGCCTTCCATCTAGAACATGCAATTTTAACGATCTTAGAATTGCTATAATGGACATGTTCTAGATGAAGCGCATAAGAGTCTCTATTTCTGTTGAAATTGGAATGAAATGATAGAGGGAATAGAGATGAAAATACAAGGCTTTATTTTTGAAAAAAATGATGAAAAATGGACAGGACAACCACGTTGACTTCCCCAGGAACATCCCTATTGAACCATATATATGTGTGTGTGAGGGGGCCTTTCCATTAGGACATGGTCCTTCTATCTATAAGGAAGGCCACCAATCGTAGCTATTAGATTCAAATCTAATGACACCATCAATTTATTTGCCCAAAAGGGTATTTTGGTCATCCTCTTTTGCATTAATTATGCATACCATTTAATATTTTGAAATACTAAATTTATCTAGATCTAATTTTAGTATTTTTTCATAAAACATTATTTAAATAATATCTAATTTCTTGCTGGGCGATATTACGTGAGGCAGATGTTTGTATCCTTACATGTAATGATTATATATATTTTTTTATAGAATTTGTGATTCTTTCAAAATTCATCGGACATTTGTAAAAATTGTATGGTTATTTGTAGAATACAATTCATATTAGCAGTATGGTTGTTTGTAACGATTGTATGATTCTTTGTATAATAAATTTTGTATGGTCCTTTGGAGAATAAATTTTATACGGTTATTTGTAAAAATGCAATAGAAAATCACGCTAAATTGATAAGTAAAATACAAACCAAGTATGTATAATACAAATCCAAAATATATAATGCACATCCTAAATGTGTAATACACATAAAACACACAAGATATATAAAAAACTACAATTTTCATTCACGCCAAATGTTATGTAAAAATACATATCAAATATATATAATACACATCAAAAATGTATAATACACAACAATATTGGTTTAAAAGACAACTTCACAATTCTGTCCATTTTCTTTCATGCTCTATCCATCTGCTTCTCTACTTCACATTGACAACCTCCATCACTGCATTCCTTGTTACCACAACAGAAGGCTTGTCGGAGCTCGGGGAAAACCAGTGCGAATCATTCTTCATCGGGGATAAGCAACTCAAGCAACAGTCTCGTAAGCAACCGAATCACCATCATATCCTCCGAAATCATGACGACTCCATCTTCTTCGCCATCCTCATCGGTCGCTCTCGATCACTTTAAGTCGTGAACTTTAACCCCATAGGATACGATCAGATTCACGACCTGAAAGTATAATCCAAAATCAAACTGGATCATTAAGATCACATCGAGATAGCATCATTAGTTTTAATACAACTTCCCAGCCAAGAACCGATCTATCTTGATGATCAATAATAAAAATAAGAATTAGAAAAAGGGAGCAAAAGAACACCACCCATCTTGATCTCGGGACAAAAGAGACAAGATACTATGGATAATAAAGCCCAATACAGAGGTTCACATTCCCCCAAAAGACTCAAGATAAGTAAGCCTGTTGCGGTAAGGGGGATGTTCATGCGTGCAAGCAGCTAGGGCTCCAGCCCGGAAATGCTCGTACGCACGCAGGTGGTGCCATGAGCTCCTTCAATATGGCGAGGGGGCTCAGACGGCAACTAGGGCTGGTCATGTACATGTGGGAGGGATACGAGGGGTGATTGAAAGAGATCATTCGTCCACGAGCATGGGAGAGAATCTGCAGGAGAGAGCAGCAAACTTCGATGCCGCCAAGGGTGACACCTTCATCTGCGAGCATGGGAACCAAAATGGCGCCTCAACATGACAAAATATTTAGGCTTCTAATTTTGCATAAGGAATTAAGGTGACATTAATGGAGGATAATTGAGGTGGTTAGATATTACGTTTAGATAATGTATAAATACCAAAATAGGTTTTTGCTTAATTTATAGATAATATTAGCATACCATTAATAACAACCACAATATTAATTACGAAGTGTTGGGATTGCAGGCCTTCCTTAGAGGCAGAACCGTGTCCCATTAGAAAGATATCATATATATATATATATATATATATATGATATGAGAAAAGGAAACCTACATCATGATGTAGGTAACTTACCTACACCCGCTCCTTTTTCCCTCTATTTTTTTGTTTTTTTGAAATGAAATTTAGGAAGATTTAGATCATATATCATCAAGTTTTCACTCAAAATTCCGTTTACTTCGAGACTTATATCCCCTCCATCAAGACCACCAAATTTTATCGATCTCAGAATTGCTGAAAGCGACCCCTCCAGATGGATATATTAGGAATGCTTGTTTTCCACAAAATCTGAAACACGTATTCCATCTAATATTCTAAGTAAATCTCACATGGATTCATGTCAAAAAAATCAAAAAAAAAGAGAGGAGAAAAGGGGTTGATGTAGTTAAGTTACATACATCATGATATAGGCCCCTCAACCTCTCTTTCTCTCTCTCTCTCTATATATATATGCGTGCGTGTGTGTGTTATGCAGATACATACACACATATGAACACTCATCACATGATCTCAACATGTTGAATGTAGAAGTCATTCAAAATATGCATTCTCCTCTCTTGAGCATGCTGATAAATCCGCGTCATAGTTTACCTTCTTCTTCCCTTTTTTTCATCTCTATCTTCTTTTTCTTTTCATGTCATGGACGATTTGCAATCTTACAATCCTCCTTATCATAATAAAATCATTTAATAAAACACTGTAAGAGAGACATGAACCTGACTTTGATTTTCCTTGATCTAGAATTCTCTCTCTTTTAGTCTACACATAACCTTCATAATTTGTCACTGCAAAAATCAACTCTGTTGAAACTTGTTCACAAGTATTGAATCAACATTCTTATCTAATGTGATGGTTTCCTTTTCTATAAAATATCATGATATGGAGTTGCAAGATAATTCAACAAAATTAGTAATTATATCTCCAACTTCATCCTATTAATCATCTATGTTAGCTTGTGCATCGAATTTTTGGGCTTGTATTTTCCCTTGAGCTCTTTCTAAGCCTCTATTGAATCATTCATGTTGATGATTTTGTGGAGCGTCTTTTATCAGTAGCGGTTGTATTGTATTATATATCGTTCACGAGATCTCTCATCGTCTTCCACTTTTTGTACTTTCCTTGACTTTGTCTCTATTACTTAGAAAGCTTTCACAAGCCCCTATATTATGCGTATATTCTTCATCCATTGTCGCCATGATGAAATCATTCTTTTAATCGAAGGCTTGATCCACAAAGAACAGCGAACCCTTCGATGCGAACTCTCTGTCAATTTATATGTGTTGCGGTATTCCACTCTCACGAGTTATTTATTACTTCTGATTAGTCTATCATACACGTAAAAAATTAAGAAATTTAGAATGATTCGTACAAATATGAAAAATCAGAGTTGAATCCTCCTGTTTAGTTGGTCCAACCCAACTAAAGTGTGTTAAAAACCTATATGAATCTTCTCAATGGGATGATAATATTCCAAACCTCAAATCGTCCAGATCCTCTGTAGTACTGCAGAGGACTACTGTAAAACCGTGGAGCACCCGAGCCGCTCGATCTTGATCGAGCGGTTCGCACGAATTCGGTGTTTTTGTGAGCTCTTATCATGTGAATTCGTGTGAACCGTCCGATATCGAACGGCTCGGGTGCTCCACGGTTTTGCTCTCATTTATTTAATAACTTGAGAAAGAACCCTTTAATATCCGTTGCTAACTTAAACGAAAAGAAATGCTGACCATTTAGTCTTTATATTTGGAACCTTTCCTTTCATCTCCTCCACAAACACTGCAACTGATTCCGCCACCTGTTTCTGTTCCTCACATCCTCATCCTCGGTATCTCCTCCTCTTCTCTCTGTACCATCAAAGAGATTCTGATCTGGGTTCCTATTTTTCCTCCATCCATTCCTGATCTTGATTCTGCTTTCTTCTACACGATCTTCTACAGGTGATATTATTATCTTACTTTAGATGTATTTTATTTGAAAAGCATGAGTTGTTCATGCAGTGTGGTTGTGTTGAGCACTGCTAGACATCCCGGTGTTCTTTATTTAAATCGAACCCTGTGGAATTTTCTGATGGTTCCATAGTTTATCTAATTTGGGTTGTGCTTCTGCATACTCTAGCTGTTCATTTACGATTCTATGTGTATCAAATCATCTTGTGATCTATATATAATGATCCCATTATAATCTTAACTCATTGCCATGAGACTTGCAGCACTATGAGGCCTTTATGGGCAGTTCTACTGTCGCTATATTGGGCAGCCATTGTTCGTGCAGAATACACACGATACAAAGATCCTTTGCTGCCTACAGAAGTCCGTGTAGATGATCTGATGAAGAGGATGACACTCGCTGAGAAGATCGGGCAGATGACGCAGATAGACCGCGATGTTACAACAAACGATGTCATCAGACGGTACCAGATCGGTGCGTGATTCGATCTATCATGTTTTGTTGCATGAATTGTCTTTCTGTAAAAGAGAAGGAAGTGGTAAACTGAAAGCTACGTTGTCATGATGAACAGGTAGTCTTCTGAGTGGAGGAGGAAGCTACATCAACGCTAAGGCCTCCGCCGCGGATTGGGCAAACATGATCAATAGATTCCAGAAGGCTGCCTTGTCGACTCGCCTCGGTATCCCTTTGATTTACGGGATCGATGCTGTTCATGGGCACAATTCTGTATATAATGCGACGATATTCCCTCACAATGTTGGGCTCGGTGTAACGAGGTAATCCAATCAAACAGAGATTTCAGATAAAAATTTTTACCTGAATGCTGATTGTCAGTGATGCTTAATCATGAATAACTATGTGATGGATTACCTCAAAATCTTTGATGTTTTACTTCTCCTGGATCTAAGCATGTCCATTAGTGACATGTTGGTTAGAAAATCCTACAGGATGCGTACTGACTGGTCCTTGTCGCAAGATATTTAATATGCAGCAGTCCTTTTCTGCATATCTGTTTTTCCCCGGATGCTATATTTCTTTTCTACAGGAGATGTAGTAGAGAATCTTATGATGAGTGTATCGGTCCCATGGTCATTATAAATCGTCCATTTGTGGACCAATGTGATGGATTCAAATGTGCAATTGGTCGAGTTGCAATTACGTGCAGTTCATTTCTTGCTACCTGTAAAAATCTAGATTAATCTCCCCAGAACAATCGACTGATTACCGCTCGATCGTGAAGTTCATGTAATAGTGCTGGTCTCAACTATGGTTTTGATTAAAGAATCAACATACTGACATCAATTGGCATCATTTCCAGGGATCCAAATCTCGTTAAGCGAATCGGTGCGGCGACCGCTCTCGAGCTTCGTGCTACAGGCATTCCGTATACCTTTGCTCCATGCATTGCGGTAAATTCTAGTGAAGAATATGGGGCTATTTGGTTTAGTCGATTGCCTTGCATTGATGTACTTTTAATCTTTGCAGGTATGCAGAGATCCAAGATGGGGACGATGTTACGAGAGTTACAGTGAAGACCATACTATCGTCCAGTCGATGACAGAGATAATCTTCGGTTTGCAAGGAGAGGTTCCACCGGATTATCAGAACAACTTTCCCTATGTTGCAGGAAGGTATGGCATTAAGATCAAGGCGAATTCCTGCGATGATCGAGATCTTTATCCGTTGCTGTTTTTTCAGAGACAAAGTTATTGCCTGTGCTAAGCACTTTGTTGGAGATGGCGGCACACAAAATGGCATCGATGAGAGTAACACGGTCGTCGACACACTTGGGATGTTTACAATCCACATGCCTGCTTATCTAGACGCGATAAGCAAAGGTGTGTCGACGGTGATGATCTCCTACTCGAGTTGGAACGGGGTGAAAATGCACACAAATAACGAACTCATAACTGGTTACCTGAAGAACAAGCTGAAGTTCAAGGTTGGATTGTTTTACATTTTCTATAAAAGAAGGACTGCCGCATTAGATGACGGCTTTGTTAATGGAAACTCCAGGGATTTACGATATCGGATTGGGAAGGCATCGACAGGATCACGTCTCCTCCCGGAGAGAACTACAGGAATTCTGTTGAAATGGCGATCAAAGCTGGCATTGATATGGTGAGAAGATTTCCAGTAACCATATAAACACATTGGCTTCTTACAGACTCTGACTCTGATCCGTCACAGATTATGGTTCCCACGCGCTACGCGGATTTCATCGGTAACTTGACTAGCCTGGTCAATATGGATATCATCCCAATGAGTAGAATTGACGACGCTGTGCGCAGGATTCTCAGAGTCAAGTTCATTGCTGGCGTCTTCGAGAACCCCTATGCTGATGAAAATCTAGCAGAGAAGTTAGGATGCCAGGTCTCTTCTTCGGAAACAACCGTCTTACGTCTTCTAACGAAAGAGCTAGCTAATTTGCGCGGTTCTGATCTTTGCAATGACAGGAACACCGGGATTTGGCAAGGGAGGCTGTAAGGAGATCTCTTGTGCTGTTGAAAAACGAAGAAGGCGCGGACGGACCGTTCCTTCCTCTTGCCAAAAACACGCCCAGGATCTTGGTCGTCGGGACGCACGCTGATAACCTCGGCTACCAGTGCGGCGGGTGGACGATCGAGTGGCAGGGTTTCAGCGGGAACAACCTCACAACTGGTACTTAAGCCTTAGCTTCTAATGCCCGTTAAAGATCAACAAGCTAAAAAGTCAGGGGTGTGCGCATAAATTTCCTTCTAAGAGGGTGTTGCTGAAACTTTGATCAACTAACTTAACTGTTTCACATCAGGAACAACTATCTTGCAAGCAATCAAATCGACGGTCGATCCGACTACGGAAGTCATCTACTCCGAGGACATCGATTTTACCAAGTCCGGTGACTTCTCCTACGCGATCGTCGTCATAGGAGAGCCCCCGTACGCCGAGTACGAGGGCGACAATTCGAACCTAACAATACAAGAACCCGGTCTCACAACGATGCAAAATGTTTGTGGCGCCATGAGGTGTGTGGTGGTCCTCATAACCGGTAGACCTCTCGTGATCGAACCGTACTTGCTGTCCATCGACGCGCTCGTTGCAGCATGGCTTCCGGGCACCGAAGGGCGTGGTGTGACGGATGTTTTGTTCGGGGACCACGGATTCACGGGGAAACTGGCGAAGACTTGGTTTAGGAGGGTCGATCAGCTTCCCATGAACTTCGGAGACGCGCATTACGACCCGCTGTTCCCCTTCGGATTCGGGCTGACCACCGAACCCAATCTCGTGAGTGATGACAGATGAATATGAAGATGGTGACGGGAAATTCAATTGGTTGAGCGATTGCTTATTAGTGTTGTTTTTTATGGTACATTTATTTGTGAAATTTAGGGATGAAATCTAGTGTATCTTAATATTCGCTTTCCATATAAAAAAATTTCCAAATATGGAGATTTGTATGCGAATATTAGTCTAATATGAAGCAAATATAGGTGTCAGATTTTTTTGAAATATGGATATCAATATTGATATGAAAATAGCAAAAAGATCAGATTCAGAGAATATCCCCAATGGAAAATATTATTGTTATAATTTAACTATTCATATTAATATATTATGTTTACTAAACAATTAGCAATTTTTCCTACCCGAATCCATGAATCTCCTTGACCTTCAATGACCGTAGAGAGATCCTTTGCTGCAACACACGCTCCAGTAGGGACATGGGCGAGCGGTTTCCACGAATTTGCACTTTTTGTGGGCCCCCTTCCATGTGAATTCGTGGGAATCGCTTGATCTTGATCGAGCGGCCCACGTCCCTACCACAAAATCTACTGCAACAGATCCTGCAGCAGAGGATCGGGTTCCCAATGACCACTACGTCTTTTGCCTAGACGTCTTCATGGGAATTGTAACAATAAATGTCACTGTAGTTTGCGGCCTTCGATGACTATAAGAAGTCACCTGATGGATTTTTTTAGATAAAAAGATCATCGATTCATTTCATCAAAGTAGAGGTCGCCTAGGGTTACAGAACCAAAATGTTCACGGGAGCGCAAAAAACAAAAGTCATGCAAAAGGTAAGCAGGATAAACAAGAGCAAAAAGCGCTACCTACCCTTTGGTCCGGTATTTGGTACAACCGGTGAGTTACTAAAGGGTGGGCCAAAAGTAGTTCAAATAGTTTTTTTAGTAAGATAGGAGAGCTGCTGCGGAGTTGGACAACTGAGGCGGGTACATCAAGCTTGCAGGTTCAATGGCGAAGCAGCCTGGTCGCATGTTGCTTTCGTGTACGGGGCCTCGAGTTCAAGGTGCTGGCACTTTGTTGTCTGCATCACATTAAGGGGTTCTTAATGGGTTAGAAAAAAGGAAAAAGCGAAGTAAAACCTTCATTTATGAGGGGGGCAAATGTTAAGGTCATGATTAGTGTCACCTCTTTGGCTAGAGTTGTGGGTGTGAGAGAGGTATCCTGGAAGAGTCTTACACATCTTTCCTTCCAGATCAACCATCAAGATGATGCCTAAGCTGCAGAGATCTATTATAGGGTGGAGGATGGTGGTATTTGTAAGTGTTAGTGGAAAAATTTCAAAATTGCCACTGAATTTAGCAAGATTTAAAATGTTGAATAGGAAATGTGAGAATTTGCAATCGAGAAGAAGTGACTTATGTTCTCTTTTGTTGCAAGGCATAAGGGGCAGGCGGATATCGAGGGTATATTTGGTATAAGGGTGTGGCCATGGGTTCTCATCTTTTTACTTTTGAGCATCCATAGAATGATGGATACTCGGGGATGAAAGGGACTTTTCCAGAAGTTTGAGAAGAGTTTTAGGACAAGTCCACCATGCGATACTATATTGTATAGGTGGTTGGTTAGTCTCAGCTTCGGTGTATTTTGTGGGATTGTGGTTGTATCGGGAGTGTTTTGAATCAATCTCAATGAAAAGATAGATGATATAAAGTTTTGTATGTCTAAGCCAAGAAGTCAGCTCACAAGCACTTTCAGCCAGTTTTATTTTGAATTTATGGTTGATAGGGCTCTATTGACTGTGCTATTTTTATTCCTAGACAGTGACTAGAGGTTCAGGTATAGGGATGCTAGCGAGGGACTGTTGTTGAGTTTGTCGGTCTAAAGGAGGGAATTTTCCCCATCGCCCAATGTTTTGGATGCGATATTTCTTATCCCTCGAGGCCCTATTTTAATTGATCGCCAGCAAGGGGAATTCCTCTTGAGATTGGTTCAAGGATTGACATGGGTTTTTGGTCCTGGCGAGGCTTCTCCATTGTATGGAGCCAAGAATTCGCTAGAAGCGCACGATTGAAAGTGTCAAGGTTCAGGATTCCCCACCCATCATTAGCTTTTAGACGATATATGGATTCCCATCTAACCTAATGTCCGTGATTTTTGTTTGAAGACCCCAACCAAAGGAATTTTTTTTTCAAATTTTATTGATTGTTGACATGATATATTTAGGCACTTTGAGGAAGGCCATTATATGGTGGATTTGGGGGTGAGAGATGAGTTCAAAAGGGCAATTCTGGATGAGAGGGATAGCTGATGAGATGAATTTCGCGGAGGTCTTGTACTCTACACAAGGCGGGAACACATTCGTCGAAGCAACCTCACACGAAACTCATCAAAATCAACATTTAAATCACAATATGTATAAAGCAATGAAAAGCAAAATATATGAAGTTAAGATTTATTACAACTCTACAATGATTGTGTATATTATAGTGTCGAACACATGGAGTAAACAAGAGAATATGGCAAATCAATGCACACAAACGTGTGTTCTTCTTGTCTATGTATTTTTTGTGGGTTTATGCTTTTATATATATATTTTATTTTTATTTTTATATTTTTTTAATTATTTCTATTATATATTCGTTTTATATTTTTTTGACTTTTAATTTCTTTTCTTTTTAAATATATGATATAAGGTTATATATAATATATGGTAGTATACATATATAAAGGGATTGGGGAGCTTGCACCCATGTGTAGGTAACTTTCCTACACCCACATCTTGTTCAATATTTTTTTGATTTTTTTGAATGGATCTTTAGGGGATTTACTTAGAATATTAAATGAAATATGTGTTTCAAATTCATGTAAAACAGGCATTCCTAACAGCTCCATCGGAAGGGTTTGTTTTCAGCAAATTCAGACGTTAAAATTTGACTGTCATCATGGATAAGTTAGAAGTCTCGAAATATGTTGAAATTTGAATGACAACATGGTGATATATTGTGATCTAAATTCTCCAAGGAATTATCTCAAAAAAATAAAAAATTTTGAGGGAAGAAGCTGTGGGTGTAGGAAAGTTACCTACACATGGGTGTAGGCTCCCTTTTCCCATATATAAATACAACTAACAATAAACAAAAATTCCAAAATTAAATGATTTTGGATTTTAAATAATATTTACTATTTTTGTGATTTTTGTTAATATTTTTACTATTTTTTATGGATTTTTAAAGTAAAAAATATCCCAAATCAGGGATTAAATTAATAGACCAAATTCATTTGGAACTTAAAAATAACAAATAATATCAAAAATTTTCCAGATCAATTTTAATAGAGAAATAATAATATAAAAGAAATTATAAAACAAAAAATGATATTTTTGGAGTTGTTTTTGAGAATTTTTATATTTTTATAAGAGATTCTAGAGCTTTTTAAAATTTAAGAGTTTTCTTTTTCTATTTTTAATGATTTTTAGTATGAAGGTTCAAAATACTTAAATAAACAAATATTTTTGTGGAATTTTCAAAATATTTTTATTTTTTTGATATTTTATACTGCAAACATGGAATATTATGCTCTTTTTTATTTTTATAAAATAGGTAAAAGTTCTAAAAGGCAAGAATAAAAATATAGCATGCAAATAAATCCAAGCATGTGCTTAACATTATTTTTTTTGATAATTTTAGAGAACAATTGCTATATTTAATAAATAGAACAAATGCATAAAAAATCAATGAACTGACCAGGGCATATATGTAATTAAAAATAAAGTCCAGAGCCTTTCTGTAATTTTTTTTTCAAAAATGTATAACTGGAATAAAAAGTTAATGGACTAAAATGAAATAAAAATACCCACAAGGATATACTGCAAAAACATCACCTCACGTGGGACGACACATGAGGTAGCGTGGACTGGACTCGATTTTAAATATAAAAAGTACCATGGCCTTTCTGCAAATTTTACAACATATAATAAAGGCAGATGGATGTTTATAGATTAAATATTAAATACAAAAACTCGTTGGGTCAAGTATGCAAAATACCCAACGTAGGCGTTGATGGACGGTGATGCGCACCTCACTAGACACGTGTAGCCTTCACGTTGTGCGATGACGGTTCACGCTCGACGGTGTAGATCAGATCACACGGTTGGGATCAACGGTCGTGGCGAACCAAGCTCGGACGGTGGTTGTGCCTCACGAAGAACAAGGCTGGATCAAACGGCTCTGGAAGGCGGTGGATGAACTGACGAAGAACTACTCGCCAGGGGCGAGTTTGAATCGGGCGTAAGTTACGAAGAAGATATTAGAAGGGGATCATTTAAAATGTTTGCTCAAAGCACGTGGTTATAGCCTACACAAGTACTGCAATCATGTGGAGGCTCGAGCTGCTTCCGGTGGAACTGCAACTTATATTAGGAGGTCATTTTTGTAGCAAAATCAGAAATTTCAGTACAAAAATTAAACGCTGAAGTGTGGAGCAAAGTATTCAAACATTTTCCTATACACAAAATGTACTTACCGAAATCTGTCGGATGTTAAAATCCGGAAAGGAATCCTTTCCCCACTGTCAAGTAGTAATCCCCACCACTTATATACCACACCCACACTTCGTGAGTTTTAGGTATGACACTATGTTTGGGGTTGGGGTTTTACATATATATTATGGATCTTTTCTACATGGAGATGGTTGCCTGAACCCCTTTTTTTATTTCTAAGGTTGCTTAGAAAAAAAATAGACATGTCAATCTAAAGAGGACCATCAATGCTTATGTGGTTGCAGTATATATAGAACTTTAAACACAAGCTGCCTGCTGAATGGATCAATGCATCTTCTATCTTTTAGCTCATGTTATATGAAAATCTTCAAGGTATGTGGGTATTCTGATTTAAAGTAAAAATCTGATTCTAGACAAAACCCTAATTTGGTATTTGTTTGATGTCAAGTTCTTCATAGTGTATAAGCTTCCCTCTGTGATGTTGTGACAGGGAAGATGATGGTTGTCGGAAGCATGACACGCGTCATCGCAAAGACTTAGGAGATGATGGATCTTTGTGGGAAGCACATCATCTGCGACATCGAGTTGGTTTCACCATATTACATAAATGTGCCTTTGATTTTACATTAATGCTGGATGACGATCTGGAGGTGTTTGATCTTTACTGCATGTAACTTAAGGGTGTGATCCTCGAGTATTTCTACTGTCGCAAGAATTACAACCCCTCAATCTATGGGGCATCATTGCACTACCCAAGGTTTGTTCATGGTATGGATTTTGCGAAATTTTTATTCATGTTAAGGATAAAAGCAGGTACGGAGTCAGAAACTTTTTGTTGAGGGGCACAAAGTAAAACATTTATTTATACGTTGATTGTAATATTACTGAGTAAAATATGAAGTAATTATAATGCAAGATAAAAATAACAATTCGATTAAATTTCATAACTTTTTGTGATCATGACACGTGTTCGGGATTTTTGCTTCCATTTTTGAAAAACATCTCTATTTTATTGCAAAACTATAAAATCACATCACATGATTGAACATCGTACACATACATATCCATTAAAAATTTGAACAAATCATATACTTCAATACGATTTTGAAACCTTTTAATATAAAAATCTAAAAGGACTATGGAAAAATTCTACACAAATATCTAATTTTAAAAATGGAGAATAGGGTCAAAATAGAGATAATATAAAAATCATAAAATAAATTACCTTTCCTATTAACACTCCTTCTCAACTAGTGAGAGAGAGAGATATGAGTTAGAGAGGAAGAAAAAGAGATGTACGGAGAAATGATGAGAACAAAATTTTTAAAATCTAGACCAGACGATGAACCATCCAATCACTGGTTTGATCATTAACCGAATTCGACTGTTCGGTCAAAACGATTGGAGAATTCATGACTTCATCATTTGTATCAATCTCAAAAAATTGGATCGAGCTTAATTTACAATTGATACTGGTGGAACTGATATTCTAAACCGCAAAAACCGTGTGCGTGTCTATATATATAATCCCAGCACTAATAATATTTTCATTATCGTTATAATGTAATAATTAAAAATACAATTCAGAATTTCTTATCTAATTCAAATATCTCATTTAAGTATCTTCTATGATTTCCCCGGGAGATCGCATTAGACACGCATCATATCTACTCTCCCAAATTTGATATTAATTCGTTCAAGGTGATATTGAAGATTATTTTTTTCTTTCCCATACTAAACTAAACAATAAAAAAGGATGAGTAGAAGAAGAAATTTGTCACTTTTTTTATCTTTAATTTTATTTTTTCCCATATCATTAACTAGAATGACAAGGCATATGTGAAGAAATGATTAATTTCTATTAATAGACTTGTTAAAGATCCAAACATATAGTATTTTGCATGGGTGCATGTTGAATCATTATCGATAATTAATAATATCCAAATTCTGTGTACTAGTTCGATTCGAGTCAAATTGGTCCACTTCGATCGGACATGATTAATATTCAATCCTAGTTTTAAAATTTCTAATTATACTTCCATGGAACCAGTCGAACTGATGATCAGATCGAGGGTAGTATCTAATCCAACCAGTCTGACCAACCACTCAGTGTGATTTTTTAAATCACGACCGACATTGTGAGAGATATTCTCCAATGAAAGAGAGAAGAAGAAGATACAAATGGAAAGATAATTCACCACATGAAATATAGAAAAGAATCGTGGAGAGATAAAAAGACGATAAAGCAAATCCAAATTTAGGGAGAGAGTCCCACATTTTTTAGTTTATAAGTACATTAGTGTAAGAAAACTAAAATAATATTATAATTATAATATTATATCAATAATACAAAAGTGGTACCTAAAATTCTTGGAAGGGCACGTGCCCTCCTCCATGCCCCCCTCTAGATTCGTCCATGGATAGAATAGGCTATTAAAGCTGGAATGTGATCTCTAAAGCTTTAAATCATGTTATTAACCACTCTTATACGTAAAGCTACTTATGGTTCTTCTAGTTCTACCATTCCCCCTGGTGATCATTTGGCTATGTCCCGTTTCTCATACATGAAACCAGGAAGAATACCAGACCAAACAAGGAAGGGCTCCTTAAATCCTCCTAGGAAAGAAGGTTTATTCCAACAACTCTACCAAAATTTCTTTTAACATGGGATTGAAATCTCCCTTGGTTTCTGAAAGCAAAAATATAACTGCCAATGCAGAGATCCTGAAGGCATTCTTGAAGTTCTCAACTGCATCTCCAAACATCTCACTGGAAAGCATAGAATCATCATGTTCATAGGCTTATACTGCTACCACTGGCATCTATTCATCCAGGGAGATTGGCATCAATTATACTGCTAACATTCTTCCCAGATTCGTAAACTTGGAACTATGGCCACATGTTTTTGAAGTTACACCATTGTTCTTCTGGTGTTTATCATGTTCAGGTTAATTGCGAGCTTAAGGAGGTTGAGATGCGAGACCTTTCGGAGTGGGAAATTGTGATGGATATTGACAGATGATGAGTAGTCCATAACGGATCGCTGCTGTTGAAGTTGAGGATAGAAGGTTGGCAGGGAGGAGGATGGTGATATCGTGGGCGGGTGCCAGATAGTGAGTAGTTGTAGCTACAATGAGGCCGAGGCCTTAATATAGGAGATCAAGGAGGAGGGGCAGACCATTGGGGAGATCAGTTTTCCAGGCTTTTCTCACTACAAGGAAAACAAGCTGTTGCTACAGAACTATGGCCACGGATATGGGGTTTGCGGCCGCAGAATTGGGCTCTGGCCACGACACGTCGTGGCCAGAAGACGTAGCTATAAGTGGCATGGCCATGACGTAGCTATAAGTGACAGACGAATATGCCATGGCCACTACAAGTGGCCACAGAACTTCTCGTGACCACAACTCTTATATGAAGACTTTGGCCACGGATTGTGGCCACGAGAAACTAGTGGCCACGGAATTATCGTGGCCACAAGTTTCCGTAGCCACATTCCGTTGCCACAACTCATTTTTCTTGTAGTGTCTGTTGATATTATTATTCATGATTAGTTTGATTGTTTACAAATGATCATCAACTGATTTTTAACATTTGTTATATTTGAATTCGTATTTTAATTCCAGTCAGAATCCATATTGAGTTGTTAAGGAGGTTGCGATAGATCTTTCCATGAAAACACTCAAGGTTTTGGTTGATTTTTGTTTATCGATTTGGATTCTAATCATGTACTCAATCTATCATGCGGGTTTTTTTTAATATAAATATATAAATATAAGTTGAATAATACATGTATAAATATAATACACTTCAAAATTTTCATATGTAACACTAGTTTTAAATAAAAATTAATAGTTTATATGTCAAGTAACATGTAAAGTACTTATATTAGTTATAAATATAAATGGTATTAATAAAATAATTTGTATATATTAAATACCATTGGAAAATTCAATGGATAAAGAGAGAAATGGGCCGGGCCATCCCATGGGCGGGCTTTGGAGATAGGTTTTTGAACTTCGGCCCCTTCCATGGGTCGGCCCGACTAGCATTTTTGCCTGGTCTACTCTCAATCATGCGCTGCTTTAACAATGCATTCATATTCACATAAATGCGGAAATGCCCATGTAAATTGTAATCAAACCATTCATACACACATAAAAGAATATTAAAAAAAATTCTAATATGTGTATAATTTATAACAATGAAAAGCCCCAAGATTGCTAATATGTGTATTTGGTTGTTGTGATATGTGTATCCAAATATGATGGGAGATAATGACAAATACCCAAGATGCTCTATGTCCTGGACACGAAGTCCACTATGTGTTGAACACCCAGGAAATTGACGACTGCATCTTTTAGTAGTCCCCGCAACCTCTAGATGGATCGATTAGCAAGTTGAACGACCACTCTAGATCTCCTAATCGGATCGAGTTTAATTTTTTAATCACGGTGAATAATATGATATTAATATCTGATGCATTATCAACCTAATCATGGCATGATATCACAATCTATCCTAGTCATACTTTTTGTTCATCGAGTCTTGGTGTGATTCTACAAAACTAGGGAACTATCTATAGAAACAATTTATCTCTCAGTTCTCTTCCCCTTCCCACTCTTCTTTTTGATGTACAAAGATTCTTCACCTATTTTTTAAGGTTGGGCAGGTAGTCGATGACCTTATCTAATGGAAGCTTACAAATTATATGATTCTTCTATGCTTCCATGTCCATCAGGGTCGTTGGATGGCCACCGAGAGGCGCCATCTAGTGGCACATGTACTTCTCCTCTGTTGGGGGAGAGGCAACATAATTGGAGCTCCGACAACCTCGCCAAAGCTCTGTCGGGTCCCCCATTGTCGTAGAAGGGTGGCGAAGCATCTTGACCACCTAGAGAAGGTGGCTGACCAGAGAGGAAGCATCGAGGTTAGTTGTAGATGGTTGTCGGTGAAGCATTGCCAGAGAAGAGATCCAAGATCGGAGAGGGATGCGGAACTCCGGCCATTTAAGATCCTACAGAGTTAGCATATAGCTGAAGCAGTGCGTGCGAAGTAAGTGGAATGAGGGGACCCGATCGAGACAGAGAAGGAGGGTATTTAGTTCTTCTTCTCTAGCGAAGCATAGAGGAAGTGGCATGAGGTGGTCGGGGGTATGGAGGGGCAAATAGGGTGAGTGGAGGGTTTCTCAAAGATGAGAGATGGATGGCGGAGGATGTGAGGTGATCAGTGGTTGGTGAGGATGAGTGTAAACATGAAAATAATTTAAGAGATTCAAAGAAAATGGGGAGGAGAATACCTCAACAGAGATGGAGAATTGGTGGATGAATAGCTTGGGATGAGGGCCAAATTGGTCCTCTGGTCGTCGCTCAAACTCGAGCAGCCGCTTCGAGGAGCTCGGTGGTGACAGAGCCACCGCGATGTGGTCTGACGGTCACAGGTCACACCTGGGCAGAGATTGTCGTCGCCTCGACTTATTGCCCATCTGCTGTCATCAGAGGGGCGAGGGAAGCTGGGCCTTTGCCCTTGGAATGGTGGACGAGGGTAGAAGGAGGCAAAGGGAGAGGTTTTGTAGGCGAAGAAGGTGGGGGTTACAGGTGGTGATGGGAGTGATTTGCAAGGGCTGCTGGAGATGAGGAGTGATGGAGGGGTTCTCGGGTTACGCGAAGAAGAAGAAGGTAATGACTATGGAAAGCGGTCGTTAGGTGGTTGAAAGGTGATCGGAGTAATGGCCAAAGAAGGCAGGGAGTGGAGGAGTTGCAAGGCGTAACGCTTGGGAGCAGGGCACGCTAGAGGTAGGTGACGAGTCCTGGACCGTTGGATCATGCGATCCAACGGTCTAAATGGAGACGTGGGTGTGCATCGCAAATCAGATCCAGAGATCTGATCTTGCGGTTGTAAATTGGACGGTGACGAGCGGTGAGGATCTGATCTAAGATCAGATCGTACGGTGGTGACAGAAGTGTGGATAGAAAGCTATGATGAAGATGGGGGGGGGGGAGATCTGAGGGTTAAGGATGAAGAGGTGACGTGGCGAGGGCAGAGTCGTAGGATAAGAGAGAGATCGTGTGGTATAGAGGAGGACGCGAGTGGGTGGTTGTGATCAGATCTCAGAGGAGATCTGATGGCTGTTAGGTAATGGGGAATAGACGACCGATATTGAGGCACCCAGAGGTGGATCCAACGGCTCCTGTGACGGCTGGGTACGAGCGAAGGAAGGGGCCAAGTGGGAGGCCCAGAGAGTGCCACGTGGCCCAATGAAAAAATTAAGTCAGTAAAAATCAAAGAAAAATCTAAAATAAACAGTTAGAGATTGAATTAGGAAAAAGTTAAAACATGAAAGCTGTAGATCTCAATGAGATCTACAAGTTTCATGTTGAACAAAAAGTCAAAAGAGGTCATTTGTATAAAAGTATATTTTGAGGGGTATTTTTAACGAGTAAAAACACGTTTTTGTGGTTTTGAGGTTTTTTTTGTATTTTTCATTCCTTTTAAAATCCAAAATAAATATAGACAACATTTATTCTAATTTTTAGGAGGTTTTAATAACATATATAAAAAAAGAAAAGGTTAGTAATTAAAATACAATAATCAAGGTTGGTAAATATTGGTTAATTATACACATATAGGTTATTTACTAAAGATGCGGAATTAATGAAGATTTGTCAAGAAGTTTTTATTAATCAAGCATAAAAATAATGAATAATGATGATCCAGGAGGGATTTATCAATGAGCAAAATGAAAGATGGAAGGAAATAAAATGAAAACGGATATACAAAGAGATGGATATACAAAGATCAAGAAGGTAGAAAGTAGACCTTCATGGGTGACCGTTGAGGAATGGATCTCACCGGAGTTGGAAGATATGAAGGATATATTAAAAACGATGTGATAGAGAGGTGGAGACAGAGTTGTGGTGTAGCGATTGATTCGGTTGGATGTCGATGGAGGGTATGGGAGTTGGAAGAAGTAGCAGAGAGAATAGTTGAAGCCAAAAGAATTTACCTACGACAAAGAACAAAGAAGAAAGTCATCTAAATGGAGTCGTTGCCTCGATGGCTTGACGAGGGTCAGAGTCTGAGGATCACGCCAGTTCCTCTATGCTAAGCTGGATTGGAATCGGGTTTGCTCCCTGTCTGTCGCCCGGATCGTTCGACCTCACAGGAGGTAAGTGGTGAAGCCCCTAATGGAGAATAAACCTCTAATAATTGGGTACGAAGAGCTTTTATAGGCTTTAAGGTTTTAAGTAGGGCTTCGCAAGTGAGATGGGTTTGTTTTGGGATTACCAATAAGATACGTGGGAGGTTGGTGGGGATAGGGCTTACAGAGCTCGAATCGAAGGTGATTGAAACGATGACCGGAACAAGGATCAAGAGGGTCAAGTTTGACTCGGTTCTAAGTTGTATTGTTAGGATTTGGGTGGTTTAGTTTCAAGCGTTGGAATTTTGAATAGGAGCGTTGATTGGAGGTTATGGGAGATCAAAGAGGCGGTTGGGATAGATTGGGTCGATTCTGAAAATCGGGTAAATTCTTGGGTTGTCGAAGATGGGTTCTTGGGTTTTCTGACTCAATCCTTCGGCCTGGAGGTGGATATCTTGGCTTCAGGCGTTTGGTTCAAATCTTGGTTTCATTGTGAAGAGAATCAGGTTTGGGTTTCAATCATACTTAGTGACATTTAGGTAAGAGAGAGATCCGAATGATGAGAGAGAAAGAGCAGAAGAGAGAGAAGAAGGAAGAACAATGGAGGAGGAGGTTGGGGGAGGTGTTGACCCGCCTGGTCAACACTTCCCTCTCTCTCTGATTGGTGGAGAGGGAGTACAAGGATGCGGATCAACATCGACTAAACCACATGGCTGAGGTGGGAATAGAGGTGAGACGAATGTAAAAGAGCCACGTGGATCTTTGATGATCTTACCAATGCATAAAAGAAGAGAAAATTAAATAAAATACGAAAGATGTACTCAAATGCAAAATTGATCAAAATAAAATTGGTAGATGTCAATGACATACATTTTTCATTTAGAGCTCAAAATCAACCAAACTCATTAAAGAAAGATATGATTTTTTGTTGGTATTATAAATATAAAAATATCATTTTTTTCGTTTTGTGTATTTTTCTCCAACTTTCTGCGAGATATATGTCAAAATTTGTCACTCATGTTCTAATATATAGAGAGAGTAAAATGGGGCTGCTCCATGGAAGTAGCCAACGGGATGCTCCCACCCATATTTTCTGTCCAATTTTTTATTTTTTTGGAAAAATAAAATTTTGTATATTCATCACTATATCTCTCTAACATTCCATTAAAATTTCATCAGAAACAGAGACTCTTATACCCTTCATCCAGAATAGGTAATTTTAACGGTCTTAGGATTGCTGTAATCGACCTTTTCTAGATGGAAGGCATAAGAGTGTCTGTTTCTGACGAGATTTTAATGGAATATTAGAGGGATATATTGATAAATATACATATTTTATTTTCCAAAAAAAGTAAAAAATGGGCGGGAAATGGGTATGGGAGCAGTTCGTTGGCTACTCCTAGGGAGCAACCCATTTTACTCGCATATATATATGCATATATAAATATTTACAGACACATATGTACCCATGCATATACATATAGATGCATATGTGCATGATGCATGTAACTGTATATATAACTGTATGTATTTGTCTATATATATATGTATATGTATGTATGCATGTATGAAACAAGAAATTGTAAAATATATTGGAAAGATGTCTAAATTGAGGACGACTCACCATATATATGGTGAGACCCTGCCTCATTTAAAGTTTCACACACACACACACACACATATAGGGTTAAATGAGGCTACTCCCTGGGAGTAGCCAATTGGCCACTCTCACCCTTATTTTCCCTCTATTTTTTATTTTTTTGGAAATAAAAAATACGTATATTCATCATTATATCCCCCTAACATGTCATTCCAATTTCGTCAAAACAGAGACTCTATGCCCTCCATCTGATGGGGGTCAATTTCAGCAATTCTGATACCGTTAAAATTTGATAGTCTTGATGGAGGGGATAGAAGTCTCGAATTAAGTTGAATTTTGAATGACACCATGGTGACATATTGTGATCTAAATTCCAATAGATTTCATTTCAAGAAAATAAAAAAATACAAAAGAAAAGGGGTGAGAGCATGTAAGTTGGCTACAACCAGGGAGCATATTCCCTTTTCCCATATATATCCTGTGAGAGCCAAAACTTGTGAGAGCATGAGAGCATGCATTCTGGACCACATGATCCAAACAGGAGAGAGAAAACAGAATCATGTGGTCCAGAATGCATGCTCTCACCTTTTTTTGCTCTCATATGATCACTCCTATATATATATATACATACATACATACATATACGAGGATAAGGAGCTTGCACCAAGGTGCATGTAATTTTACATGCACCGGGGCTTATATCTTCCACATTTTTCTACTTTTTTGAAAAATACCACTGTATATTCATCTATATATCCCTCTAATATGTCATTCGAATTTCGTCAGAAACAGAGACTCCTATGACCTCCATTTAGAACAGGTAATTTTAACGGTCTTAGAATTGTTGTAATCGGCCTGTTCTAGATGGAGGGCATAGGAGTCTCTTTTTCTGACGAAATTCGAATGGCATATTGGAGGGATATATAGATGAATATATAGTGATATTTTTTGAAAAAGTAAAAAATGTAGAAGATACAAGCTCCGATGCATATAAAATTACATGTACCTTGGTGCAAGCTCCCCATCCTATATATATGTGTGTGTGTGTGTGTGTGTGTGTGTGTGTGTGCGCGCGCGCGTGCGTGTGTGTGTGTGTGAAACTTCAAATGAGACAGGGACTCACCAGTATTGTGGTGAGCCCTCAATCCCATCCTTCTATCTTTGATCTCACGGCTAGATTTATTGATACATTAGTTAAACTAATTTAATGATTAGAAACCTATTTTGGTCATTTCATCACATTCTAAATATAGAATATGATAAATATTTCATCTAATCTGGCGCCTCCCTCCCTCCCTCCCTCCCTCTCTCTCTCCCAATTTGTTCTCTTCCTCTCTCTTGAGTGCCGCTCCTTCCTTCTTTCCTTGATCGAGGGCAACGACGGCATTTGTCCAGGCAGCAGAGGAGTCATTATTGACTGTCGACAGAGCACCAAGCTACTGGCAGAGGTTCTCCTCCACGCAAAGAGCGGGTGATGTTTCTTCTCCGACGAGGGCTCCTGGCGAATGGGTGGGGCTCATGTGGTTAGCAGCAACAATTGAGAAGGAGGGTCGAGCTCGGTGGTGGTGCTGGCGGTGATGGCAAGGGGCTTTCAACAATTTCTTCAAGAAACCCATCATCCTTATCAAGCGCTTTTCATATGACCATTCTGAGCTGCCTGCATTGTTCTATTGCCGACATTTTTGCGTATTGCTGCCCAAGATGTCGTCTTTGCCTAGAAGAGCCTTTGGAAGCATCTCCTTGGGCTGAGTTTCTTCGCTCCGAACTTCGTTCGACCGACTTCTCCATCTCACCGGGGATATATGCCTCTACCACCTCATCGGTCTCCCCTTCAAACACCCTCATCGTCGACGTTGCTGGGATCGAAGAGGAGCTCGAATCTCTCAGCCCTTAAGAGACAACTCCCGAAACGGTTGTGTCCAGCATCAATTTTGGGTAGGCATGAAAACGGTCGGATACGGATCGGATATGCCTATTTCCATATCCATATTCGCTTCATCTATATCGAATACGAATACGGATACGGATATGATTCGGATATGCATTATGGAAACCATATCCGTAAGAATAGGGATATGAATCCGAATACGGATCGAATAAAGAGCAGATCCGAATAAGGATCGAATAAAGAGCGGATCCGAATACGGATCGAATGAAGAGTGAACCCAATATGGATCTAATAAACATGAAATCCGAATATGGATTGAATAAAAACCACATACGAATATGAATTGATTTTTTTATCAAATTTCATAATGATTTTCATTATCGTTATAATGTAATAATTAAAAATACAATTCAAAATTTCTTATCCTAATTCAAATATCTCATTTAAGTATCTTCTATGATTTCCCTAGGAGACCGCATTAGACCCCGCAACATATCTACTCTCCCAAATTTGATATTAATTCGTTCAAGGTGACGTTGAAGATCATTTTTTTCTTTCTGATACTAAACTATTCAATCGTAAAAGGATGAGTAGAAGAAGAAATTTGTCACATTTTTTATCTTTAATTTTATTTCTTTTTCCTATATCATTAACTAGAATGACAAGGCATATGTGAAGAAATGATTAATTTCTATTAATAGACTCGCTAAAGATCCAAACATATATTATTTTGCATGGGTGCATGTTCATTATCAATAATTAATAATATCCAAATTCTGTGTACTAGTTCGATTCGAGTCAAATTGGTCCACTTCGATCGGACATGATTAATATTCAATCCTATTTTTAAAATTTCTAATTATACTTCCATGGAACCAGTCGAACTGATGATCAGATCGAGGGTAGTATCTAATCCAACCAGTCTGACCAACCACTCAGTGTGATTTTTTAAATCACGACCGACATTGTGAGAGATATTCTCCAATGAAAGAGAGAAGAAGAAGATACAAATGGAAAGATAATTCACCACATGAAATATAGAAAAGAATCGTGGAGAGATAAAAAGACGATAAAGCAAATCCAAATTTAGGGAGAGAGTCCCACATTTTTTAGTTTATAAGTACATTTAGTATAAGAAAACTAAAATAATATTATAATTATAATATTATATCAATAATACAAAAGTGGTACCTAAAATTCTTGGAAGGGCACGTGCCCTCCTCCATGCCCCCCTCTAGATTCGTCCATGGATAGAATAGGCTATTAAAGCTGGAATGTGATCTCTAAAGCTTTAAATCATGTTATTAACCACTCTTATACGTAAAGCTACTTATGGTTCTTCTAGTTCTACCATTCCCCTGGTGATCATTTGGCTATGTCATGTTTCTCATACATGAGACCTGGAAGAATGCCATACCAAGCAAGGAAGGGCTCCTTAAATCCTCCTAGGAAAGAAGGTTTATTCCAACAACTCTACCAAAATTCCTTTTAACATGGGATTGAAATCTCCCTTAGTTTCTGAAGGCAAAAATGTAACTGCCAATGCAGAGATCCTGAAGGCATTCTTGAAGTTCTCAACTGCATCTCCAAACATTTCACTGGAAAGCATAGAATCATCATGTTCATAGGCTTATACTGCTACCACTGGCATCTATTCATCCAGGGAGATTGGCATCAATTATACTGCTAACATTCTTCCCAGATTCGTAAACTTGGAACTATGGCCACATGTTTTTGAAGTTACACCATTGTTCTTCTAGTGTTTATCATGTTCAGGTTAATTGCGAGCTTAAGGAGGTTGAGATGCGAGACCTTTCGGAGTGGGAAATTGTGATGGATATTGACAGATGATGAGTAGTCCATAACGGAGTGCTGCTGTTGAAGTTGAGGACAGAAGGTTTGCAGGGAGGAGGATGGTGATCTCGTGGGCGAGTGCCAGATAGTGAGTAGCTGTAGCTACAATGAGGCCGAGGCCTTAATATAGGAGATCAAGGAGGAGGGGCAGACCATTGGGGAGATCAGTTTTCCAGGCTTTTCTCACTACAAGGAAAACAAGCTGTTGCTACAGAACTATGGCCACGGATATGGGGTTTGCGGCCGCAGAATTGGGCTCTGGCCACGACACGTCGTGGCCAGAAGACGTAGCTATAAGTGGCATGGCCATGACGTAGCTATAAGTGACAGACGAATATGCCATGGCCACTACAAGTGGCCACAGAACTTCTCGTGATCACAACTCTTATATGAAGACTTTGGCCACGGATTGTGGCCACGAGAAACTAGTGGCTACGGAATTATCGTGGCCACAACTTTCCGTAGCTACATTCCGTGGCCACAACTCATTTTTCTTGTAGTGTCTGTTGATATTATTATTCATGATTAATTTGATTGTTTACAAATGATCATCAACTGAATTTTAACATTTGTTATATTTGAATTCGTATTTTAATTTCAGTCAGAATCCATATTGAGTTGTTAAGGAGGTTGCGATAGATCTTTCCATGAAAACACTCAAGGTTTTGGTTGATTTTTGTTTATCGATTTGGATTCTAATCATGTACTCAATCTATCATGCGGGTTTTTTTAATATAAATATATAAATATAAGTTGAATAATACATGTATAATATAATACACTTCAAAATTTTCATATGTGACACTAGTTTTAAATAAAAATTAATAGTTTATATGTCAAGTAACATGTAAAGTACTTATATTAGTTATAAATATAAATGGTATTAATAAAATAATTTGTATATATTAAATACCATTGGAAAATTCAATGGATAAAGAGAGAAATGGGCCGGGCCATCCCATGGGCGGGCTTTGGAGATAGGTTTTTGAACTTCGGCCCCTTCCATGGGTCGGCCCGACTAGCATTTTTGCCTGGTCTACTCTCAATCATGCGCTGCTTTAACAATGCATTCATATTCACATAAATGCGGAAATGCCCATGTAAATTGTAATCAAACCATTCATACACACATAAAAGAATATTAAAAAAAGTTCTAATATGTGTATAATTTATAACAATGAAAAGCCCCAAGATTGCTAATATGTGTATTTGGTTGTTGTGATATGTGTATCCAAATATGATGGGAGATAATGACAAATACCCAAGATGCTCTATGTCCTGGACACGAAGTCCACTATGTGTTGAACACCCAGGAAATTGACGACTGCATCTTTTAGTAGTCCCCGCAACCTCTAGATGGATCGATTAGCTAGTTGAACGACCACTCTAGATCTCCTAATCGGATCGAGTTTAATTTTTTAATCACGATGAATAATATGATATTAATATCTGATGCATTATCAACCTAATCATGGCATGATATCACAATCTATCCTAGTCATACTTTTGTTCATCGAGTCTTGGTGTGATTCTACAAAACTAGGGAACTATCTATAGAAACAATTTATCTCTCAGTTCTCTTCCCCTTCCCACTCTTCTTTTTGATGTACAAAGATTCTTCACCTATTTTTTAAGGTCGGGCAGGTAGTCAATGACCTTATCTAATGGAAGCTTACAAATTATATGATTCTTCTATGCTTCCATGTCCATCAGGGTCGTTGGATGGCCACCGAGAGGCGCCATCTAGCGGCACATGTACTTCTCCTCTGTTGGGGGAGAGGCAACATAATTGGAGCTCCGACGACCTCGCCAAAGCTCTGTTGGGCTCCCCCATTGTCGTAGAAGGGTGGCGAAGCATCTTGACCACCTAGAGAAGGTGGCTGACCAGAGAGGAAGCATCGAGGTTAGTTGTAGATGGTTGTCGGTGAAGCAATGCCAGAGAAGAGATCCAAGATCGGAGAGGGATGAGGAGCTCCGGCCATTTAAGATCCTACAGAGTTAGCATATAGCTGAAGCAGTGCGTGCGAAGTAAGTGGAATGAGGGGACCCGATCGAGACAGAGAAGGAGGGTATTTAGTTCTTCTTCTCTGGCGAAGTATAGAGGAAGTGGCATGAGGTGGTCGAGGGTATGGAGGGGCAAATAGGGTGAATGGAGGGTTTGTCAAAGATGAGAGATGGATGGCGGAGGATGTGAGGTGATCAGTGGTTGGTGAGGATGAGTGTAAACATGAAAATAATTTAAGAGATTCAAAGAAAATGGGGAGGAGAATACCTGAACAGAGATGGAGAATTGGTGGATGGATAGCTTGGGATGAGGGCCAAATTGGTCCTCTGGTCGTCGCTCAAACTCGAGCAGCCGCTCCGAGGAGCTCGGTGGTGACAGAGCCACCGCGATGTGGTCGGACGGTCACAGGTCACACCTGGGCAGAGATTGTCGTCGCCTCGACTTATTGCCCATCCACTGTCATCAGAGGGGCAAGGGAAGCTGGGCCTTTGCCCTTGGAATGGTGGACGAGGGTAGAAGGAGGTAGAGGGAGAGGTTTTGTAGGCGAAGAAGGTGGGGGTTACAGGTGGTGACGGGAGTGATTTGCAAGGGCTGCTGGAGATGAGGAGTGATGGAGGGGTTCTCGGGTTACGCGAAGAAGAAGAAGGTAATGACTATGGAAAGCAGTCGTTAGGTGGTTGAAAGGTGATCGGAGTAATGGCCAAAGAAGGCAGGGAGTGGAGGAGTTGCGAGGCGTAACGCTTGGGAGCAGGGCACGCTGGAGGTAGGTGATGAAACCTGGACCGTTGGATCATGCGATCCAACGGTCTAAATGGAGACGCGGGTGTGAAACACCCCGCCTCGACGGGAGCGCATCTCAACATCCATACACATTATTACCCAACAACAGTTATAGACAACCTGCATGATATACCATATACCAATCATACAAAAAGATTATAGAAAATAAAGAAACTTCCATTGATAACCAGATGTCCACAGAAGGATAACAATAAAACCTCATATTCTCTTTATTACATCACATAATAATAGATGAAACATAGGGAAAATAAAACAACTACAACACTAAGCCTCAACCTCAACAACGTCCTACAGATGCACCACCAAAGATGCGAGCCTCCGTCTCCTGTTCTGCGCTTCCTGTTGGATTTCCAAAGAATGTAACCTGTGAGTCAAATGACCCAGTAAGGATAAGGTAAATTATAAATCAAGGGATTATAGTTAGGTAATGCAATTGCAGTAACTGAATATGTTTAGAAGAGAACGTTTTAAAGGCATATAACAATATACAATCACTTATATTTTAGGCCTCTAACACTTATGCCATCAAGACCAATTCTTTGACACATCTTAATCCATATTTTATTTCTTTATCCCGGACTCTTTCGTCAAAGGAGAAAGTCTACACTAGGAATGAAGTCTACAACACTCCATTCAGAGTGCAACCTAAAACCCGTGCGCAAACGCGATCCTTCAGCTAGTCTAGTTGGTAGTACTCTAACACCCGTGACAGGGAGCATATATCCCGAAGAGTCGTAACTCCGTCAACCGAGTCTGCCGGAGGAGTCTCGCTCGCTCCAAAACAAGTACCACAAAACGGATCCTTACGGTGCGATGCACGCGTGCACCCACCTCAATTCCACCAGAGTACCTACCACCACCCCACTCTGTGAAGCCCCTCGAGTGGGGATGACTCACTGTCGGCTCAGCCGGACTACAAGGGTGTGCACCCACCTTGTAGTACAAATTTTTCGCCCCCTTGTGCATTATATTATTTTATCCAAAAAAACTCAAGGTGGGAATTTGCAACCCAGATTTTTTTGTGAATCACCTGTCCATCCATTTAACACCTAGATAACACATATCTCCAATCATACGGTGCTATTTAAGGATACGTCCTCGTTATACTCACATTATGCATTTAATGTTATCCTGTCAAAACTAAACACATATGATAAAATTATATAAATCAAAAACTAATATAAACTTTCCAATATAAATTTTATTAATCGAAGATATTTAAGGAAATCAGGTCCCAAACATCTAATACAACACATGCACTAAAAGAAATTAAGGACTGTCATCATAAGGTAACAAGGGAAAACCATCATAAATCTCTCACCCGTACGCTTTAACTCACATTTCTAGTAACATTTACCATATTTCATACTGTGGTCAGGAACCTATGCATATTCCGGAATTCAAAAGAATTGCTAAAACTCTCCAAAAGTTAATTAGTTAACAAAATATTATAAACCTTCTATGAGGATGGCAACTAATATAATCCAATTGGTACATGTACAAGATCTCGCGATGTTCCAAGGGATCTACAGGTTATTGACAATAGGGAAACTCGAAAACTGTAGCTGTGCCCTTTTAATGTACATAGTATTATTTCGGACAAGGCAATTTATCCTACGACAAAATAAGCACTCCAACTACATACATATTTATATATAATCACATGAAGTTAAAGAGAAGAGTGGAGTTTTCAAAGTAAAACAATAGTATATAATGGGGGATTTTAAAGTTAATACCAAAAATTATGGATGAGAGCTGTGTCCATTAAATAATCCATGCTATGAGCTATGGTTATGTGTCACGTGAGTTTGAAGATAAGTTAAGACTAAGACATAAGATTATTATTAATAAAGCATCCAAATGTGATTCCAGTCGTTTCCAATTAGTGCATAATTACAAGATGTATATAGACGTAAGTATTATTAATAGGGTGCCGTTACAACAGTGCTATAAAAACGGATCAAAGATGTTCATGGTACCCCTAAAAAAAAAATAACTGTTATACTAAAATCAGGGAACACGTTCTTTTTATTCTACTAACAAACCTAATCTTAGATCTTCACATGGAAATGCAGGGATGTGTGGATAGAAAACATCTCCTTAACATGAATAAACCAATACATAATACCATGATTTATAGACTAATGCACGACAATCCTCCATGGATATTTAAGCCATGCCGTGTTCCACCAGCCAGAAATTCTGATATATTAGATCACATGTCTCAAGATATCTCATAGCAATACTAATCATTAAGACCACGTTCAATGTTTTTGTTACAACCTTACCTCGAATCTCAATATCGACTACACTACAGCAAAATGCAGAAACCACCATTAGTAACCCATGTTAATTTATCTCCTCCACCTAGACATTGAAGCCATAGAACTTATTAAGGTAGACCAATATCCCATTACAAATACCCGATAGGAGATCATAATGTCCGGATAAAGTTACTGGATTCGCGTCCTCAAAAGCATATTTGTTCGTTATCATACACTTAACAAAAGATACTCACGCAACTAATAAATCTCCAAATCCGGGAAGAAACGATTCAAAAAGGTAGAGAACATGATAGACCAACAGCAAAAGACGATCTCGGGGAAAGATCGAAATCAAGCAAACATCCCCAATGACGATCTCTAAATCGCAAGGTATGCGAAAAAGATAGAGAGAAAGTCAAGATCCGTTACCTATGTTAGTGTACGCCTTCAATCCGTGTTCTTGATCGCTCGATCAAGAATCCGATGAGAGGGATGCCTCTCCCTTGTGATGATGCTCCTCCTTTTCCTTTTGTCGTGATGCTACGGAGCTTGCACCTTTCTTCCTTTGGTTCCTTAGAGAAGGAGAGGGGAAAAGATGATGGATTAGGGTTTGGAAAGTAGTGGGAATGAGGGGGGATGAAGGGTGGGGGTCTTAATATAGGTTAGAACTAAAACCCTAGTTTTAGGATCTCTAAAATAGCCCTAACCCGTCATTAACTTAATCAATCCCGTAACCCTTAATTCCCATCAATATCCATGACCCCTCTTCACTAAAACAGGCATATCTCCCACATCCGAACTCAGAATTACGCATTTTTGGACTCGTTGGAAAGCTTGCGACGAGACGCTTCTTTTAATATAAAATTGAATAGGTTTTAAAACTTCCGGAAAATCGAAATTTGCGGGGTGTTACATCATAACAACCTTAAAAATAGTCTCGTCCCCGAGACTTAGGATGCAAAAGGTGTAATCATAACAACCTTAAAAAGTTGGATCTTATTGAGTAAAAGATAACAATCTTAAAAAAATGAAAGTAGCTTATAGATTACCTTCAAAGAGGTATGGGTAGTCACGTCGCATATCCGCCTCTGGTTCCCATGTGGCCTCCTCGGAGTTGTGTCGCTGCCAAAGGATCTTCACCAAAGGTATCTCCTTGTGCCTCAACTTCTTCACTGAACGATCGATGATCCGAACTGGTTCCTCCGGATAATTCAGGTCAGTATCCACATGAAGATCATCATAACTAATCACATATGATGGATCATGCACATATTTTCTCAAGTTGGAGATATCAAAAACATCATGCACACCAGCAAGGTGAGGAGGAAGAGCAATCCTGTACGCAACTTTACCAATCTTGTCAAGAATCTCGAACGGTCCGACAAACCGGGGTGCTAACTTTCCCTTCACTCCAAATCGTTGAACTCCCTTCATGGGAGAAACTCTCAAGAAGACAAAATCTCCAACTTCAAAGCTAAGATCAGTGCGTCGTCTATCGCTATAGCTCTTTTGCCTACTCTGTGCAGTAAGCAATTTCTTTCGAGCTATCTTAATTGCCTTAGCAGTCTCCTCCAAGTACTCTACCTTATGTAAAAGGTTATGTCCAATCTCCTGCCAACTCAGAGGTGTAGAACATCGTCTTCCATACAATGCTTCAAAAGGGACCATGCCTATGCTGGCATGGTAACTGTTATTATACGTAAACTCTGCTAACGGCAAATGGTCCTTCCACGACCCTTTCCACTCCAGCACACATGCTCGAAGAAGATCCTCTAGTGTCTGAATCGTCCTCTCGGATTGTCCGTCGGTCTGTGGATGGTAAGCAGAACTGAGGCATAGTTGTACTTCTAAAGAACTCATGAATTCCCTCCAGTAGTGAGAGGTGAACCTTGGATCACGATCAGATACAATCTGCTTCGGCAGCCCATGAAGTCTGACAATCTCCTTAATAAAGACCACTGCAAGCTGTAAGGGAGTGCATGCCATACTCACAGGTATGAAATGTGCTGACTTAATAAGTCTATCAACCACGACCCAGATGGCATCATGAGTACTAGTGGTCTTAGGAAGACCCGTCACAAAATCCATAGATATACCCTCCCACTTCCACTCAGGAATAGGAAGGGATTGCAAAAGTCTAGGTGGCCTCTTATGCTCAGCCTTAATTTGCTGACACGTCAGGCATTTTGCCACAAACTTGGCCACATCCCTTCTCATTTGCTTCCACCAAAAATTCTTTTTCAAATCCTTATACATCTTTGTGCCACCAGGATGTATCGACAAACGTGAACTATGTGCCTCACGTATGATCTCTTCCCTCAATTGTACATCTGCTGGAACACACAACTGGTTCCCATTTCGTAGCACACCATCTTGATAAGAAAAGCCAACTAAGGTTCCTGCGATAGACTTCTCCTTGAGTCTCTGCATACTCAGGTCTTCATGTTGCCCTTGGATGATTCGCTCAACTAACTCTGGACGAGAAGGGGATGGAACTATGACAGTCACTCGACTACTCTGAAATGGATGCCAATCACTGAAAGCTGCAAGAAGATCCCATGCTTTAAGCTGAGGACGAGATTCACTTGAATGAGGCCTACGACTAAGGGCATCAGCAACCACATTCGCCTTACCAGGATGGTAAGAGATGGTGCACTTGTAATCCTTTAACAGCTCCAGCCATCTCCTTTGCCTCATATTGAGCTCCTTCTGATCAAAAAGATGCTTGAGACTCTTGTGATCTGTGAAGATTTCGAAAACAACACCATAAAGATAATGTCTCCACATTTTAAGTGCAAAGATAACTGCTGCCAGTTCCATATCATGAGTTGGGTAATTTTCTCATGTGGCTTCAACTGTCTAGATCCATATGCAACAACCTCACCATGTTGCATCAAAACCGCACCCAGACCCTCCTTTGATGCATCAGTGTAAACTGTGAATCCGTCTGGACCCGACGGAATTGTCAAGATGGGAGCTGTAGTGAGCCTTCCCTTTAGTGTCTGGAAGCTATTCTCACACTCTTCTGACCAAGCATATGGCATCTCCTTCTTGGTCAGCTGGGTGAGGGGAAGGGCAATTTGAGAAAATCCCTTCACAAACCGTCTGTAATAACCGGCTAAACCAAGAAAGCTTCGGATCTCAGACACTTTCTTTGGTCGTTCCCAACTAAGGACTGCTTCGATTTTTGCAGGATCCACAGACACTCCTGCACCTGAGATAATATGGCCTAAGAATGATACTTCTTGAAGCCAAAACTCACACTTACTAAACTTTGCATATAGCTTGTACCTCCGTAAGGTCTCCAGCACTGTCTGTAAGTGAGTGCGATGTTCCTTCTCGTCTCGAGAGTCGATAAGGACATCATCAATGAAAACCACAATAAAATTATCAAGGAAGGGCTGAAAAACCCGATTCATCATGTCCATGAATGCTGCTGGGGCATTTGTCAAGCCAAAGGGCATCACCAAGAACTCGTAGTGACCATATCTGGTTCTAAATGCAGACTTAGGTATATCCACATCCCTAATACGTAACTGGTGATAACCAGACCGTAGATCAATCTTAGAGAAGATGGATGACCCTTGTAGCTGATCAAAGAGATCGTCAATACGCGGCAAAGGGTAACGATTCTTGATTGTTACTTTATTCAACTGCCGATAATCTATACACATGCGTATAGATCCATCCTTCTTCTTAACAAAAAGGACAGGCGCTCCCCATGGAGATGTATTAGGGCGTATGAAACCCTTCTCCAGCAGTTCTTATAACCGCACCTTGAGTTCCTTCAGCTCAGCTGGTGCCATCCTGTATGGTGTCATGGATACTGGTTGAGTTCCTGGAATGATAGAAATCTCAAACTCCACCTCACGAGGTGGAGGAAGCCCGGGAAGATCTACAGGAAATACATCTGGAAAGTTCTTTACTATTTCAATCGCCTCTAATCCTTCCATGGGAGTTTGATTCCCAATGACGTGAGAAATGAATCCTTCGCATCCTTGAGATAACAGACGATGAGCTTGCAATGCTGATATGCAGGTTACCCCTCTCGACGAGATGCTTCCATCAAATACGAATTCTTGTAGCTCAGGAATCCTGAAAATAATCTGTTTTTGGAAACAGTCTAAGCATGCGTGGTGATTCTCAAGCCAGTCCATGCCGATAATAACATCAAAATCCTCCATCTAAATGAGCAGCAAGTACGCCTCCAGCATATAACCTCCAATATAAACTGGGCAATCGGGAAATACCCGATGGACAACAAACACCTGACCCCCCGGTCCCTTAATAAGATAAGGGTTTGAAACTATGGTAGGATCTCGGCCTAAGGTATCTGCAAAACTCCATGATACGAAGGAATGAGATGTACCCGAGCCAAAAAGAGCATGGGCTGTAAAGTCGCCTACTGAAATCATACCTCGTACCACTGATCCCGAAGCATGTGCTTGCCCATCGGTGATGGCATTGAGTTGTCCTTCTCTTCATGGCCCACTGGAACCTGTCGTGCTTCGAGTCTGGTTGGGATGTCCCCTGCCACCACGAGAGGTAGAACCACGTCCCTGATGCTGCAGACGTCCCCCTCGTACAGTACCTCGCATCTGTGAAGCTCCCAACGGACAGTTGGACCTGATGTGCCCCTCTTGGTTGCATCGGTAGCAAACACGTGCATCGGTTATGTTGTTCACCATTGGATGTGCTGGTCGTGATGGCTCAGAAAGTGCTTGCCCCAAGGTAGGAGCTCCTCCATGTGTGGACCTGGTAGACATGCCATGTCGGTAGGGGTGGATACGTTGTCCTCTTCGTGCTGTCGAACGATCATTACGGGCAGTCTTCCCATAATAGCTCGATCCTCCTTGCCTGGTTTGTACTGACCTGCCTTCACGCAAGTCCTCCTCCACTCGGGATGCAGCATCAACCACTTCCTTCATAGTAACCAATCTAAGGGGTACTAGCCTCTCGCGAATTTCCTTATGAAGACCTCGAAAGAACTTGAATGCTTTGTCGGCTTCGGTTGGCACAGTGCTAGCAGCATACTTCAATAACTCCGTGAACCTGTTCAGATAAGTAGTCACGGTCCTGTTCCCTTGCTCGAGTAGGGTGAACTCTACGCGGCGCTGCTCTAGCCAGTATTCCGGATAGAGATGCTCCCGGAACGCCTCAGTAAATTTCTCCCAAGTAACCGGTGTTGCAATCTGCGGCTCCATAGAACTCCACCATTCATCAGCATAGCCCGCTAAGGAGTAAGTGGAAAGTGTAACCTTCTCCTCATCTGGTACATGTATGGTGCGGAATACCTTTTCCACACGCTTCTCAACATCCATTATCAATATTACCCAACAACAATCATAAACAACCTGCATGATATACCATTTATACAAAATGAGGAAATAGGAAAAAAAATTCAAGTTTCTACTGATAACAAAAGTCCACATACGGATAACAATAAGTCATCAGAATCTCTTTATTACATCATAAATACTCATAAAAGAAGGATAATAGAACTACTAAGAAACTAGTCCTCGACCTTAACAACGCCCTGCAGATGCACCACCAAAGATGTGAGCCTCTGTCTCCTGCTCTACACTCCCTGTTGGATTTCCAAAGAATGTAACTGGTGAGTCAACTGACTCAGTAAGGATAAAATAAATTATAAATCAAGAGATTGTAGGTAGGTAATGCAATTGCAGTAACTGAGCAAGTTTAGAAGAGAACAACTTAAAAACATCTAGTAATAAGCAATCAATAATATTCTAGGCATTTAACAAGTAGCAATCAAAATCAATTCTTTGACATATCTATATTCATATTTTCATTTACTTATCCCAGACTCGTCCATCAAAGGAGAAAGATTACACTAGAAATGAAGTCTGCAACACTTCATTTAAAGTGCAACCCAAAACCTGTGCGCAAACGCGATCCTTCAGCTAGTCTAGTTGATAGTACTTTGACACTCGAGATGGGCATATATGTCCAATAAGTCTCAACCCTGTCAATCGAGTCTGCCGGAGGAGTCTCGCTCGCTCCCTGAAAAGTGCAACAAAACAGATCCGTATGGTACAATGCACACGTGCATCTACCTCAATTCCACCAGAGTACATACCACCACCCCACTCTGTGATCCCCTTGAGTGGGGATGACTCACTGTTGGCTCAACCGGACTACAAGGGTGTGCACCACCTTGTAGTAATTATCTTTTCATCCTTCACATGCTTTATTGTACTTTACTTGAGAAAATTGTATCTAGTCTCAACCATGAATTTAAATAATTAAGCAATCCCTTGATATAATTAGGAACCCTAAAATAATATTAGTTACAACATGCTTCCATCTCTGATATGCCTCCAAGCATTAGAGCAACCACCCAATCATTGGATTTCTCCTAACTCTCGATAGTTTGTGTTGTTCACACAAGAGTTATACCATACATATATTAGAATATCACAACCTAAGTACACTCCATCGTTCGACGCATGTACGCCACTCTCCGACTTAAATAATTATCACAGATGGTTATTCCATCACGTATTGCGTAGAAATATATACTTTAGTTTCGTGGTATGATGCTCCCTCCGGTATGCAAAAAAAATGATTCAAAAAAAATGAGGGAGAGTCAGCATATATAAATATACATATAATTATATAAAAAGATATCTTTTATATACACATTATTCATAATTTCAAGTAGTGTATCGTTAGGTGCAAAAAGAAATATAATAAAATAAACTCCAGGGCCATGCCCATTGCCCTAAATGCACAAGTACACCTCAAAACTCATAACTATGCTGTAATGTTTTAACATAAGCTGTATCTTAAAATCGTATTCAAAACACGAGTGAAGTCAACCCTAAATAGAGCTTGATTTTAGGATTTGTTTTAAAGATAGATTGAAAAAGTCTGTAATCCTATAATTAGTATACACGCTATAATAATAAACCCCAAAAAATATTTTCCTTTAATATCTGTAAGGCTAGACGAAGCTTTATCTTCAGAAAATATTGGTTAAAACGAAGACTCAACATAACACCAAAATTAGGACGTCCACATATTAGTTATACTGCCTTTAAATATTCCTTATCTTGATCCATTGAATTTGAATGTAACCATTTCAACTATTCATAATAATACTTGTTATAAAAAAATATGCATAGTTCGAAAATGGAGTTATGAAAAAGGTATGTCATGAACCTCTTCATGGAATAATATCAAGTCTCATATTAATAATAAGACCTCACAGAGATTTAACATATGGAAATTACACGGGGTCTATGATTTACAACTCTTAATACTAACAAAATATCAAACCTAAATTATAAAAAGAAGAGTTGCGTTATGTCAAAATTTAAGATCTCTTTTTATCCATACCACATTCTTATTTATGGCATACCATACATTAACATGGCCCTAAATTCATTTAATGCCTTTTCCTTTTGATAAATAAAGAAAAACCAAACTATTATGCATGGACCTACGAGAACATAAAAGAGTTGATGGTAAGTACTACATTGTACCAACAGCAAGAGATGATCCTGGGGTTGGATCAAATTCGAGTCCCCCAAACCCCATTCTCCATTATCGCGAGATAAACGAACGAAAAAGGAGAAGGGTGAAATCAGTTACCTATACTCGTGCACGTCTTTGATCCACGTGCTCGATAGCCGATCACGAATCCGATGAGAGGGTTGCTTTTCCCTTGCGTTGGCCCTCCTCGTCTTCTTCTTGTCGCGAGTCTACGAGACTTCGAGAGTTTTTGATAACGGTGGTGACACCGTTCTCTCCTTGATTCTCTGAAGAAGGAGATGGAAAAAGAGATAAGAGAATGACTTGGGGAGGAAGAAAGGATGGATTAGGGTTTGGAAAAGGAGCAGGAATGAGGGGAGATGAAGGGTGTGGGTCTTTATATAGTTGGGGATTAAAATCTTGATTTTAGAAACCCTAAAATAGCCTTAATTCGTACTTAACTTATCTAATCCCGTAACCATTAATCCCCTCAAAAACCATGACCCTCTTCACCAAAACATGCATATCTCCCACATCCGGATTCGGAATTTCGCGTTTTTGGGCTCGTTGGAAAGATTGCGACGAGACGCTTCTTTTGAGTATAATATTGAATAGGTTTTAAAACTTCAAAAAAATCCGAAAATTACGGAGTGTTACATCATAACAACCTTAAAAATAGTCTCGTCCCCGAGACTTAGGATGCAAAAGGTGTAATCATAACTACCTTAAAAGGTTGGATCCTATCGAGTAAAAGATAACAACCTTAAAAAGGATGAAAGTAGCTTATATATTACCTTCAAAAAGGTATGGGTAGTCCCGTCGCATATCCGCCTCAGGTTCCCAGGTGGCCTCCTCGGAGTTGTGTCATTGCCAAAGGATCTTCACCAAGGGTATCTCCTTGTGCCTTAACTTCTTCACTGAACGATCGATGATCCGAACTGGTTCCTCCGGATAACTCAGGTCAGTATCCACATGAAGGTCATCATAACTAATCACATGCGGTGGATCATGCACATATTTTCTCAAGTTGGAGATATGAAAAACATCATGCACACCAGCAAGGTGAGGAGGAAGAGCAATCCTGTATGCAACTTTACCAATCTTGTCGAGAATCTCGAACGGTCCGACAAACCGGGGTGCTAACTTTCCCTTCACTCCAAATCACTGAACTCCCTTGGTGGGAGAAACTCTCAAAAAGACAAAATCTCCAACTTCAAAGTTAAGATCAGTGCGTCGTCTATCGCTATAGTTCTTTTGCCTACTCTGTGCAGTAAGCAATTTCTTCCGAGCTATCTTGATTGCCTTAGCAGTCTCCTCCAAGTACTCTATCTTATGTAAAAGGTTATGTCCAATCTCCTGCTAACTCAGAGGTGTAGAGCATCGTCTCCCATACAATGCTTCAAAAGGAGCCATACCTATGCTGGCATGGTAACTATTATTATACGTAAACTCTGCTAACGGCAAATGGTCCTTCCATGACCCTTTCCACTCCAGCACACATGCTCGAAGAAGATCCTCCAGCGTCTGAATCGTCCTCTCGGATTGTCCGTCGGTCTGTGGATGGTAAGCAAAACTGAGGCATAGTTGTACTTCTAAAGAACTCATGAATTCTCTCCAATAATGAGAGGTGACCTTGGATCACGATCTGATACAATCTGCTTCGGCAACCCATGAAGTCTGACAATCTCCTTAATAAAGACCACTGCAAGCTATAAGGGAGTGCATGTTATACTCACATGTATGAAATGTGCTGACTTAGTAAGCCTATCAACCACGACCCAGATGGCATCATGACTACTAGTGGTCTTAGGAAGACCTGTCACAAAATCCATAGATATACCCTCCCACTTCCACTCAGGAATAGGAAGGGATTGCAAAAGTCCAGGTGGCCTCTTGTGCTCAGCCTTAATTTGTTGACATGTTAAGCATTTTTCCACGAACTTGGCCACATCCCTTCTCATTTGCTTCCACCAGAAGTTCTTTTTCAAGTCCTTATACATCTTGGTACCGCCAGGATGTATCGACAAACGTGAACTATGTGCCTCACGCATGATCTCTTCCCTCAATTGTACATCTGCTGGGACACACAATCGATTCCCATTTCGTAGCACCCCATCTCGATAAGAAAAGCCAACTAAGGTTCCTGCAATAGCCTTCTCCTTGAGTCTCTGCATACTCAGGTCTTCATGCTGCCCCTGGATGATTCGCTCAACTAACTCTGGACGAGAAGGGGATGGAACTATGACAGTCTTTAGACTACTCTGAAATGGATGCCAATCACTGAAAGCTGCAAGAAGGTCCCATGCTTTAATATGAGGATGTGATTCACTTGAATGAGTCCTACGACTAAGGGCATTAGCAACCACATTCGCCTTACCAGGATGGTAAGAGATTGTGCACTCATAATCCTTTAAAAGCTCCAGCCATCTCCTTTGCCTCATATTAAGCTCCTTCTGATCAAAAATATGCTTGATACTCTTGTGATCTGTGAAGATTTCGAAAGCAACACCATAAAGATAATGTCTCCACATTTTAAGAGCAAAGACAACTGCTGCCAATTCCATATCATGGGTTGGGTAATTCTTCTCATGTGGCTTCAACTGTCTAGTCCCATATGCAACAACCTTACCATGTTGCATCAAAACCGCACCCAGACCCTCCTTTGACGCATCGGTGTAAACCGTGAATCCGTCTGGGCCCGACGGAATTGTCAAGATGGGAGCTGTAGTGAGCCTTTCCTTCAATGTCTGGAAGCTATTCTCGCATTCTTCTGACCAAGCATATGGCATCTCCTTCCTGGTCAGCTGGGTGAGGGGAAGGGCAATCTGAGAAAATCCCTTCACAAACCGTCTGTAATAACCGGCTAAGCCAAGAAAACTTCGGATCTCAGACACATTCTTCGGTCGTTCCCAACCAAGGACTGCTTCGATTTTTGTAGGATCCACTGACACTCCTGCACCTGAGATAACATGACCTAAGAATGCTACTTCTTGAAGCCAGAACTCACACTTACTAAACTTCGCATATAGCTTGTGCCTCCGTAAGGTCTCCAGCACTGTCTGTAAGTGAGTGCGATGCTCCTTCTCATCTCGAGAGTATATGAGGACATCGTCAATGAAAACCACAACAAAGCTGTCGAGGAAAGGCTGAAACACCCGATTCATCATGTCCATGAATGTTGCTGGGGCATTTGTCAAGCCAAAGGGCATCACCAAGAACTCATAGTGACCATATCTGGTTCTGAAGGCAGACTTTGGTATATCCACATCTCGAATACATAGTTGATGATAACCAGACCGTAGATCAATCTTGGAGAAGATGGATGACCCTTGTAGCTGATCAAAGAGATCGTTAATGCGTGATAAAGGGTAACGATTCTTGATTGTTACTTTATTCAATTGCCGATAATCTATACACATGCGCATAGATCCATCCTTCTTCTTAACAAAAAGGACAGGCGCTCCCCATGGAGATGTACTAGGGCGTATGAAACCCTTCTCCAGCAGTTCTTGTAACTGCACCTTGAGTTCCTTTAGCTCAGCTGGTGCCATCCTGTATGGTGTCATGGATACTGGTTGAGTTCCTGGAATGATAGAAATCTCAAACTCCACCTCACGAGGTGGGGGAAGCCCAGGCAAGTCTGCAGGAAATACATCCGGAAAGTTTTTTACTATTTCAACATCCTCTATTCCTTCCATAGGGGTTTGATTCCCAATAATATGAGCAATAAATCCTTCACACCCTTGAGATAGCAGGCGATGAGCTTGCAATGCTGATATGCAGGTTAGGCCTCTTGACGAGGTGCTTCCATCAAATACAAATTCTTGTAGCTCAGGTATCCTGAAGATAATCTGTTTCTGAAAACAGTCTAGACATGCATGGTGATTCTCTAACCAATCCATGCCAAGAATAACATCAAAATCCTCCATCTGAATAAGCAGCAAGTAGGCCTCGAGCATATAACCTCCAATATAGACCGGACAATCAGGAAACACCTGGTGGACAACAAACACTTGACCTCCAGGTCCCTTAATAAGATAAGGGTCTGAAACTAGGGTAGGCTCTCGGCCTAAGGTACCCGCAAAATTCCATGACACGAAGGAATGAGATGCACCCGAATCAAAAGGAGCATGAGCTGTAAAGTCGCCTACTGAAATCATACCTCGTACTACTGATCCCGAAGCATGTGCTTGCCCATCGGTGATGGCATGGAGTTGTCCTTCTCTTCGTGGTCCACTGGAACCTGTCGTGCCTCGAGTCTGGTTGGGATGTCCCCTGCCACCATGAGAGGTAGAACCACGTCCCTGGTGCTGCGGACGTCCCCCTCGTACAGTACCTCGCATCTGCTGAGCTCCCAACGGACAGTTGGACCTGATGTGCCCCTCTTGGTTGCATCGGTAGCAAACACGTGCATTGGTTATGCTGTTCACCATTGGATGTGCTGGTCGTGATGGCTCAGAAAGTGCTTGCCCCAAGGCAGGAGCTCCTCCATGTGCGGACCTGGTAGACATGCCATGCCGGTAGGGGGGGATATGTTGTCCTCTTCGTGCTGTCGAACGATCATTACGAGCAGTCTTCCCATAATAGCTCGATCCTCCTTGCCTGGTTTGTACTGACCTGCCTTCACGCAAGTCCTCCTCCACTCGTGATGCAGCATCAACCACTTCCTTCATAGTAACCAATCTAAGGGGTACTAGTCTCTCGCGAATTTCCTTATGGAGACCTCGAAAGAACTTGAATGCTTTGTCAGCCTCAGTCGGTACAGTGCTAGCAGCATACTTCAGCAACTCCGTGAACCTGTTTAGATAAGCAGTCACAGACTTGTTCCCTTGCTCGAGTAGTGTGAACTGCACGCGGCGCTGCTCTAGCTAGTATTCCGGATAGAAATGCTCCCGGAATGCCTCAGTAAATTTCTCCCAATTAATTGGTATTGTAATCTGCGGCTCCATACAACTCCACCATTCCTCAGCATAGCCTGCTAAGGAGTAAGTGGCAAGGGTAACCTTCTCCTCATCCGGTACATGTATGGTGCGAAATACCTTCTCCACACGCTTCAACCATCTCTCTGCCACATCTGGGCTTGTATTGCCCAGAAACTCTGGAACTTTCTCCTTGCGATATTTTGAAAATATGTCCTCTTGTCACGGTGGCGGTGGTGAGGGGGGAGGAGGAGGAGGTGGTGGCGGTGGTGGATCACCATCTCCCCCACCCATTCCGGACCCGCCTTCGGACGCAGATCTCGACAATCGCTCCTCGAGCATAAGTTGTCTCTGCCGCACATCCTGCAGCATCGCCATCATCGTAGTCAACTGTTGCGCAGTCTGATCTATACGAGGCGGCATGATCTGCAAGTGCAATTAGATCCTAGAGTAGGGGACATTAGTCAACCTTGATCAATATTTTTTGACAGCAATCAGAAGACTACTTGTCTAATGTACAATGGTATTTCTCCTACCATACAGTTGCCTATGATTGACGGGGTAATTAGGCTCTGATACCAAATGAAACGCCCCGCCTCGACGGGAGCGCATCTCAACATCCATTATCAATATTACCCAACAACAATCATAAACAACCTGCATGATATTCCATTTATACAAAATGAGGAAATAGGAAAAAAATTCAAGTTTCTACTGATAACAAAAGTCCACATACGGATAACAATAAGTCATCAGAATCTCTTTATTACATCGTAAATACTCATAAAGGAAGGATAATAGAACTACTAAGAAACTAGTCCTCGACCTTAACAACGCCTTGCAGATGCACCACCAAAGATGTGAGCCTCTGTCTCCTGCTCTACACTCCCTGTTGGATTTCCAAAGAATGTAACTGGTGAGTCAACTGACTCAGTAAGGATAAAATAAATTATAAATCAAGAGATTGTAGGTAGGTAATGCAATTGCAGTAACTGAGCAAGTTTAGAAGAGAACAACTTAAAAACATCTAGTAATAAGCAATCAGTAATATTCTAGGCATTTAACAAGTAGCAATCAAAATCAATTCTTTGACATATCTATATTCATATTTTCATTTACTTATCCCGGACTCGTCCATCAAAGGAGAAAGATTACACTAGAAATGAAGTCTGCAACACTTCATTTAAAGTGCAACCCAAAACCTGTGCGCAAACGCGATCCTTCAGCTAGTCTAGTTGATAGTACTTTGACACTCGAGACGGGCATATATGTCCAATAAGTCTCAACCCTGTCAATCGAGTCTACCGGAGGAGTCTCGATCGCTCCCTGAAAAGTGCAACAAAACGGATCCGTATGGTACAATGCACACGTGCATCTACGTCAATTCCACCAGAGTACATACCACCACTCCACTTTGTGATGCCCCTTGAGTGGGGATGACTCACTGTTGGCTCAACCGGACTACAAGGGTGTGCACCCACCTTGTAGTAATTATCTTTTCATCCTTCACATGCTTTATTGTACTTTACTTGACAAAATTGTATCTAGTCTCAACCATAAATTTAAATAATTAAGCAATCCCTTGATATAATTAGGAACCCTAAAATAATATTAGTTACAACATGCTTCCATCTCTGATATGCCTCCAAGCATTAGAGCAACCACCCAATCATTGGATTTCTCCTAACTCTCGATAGTTTGTGTTGTTCACACAAGAGTTATACCATACATATATTAGAATATCACAACCTAAGTACACTCCATCGTTCGACGCATGTACGCCACTCTCAGACTTAAATAATTATCACAGATGGTTATTCCATCACGTATTGCGTAGAAATATATACTTTAGTTTCGTGGTATCATGCTCCCTCCGGTATGCAAAAAAAAAAGATTCAAAAAAAAATGAGGGAGAGTCAGCATATATAAATATACATATAATTATATAAAAAGATATCTTTTATATACACGTTATTCATAATTTCAAGTAGTGTATCGTTAGGTGCAAAAAAAATATAATAAAATAAACGCCAGGGCCATGCCCATTGCCCTAAATGCACAAGTACACCTCAAAACTCATAACTATGTGTTGAGCCGGAATTTTAGAGATTGGAAATTTGTTGGTGAAAATGTGGTCGTTGTTTTTCCCCAAAATCCCGCGTCAACAAAAAAATATTTTTTTATGATTTTTGCTACTTATTAACCTGTATAGCGGACATGGTCGAACTCAGGGAGGCTACAATTCCCGAGGGTTATTCAATTAATCAGAAACTAATTAAAAGAAAACAGGAATCTCAAAGGACAACTATCCTTGGTTTTTGTGATTTTTTATCTTTTTATTTTTTTTAAATTTTTTTATTTCTAATTTTTTATATTTTCTGATTTTTTAAATTTTTATGATTTTGCTTTTGCAATTTTTTTTTTATTTTCAAAAATAATACGACGCAATATAAACAAGGTAAAGAGTATACACACACCAACTCTTTTTGCAATTTTCAATTATGCCAAAAATGATCAGAAAAATTCAAAGAAAATATTTTTGTGTTTTGAAAGTTTTGAAATGTTTTTGAGAATTTTTGTAGACTTTTCAGATGTTTTTGTATTCTTTGAAAAATCAAACAGTGAGGAAATCGGAAAATGTGGACAACCTAGAGTAATTTGCAATTTAAAACTCTTTTAAATGCCCAAAACTCCTGGCTACTATTTTTAAGGCAAACTAGAAGAAAATATCTACAAACAGAAACTGAAATCACAATTTTTGGGTTTTTGTAGAATTTTTTATGATTTTTAGAAGATTTTTGATATTTTTCTATTTTTTTGAGTTTTATAAATAATTAATGCGTGAAACTTGGTCTGAAATTAAAAGACAATGAAATAAAACTACTCTAATTTTTTTAGAATTTTTGGAGTTATTTTCGAATTTTTATGAATTTTCGAATTGCAAACAATGAAAAAGACACTGTTTTTGATTTTTTAATAATATCAAATGAAGTTAAAATGCAACAAAAAATTTATGCTAGATGGATATGAACATCAGGAGCATAGCACAATTTTTGCAAATTTTTTGGATCACAACTGATATTTATTTCAATGAAAAGACAAGCCAATTCAATATTCTACAGTTCAGGGGCTAAAATGTAAATACGGCAAATGTTTGGACTGAAATGTAAAGATTCGAATTTTTTGTCTCAAATAAATAATAAAAATAAATAGAGAGAAAACATATGCAATTTTACCAATTGATCATGTGCCTGGCAGGTGCTTGAATCTGGCAAGGACGTCTTTGAAATTTTGAGAACTCCTAGGGACGCAACTGTAATTTGTGTCAAAAGTCCTTGAACTGGCGGGGACGCTTTTGGAATTTCAGAAGCTTCAGGGCTGATTTCGCAAATGTTCCAATATAATATATATATATATATTCTCTCAAAAGCCCTAGGGCTGTTCTTTCACGCACAGGGGATGGGGGGCGCCGCCCCACCTCTTCTTCAAGGCGGAGCCGCGGTTCGTTCTTCAATGGGGAAGCAACAGGGGGCCAAAGGGGGCGCCGCCCCCTCTTCTTCTTCACGTAGATGGCGGCGCCGCGGCTTGCAGCAAGGCGGAGCTGCGGCGTGGCAGGAGATGGGCGCGGGAGATCGGCGCCGACTCCAGGCGTTGGAGCGGAGGGTCGGCCCTCGGCTTAAGGGGAGGCGCCTGGTGGCGCGTGTGGACGAGGGATGGTGCGGCGTCGAAGGCGGAGCACCGCCCAGGAGGAGCGGTGATGGCGCGAGTGGCGGGCGGCGAGATCAGGGCGGCGCCGCTGGAGTGGCTCACGCGCGAGGAGGCGCGTTGGCGGAACTTTGGAGGAGGGAGGCCTGAGGCACGCGCGGGGGCGCGCGGACTGGAGCGGGCGCGGCGTTGCAGCTGCAGGAGCGGCGCCGCCTCGTGCGGCTGGAAGGTGGAGCAGCAGGGTTCGACGGCTTCGGCGGAGGGTGGCTGGAGCGCGGCTCGCGGGCGGAGCAGGCGAGGTCGGTGGGGTGGCGTGAGTGCTGGCTACGCCGCCCCCTGGCTGCTGTCGTTTTTTTTATTTTTTTTATATTTTTTTTGTTTTATTATGTAAACAGTGAATAAATAAAAGAAGGAAAACCTTTTTTTATTTTTTTTATTTTTTAAAATCCGAAAAAAACAGAAAATTAGAAAGGATAAGGAATTTTTTTTGTTTTTTTTAATGCCCCTGCAAGACAAGCGTTAGAGATAAAGGAAGAAAAAAAAATTATTTATCTACAAAATCGGAACATGATGGGGATTCGGCGAGAGATGAGGGAATCGAATCCGATCTCCGGCCACCGTACGCGGCCGGAGTTGAGAGATCGTGAACGGTAGAAAATAGAACGTGGAGAGATTGCGAAGATGAGATGGAAAATCGAGTCGATGGCGGATCAAATCGAGATGGAGAAATTTTTTTACGATCTAGACGAACAAAATGACAATAACAAAATGCGATAAAATAAAGAGCGATTAAACTACGATAAAGATGCAAAGAAAAATACGGATCTCACCTTAGGAGCGGAAAATAGACCGTGATCGCCTCGACAAGGCCGACTCGCTGTCACCGGACGGCTCGGAGGCTAGGCTTCCTCGACGAAATTTCTCTCGGAGATCGGGCTCCTCTCTCTAAAGATTGATCAGGTCGGAATGAGGGAGATGGAGCCATATAAATAGAAAAGAGAGACATTTCAATTTTTGAAGAAGATAAGAGAGATTTTTGAATTTTTTGGTGGGAGAGATAACATGAGAGATAGAATAGAAAGATAAAATTATTTACAAAATTATCTATTTTTTGAATTTTCGTCACTTTATTTATTGGAATTTGAAAATGTCATTTTTTTATTTTTTTATGATGGTTGGTTAAAAATTGCAACTATATACATATACTATACACATATATGGTATTAAATACAAGTATAAATGGGGAAATTAGCCTCTTTTTTTGTTTTAAGAATTTTATTATTTTTTTTATTTTTATTTTTGTTTTAAGTAATTAGTAAAAATATTTACAAATATATATACAAATACAATATACACAAAATACAAGGGAAAATTGCACAAACCACCCCAGAAAACCAACTTTTCAACCGTAACTCCAAAAATTATAAAATCACAGTCATTTTGAAGATAATTTGATTTAGAACTCAATGGAAGTGAAATTGGTTTAATTTGATATCATATGGAGCTGGAATTGATCTTTCAATTAGTGCTTAGTGGTTTTTTTCCAAGTGTGGCTACTTTTATTCTGTACATGATTTAATTGTGCAATCAGTTTTATTAATTAGGACCCATTTTTATTTACAACTTTGATTTTGAATGTTATTTGATTTGGGGTCAATTAATGTACACATAAATTAGTGTTAGTTTTATACAGATATACACAAAATAAGTGAGAAACACAAATTTTTTTTTGGATTTTCTGGTTAAGGACCCTATCTCCCCCTACTTTATTCCTGGTCGATCAGGTCAAGTCTTGACCTTCTCTCGGGGTTCGGGTCAGCCTGTATACAGTCTTCCTTTTTTTTATTTTCTTTTCTTTATTTTTCCTTTCTTTCTTTATTTATTTATTTTAGGTTAAAATTAGTAAGAAATGTACAATATTTATACACAAATGCAAGTTAGTAAGAATATGGAGTTAGCGTTATATGCAGGTGTTTTATAAGGGATTTTAAGCTAAAATAAATGAATAAAGATGACGAATCGCAGATTCATCATCCCCCTATGCTTTACCTTTGCTAGTCCCTTAGCAAACACTTATTTGAAAGAATAAGTGAAGAAGAAAAAGAAAGGGAAAATAAAGAAAGTAGGACAATATTGAGTATTAAACTTATCTTCATAAAATTGTAGTTTGGAGCTCTGTCGGACCTTTGGATTATTTGTGTGTCGGAACTTCTGTGAGACTTAGAATTTTAAAACCAACAACCTTCAAGTTCTACACATCATTGTCACAGTTTTGGCCCAGAAGTCATCTTAGATCGATCCTCTTCCCAAAGCATACCCTATGAACATTGAATAATCGACTCATGTGTGTGAAAAATTTTAGCTCTTCCCATCCAGAATGCCGGACTACCATGCAAATCTCCTTTCCAATAACTCGTCCTCGGGGAGTCAGGTATTTCCTTCTAAGGTCTGTCGTGCTGTGTTCACAATCGAATTGGGGGAGAAGTTAGAAGAATGAGAAAAGAACTGGAGGGTGGTTTGGTGTAGTCACCTCTCCTTGTGAAGCTGGCCAGTGTAGCCGAGTCTCCACCAAGATCTGCAGGTTTTCTTGAAGCTTGGACCTTTTTGGTCAGATTTTTATTTGGTAGTAGCTTCTTTGTATTTGGAGTTTTGGTGGTTCTGCTTGGATCTTGTTGTGCCCCTACGGATATAGAACCTTTTTTTTCTGTACATTTTTTGTGGTCTTAGAAAAAATTGTGCCCAGCCGTCCATCCCTTTTCCGAAGCTTTATTTCAACCCGTTACTCCGGTCTTTAGATTTCCACGCTACCAGAAAAGAAACTCACACAGTCTTCCAACATCCCGTCTGAGTTGAGCTAAGTGCATAGTGCGAGAGTACAAATTAATTCGCTATTCCAGAGTTGTACCCAGAATGAAGAGATCAGGTTAGACACTAAGGGTCAAATGCTGCACATTGTCATGTGGAACTCAAAGAATTAAGTCAAAGACCTGAAGCTTCTAAAATCCTATTTCTCAGTGAAGTTCCTCTAAGAATTAGGTGGATTAAGGTCCAACTAAGCTCCATTCTTCAATTTTATTCCAGACATAGTTTAAATATCAATACTATCCAGAAAAATGCACATGCAAATGCAGACTATGAACAATGCAGAGAGTTTTTTTTAAGGAATGATGCACATGTGAAAAGAACCATTTTTTTAAACAATTTTCTAATTTTAAACTTTTTATGTATTTTTGGAGAAAAATGCAGAATGCAGATGTGAACAAATTTTTTTTATGCAAATTTTTATGATTTTTGGTTTTGTAGTTTTTTTTAAAGGAGAAAAGGTTAGTAATATATATACAAGTATATACAAGAGACTTTTTTTTATGTTTTTGTTTTTGTTTTTTTTTCTCTCTTCCCATTTTTTTTGTTTTGTTTGTTTTTTTTCGTGTTTTTTTCTTTTTTTTGTGTTTTTTTTTCTTTTTTTTGTTTTTGTTTTGTTTTGTTTTTGTTTTGTTTTTGTTTTGTTTTTGTTGTTTTCTTTTTTTTGTTTTTTTTGTTTTGTTTTTTTTATTTGTTTGTTTTTTTTGTTTTTTTGTTATTTTTGTGGATTTTATAAAATAAACACATAACCCTCCAAATAAATATATTTAAAAGTACGAGTTATGTCTAAAGTATATATACAATATATACGACTCCCCCTATACTTAGCTCGAACTATGTCCTCATAGTGATCAGAGAGCGACAAAGGAAGACATAACTCGTGCTAAGCAAAGAAAGGTGAAAAGACTCCTATGCTACAATGACTCAAAGAAAAGATAAAAATGAAGAGAAGTTGGTGATCCCCCCCTATACTTAGGATCAAGTAATCCTAAGTATAGTGGAATGTACAAAGGGGAAAACCGATGAAGAGAATGTACAGACTCACAGAGACACGATATGAACAACATCACCCCCCCTATACTTAGGGTAGAGTATCCCTAAGTATAGGAAACAACCACAAGGGTGATAAACAGGACGAATATGAACAACACAAATCCTTCACCCCCCCTATACTTAGGATAAAGCACATCCTAAGTATAGCATATACACACACACGGAAAAGGGGTGAATGATAAAACGGGAGAAGACAGAGTGAAACGAAAGGATATACAAGAGGAGTGGATGTACAAAGGTTAAGAAGGTCGAAAACGAACCTTCTTGCGGGACCGCTGAGGTATGGATTTGACAAGATGTAGGTCGATATTGGGATTATCATTAGATATGAACTGAGTAGAATCGACCAAGAATGTATGCTCAGCGGTTTCAGATTGTGCAGGCCTAAACCGGTTATTGGAAGTAGTGTGATCATGTCCTGCCTTGGAAGTCTCGCAAACATCAAAGTAGAATGGCTCGAAATCATTATCAGAAAAAGTAGGATCAATTTCAGCCTGGCGAGCCTCTACTGGATCATCATCTTTATCAAAAGGCCCAAATTCCTTTATAAAAGCAATCAAATCAAATTTGGCCTGATCGGTCTCTTCTTTATCAGGTTGAGTAGGAACGGACTTATCGGTGAAAGTAGTCGAATCGTGTCCTTCCTGTCTAGTCTCAGGGTCTGCCTTCCGCTCTAGGGTGTCTATCGTGTGAATCCCGCGGATGTCGTCAATGCATTGCCACATACCAGAAGAGGGAACTCCAAGGTCTAAGCTTTCCGAGTCCTCCTCCTTGAAGAGGAATTCCCGGGTCTCAGTATCATCCATCATATAACAAAAATCTCTGGTATTATCATCATAATCAAAGTCCTTGGGGTTGTCTAACACGGGTGGGCTCTCATGGGATGCGGGTTTCTGGATGGTAGTGGGTGTAGTGATTAACACATCGCTCCCTACATCAGAACGGAAGCGAATCTCTCCTGAACCATAGTCAATAACGGCTCCTGCAGAGGCAAGGAAAGGCCGTCCCAGGATGATTGGAGGGTGCTCCACAGGGGTGGAGGTCTCCATGGGCATTATAACAAAATCCGAAGTAAAATCCATGCCTTGAATAAGAATGACAGCGTTTTCTAAAATACCCTTCGGCCTCTTGATAGATCCATCAGCAAATTGAACTATCATCCTGGTTTTCTTGAGAGGCCCAAGATGAAGAGACTGTACCATAGAGAAGGGTATTATGTTTATTGATGAACCGCCGTCAAGGAGAGCGTTATCACAGGAATAGTCAGATATGGAGCAACTCACAAGAGGTGTGACCGTGTTCCCTTTCTTAAAATATGGACGGTGAGAGATGGCGTAGGCAGTAGCCATGGTCAAGATATGACGCTCAGATCTTCTCCTTCGCTTTCTTTTCTTCTGTTGAGGAGTAGATAAATCTGTCATGGCCTGTTGAAGTGGGGCTTTAATGATCTCATGAAGGGTGGCCACCACTTCGGGTTTAGTCAACATTTTTTTGAATTTTTGGACCTCATCCATACAAGGGAGGAGGTCGGAATCAGCATTTACATGAGGATTGCCAAGAGCAGTCTGTACAGTGGCATCCTCGGGATCTAGGTTGGGACATGATTGTGTGCGTAAATGATCGGGCATTTGGGTTCTTTTCTCACTAAATGAATCAATAATATGTCTCCCAGAATCTTTTTGTATTTTCAAAATTTTCTCATTTTTTTGTGTTTTGGATGATTTCAAGCTCTCATGATTATCCTCGAGTGAATCAATATCCTCAAACATTGGAGCAGCGTTCTGTCTCTCATTTATGTTAATAAAATTGGAAATCTTCGAATTCATATGCTCCACCATTTGATTCAATGTGTTAAGTGTGGAAATCATGAAAGGTGACTCCAAAATCCCAGGATCGGGTGGGTTGAATGATGGTGGGTGAAAATCAAAGTCCTCCGTCTCCTGAAATAATGGGTTAGGCGGATATACACAAACATCAGGAGGAAGATCCTCTTGGAAAAGAGAAGGTGGATCGTCTGGAGAGTACGAGGTATCTGCGAAGATCGGATTATAATAACTCCAGTCAACCATCTTCGAAACAAATGATGGAAGAGCACGAGGGTCAAGCCAAAAGATATGGAGAAGAAGGCGCAAATGCACAGAAAAGATCTGGTATGCACACAAGCAATCAAACACAATACAAACCCCCAATTCACCAACTCAACGCAATGTGAAGACCGTGAAGGTTCGGTCTCTTAATCTTATCTGTTTTAGAGTTAGGTGATAATCACAAAGTTGTACAAACACTTAGGTTGAATTATGGGATTTGGGCACTAACCTTAGTGTGTACGCGAGCAAGTTAAAACGAATACAATGAGGGGGTTACTCTCCCCAAAACAATGATTTTTCCTTGTATTTTTTAGGGTCGAGTTTTCTTTAGCAGTCCCAAATTTTAGGCAGTTATCACTTGGTTAAAATATTTTCAAAGAATCGCCTACCGAGTGTCCAATTTCCTTTTTAACTTATGTGAGTGAAAACAAGGGAGGAGATCGGAAATGCCAATGCGCGATTAAAAACGATGATGCATGCAGGGGTTAGAGATGCGTACCTTGTCGCCAGCACTCTACATGCAAATGATCCGCGCAGAATTTAAATACAGAAAATAAACTAACCTATATGCAAATGCAAGTAAACCGTCCTAGATGGTAACTTCTATTAACGGGCAAGAACAAGTAAATTTGACTAAGTTCAAATTACGATCTACTCTATAGGCACAGAAATTCTTGTTTAGGGTGTTTGGACCTAATTAATTACCTGGCTCAAGCAAATTAATTAAAGAAATCAATAGGTGGCTTTCGAAATCCGCGGAAAACAAAGAAAATAAAGGCGATGAAAACAAAACCGATGAGGTCCCCCAAGTGCACCGGCACTTGGCGAAACAGACCCCGCAACAAATGAATGTCCGTTTACAAGAGTTCAAATGCTAGAAAATAAAGACACTCTCTTTTTTTTCTTTTTCTTTTATCTCTCTTTTTTTTCGGCTCTCTCAATTTTCTTCTCCTCTTCTCACGCTATCCTGCGGCTTGATGAAAAATCAAGCCGCCTCCACGTCGCTTGGGTGCTTCGGCTCTCCTAAGATCGCCTCCTTCGCTCCGCGGGCCCTCGCAAGAAAAAGAAAAGAGAATGTGTAAGAAACACAATTTTCAAATATGAGAAAATGATAAAATGAATGCAATGGATATAAACAATGAAGTAATGTGGCAAAATGATAAACAGGTATTTACAACCAAGAATAGCAGGTCAAAAGAGAAACCTAACTACCCTCGCCGTGCCTCCCCGGCAACGGCGCCATTTTGTTGAGCAAGAATTTTAGAGATTGGAAATTTGTTGGTGAAAATGTGGTCGTTGTTTTTCCTCAAAATCCCGCGTCAACAAAAAAATATTTTTTTATGATTTTTGCTACTTATTAACCTGTATAGTGGAAAGGGTCGAACTCAGGGAGGCTACAATTCCCGAGGGTTATTCAATTAATCAGAAACTAATTAAAAGAAAACAGGAATCTCAAAGGACAACTATCCTTGGTTTTTGTGATTTTTTATCTTTTTATTTTTTTTTAAATTTTTTTATTTCTAATTTTTTATATTTTCTGATTTTTTAAATTTTTATGATTTTGCTTTTGCAAATTTTTTTTATTTTCAAAAATAATACGACGCAATATAAACAAGGTAAAGAGTATACACACACCAACTCTTTTTGCAATTTTCAATTATGCCAAAAATGATCAGAAAAATTCAAAGAAAATATTTTTGTGTTTTGAAAGTTTTGAAATGTTTTTGAGAATTTTTGTAAACTTTTCAGATGTTTTTGTATTCTTTGAAAAATCAAACAGTGAGGAAATCGGAAAATGTGGATAGCCTAGAGTAATTTGCAATTTAAAACTCTTTTAAATGCCCAAAACTCCTGGCTACTATTTTTAAGACAAACTAGAAGAAAATATCTACAAACAGAAACTGAAATCACAATTTTTGGGTTTTTGTAGAATTTTTTATGATTTTTAGAAGATTTTTGATATTTTTCAATTTTTTTTGAGTTTTATAAATAATTAATGCGTGAAACTTGGTCTGAAATTAAAAGACAATGAAATAAAACTACTCTAATTTTTTTAGAATTTTTGGAGTTTTTTTCGAATTTTTATGAATTTTCGAATTGCAAATAATGAAAAAGACACTGTTTTTGATTTTTTAATAATATCAAATGAAGTTAAAATGCAACAAAAAATTTATGCTAGATGAATATGAACATCAGGAGCATAGCACAATTTTTGCAAATTTTTTGGATCACAACTGATATTTATTTCTATGAAAAGACAAGCCAATTCAATATTCTGCAGTTCAGGGGCTAAAATGTAAATACGGCAAATGTTTGGACTGAAATGTAAAGATTCGAATTTTTTGTCTCAGATAAATAATAAAAATAAATAGAGAGAAAACATATGCAATTTTACCAATTGATCATGTGCCTGGCAAGTGCTTGAATCTGGCAAGGACGTCTTTGAAATTTTGAGAACTCCCAGGGGCGCAACTGTAATTTGTGTCAAAAGTCCTTGAACTGGCGGGGACGCTTTTGGAATTTCAGAAACTTCAGGGCTGATTTCGCAAATGTTCCAATATAATATATATATATATATATATATATATATATTTTCTCTCAAAAGCCCTAGGGCTGTTCTTTCACGCACAGGGGATGGGGGGCGCCGCCCCACCTCTTCTTCAAGGCGGAGCCGCGGTTCGTTCTTCAATGGGGAAGCAACAGGGGGCCAAAGGGGGCGCCGCCCCCTCTTCTTCTTCACGTAGATGGCGGCGCCGCGGCTTGCAGCAAGGCGGAGCTGCGGCGTGGCAGGAGATGGGCGCGGGAGATCGGCGCCGACTCCAGGCGTTGGAGCGGAGGGTCGGCCCTCGGCTTAAGGGGAGGCGCCTGGTGGCGCGTGTGGACGAGGGATGGTGCGGCGTCGAAGGCGGAGCACCGCCCAGGAGGAGCGGTGATGGCGCGAGTGGCGGGCGGCGAGATCAGGGCGGCGCCGCTGGAGCGGCTCACGCGCGAGGAGGCGCGTTGGCGGAACTTTGGAGGAGGGAGGCCTGAGGCACGCGCGGGGGCGCGCGGACTGGAGCGGGCGCGGCGTTGCAGCTGCAGGAGCGGCGCCGCCTCGTGCGGCTGGAAGGTGGAGCAGCAGGGTTCGACGGCTTCGGCGGAGGGTGGCTGGAGCGCGGCTCGCGGGCGGAGCAGGCGAGGTCGGTGGGGTGGCGTGAGTGCTGGCTACGCCGCCCCCTGGCTGCTGTCGTTTTTTTTATTTTTTTTATATTTTTTTGTTTTATTATGTAAACAGTGAATAAATAAAAGAAGGAAAACCTTTTTTTATTTTTTTTATTTTTTAAAATCCGAAAAAAACAGAAAATTAGAAAGGATAAGGAATTTTTTTGTTTTTTTTAATGCCCCTGCAAGGCAAGCGTTAGAGATAAAGGAAGGAAAAAAATTTATTTATCTACAAAATCGGAACATGATGGGGATTCGAAGAGAGATGAGGGACTCGAATCCGATCTTCGGCCACCGTACGCGGCCGGAGTTGAGAGATCGTGAACGGTAGAAAATAGAACGTGGAGAGATTGCGAAGATGAGATGGAAAATCGAGTCGATGGCGGATCAAATCGAGATGGAGAAATTTTTTTACGATCTAGACAAACAAAATGACAATATATAACAAAATGCGATAAAATAAAGAGCGATTAAACTACGATAAAGATGCAAAGAAAAATACGGATCTCACCTTAGGAGCGGAAAATAGACCGTGATCGCCTCGACAAGGCCGACTCGCTGTCACCGGACGGCTCGGAGGCTAGGCTTCCTCGACGAAATTTCTCTCGGAGATCGGGCTCCTCTCTCTAAAGATTGATCATGTTGGAATGAGGGAGATGGAGCCATATAAATAGAAAAGAGAGACATTTCAATTTTTGAAGAAGATAAGAGAGATTTTTGAATTTTTTGGTGGGAGAGATAACATGAGAGATAGAATAGAAAGATAAAATTATTTACAAAATTATCTATTTTTTGAATTTTCGTCACTTTATTTATTGGAATTTGAAAATGTTATTTTTTTATTTTTTATGATGGTTGGTTAAAAATTGCAACTATATACATATACTATACACATATATGGTATTAAATACAAGTATAAATGGGGAAATTAGCCTCTCTTTTTTGTTTTAAGAATTTTATTATTTTTTTTATTTTTATTTTTGTTTTAAGTAATTAGTAAAAATATTTACAAATATATATACAAATACAATATACACAAAATACAAGGGAAAATTGCACAAACCACCCCAGAAAACCAACTTTTCAACCGTAACTCCAAAAATTATAAAATCACAGTCATTTTGAAGATAATTTGATTTAGAACTCAATGGAAGTGAAATTGGTTTAATTTGATATCATATGGAGCCGGAATTGATCTTTCAATTAGTGCTTAGTGGTTTTTTTCCAAGTGTGGCTACTTTTATTCTGTACATGATTTAATTGTGCAATCAGTTTTATTAATTAGGACCCATTTTTATTTACAACTTTGATTTTGAATGTTATTTGATTTGGGGTCAATTAATGTACAAATAAATTAGTGTTAGTTTTATACAGATATACACAAAATAAGTGAGAAACACAAATTTTTTTTTTGGATTTTCTGGTTAAGGACCCTATCTCCCCCTACTTTATTCCTGGTCGATCAGGTCAAGTCTTGACCTTCTCTCGGGGTTCGGGTCAGCCTGTATACAGTCTTCCTTTTTTTATTTTCTTTTCTTTATCTTTCCTTTCTTTCTTTATTTATTTATTTTAGGTTAAAATTAGTAAGAAATGTACAATATTTACACACAAATGCAAGTTAGTAAGAATATGGAGTTAGAGTTATATGCAGGTATTTTATAAGAGATTTTAAGCTAAAATAAATGAATAAAGATGACGAATCGCAGATTCATCACTATGCTGTAATGTTTTAACATAAGCTGTATCTTAAAATCGTATTCAAAACACGAGTGAAGTCAACCTTAAATAGAGCTTGATTTTAGGATTTGTTTTAAAGATAGATTGAAAAGTCTGTAATCCTATAATTAGTATACACGCTATAATAATAAACCCCAAAAAATATTTTCCTTTAATATCTGTAAGGCTAGACGAAGCTTTATCTTCAGAAAATATTGGTTAAAACGGAAGACTCAACATAACACCAAAATTAGGACGTCCACATATTAGTTATACTGCCTTTAAATATTCCTTATCTTGATCCATTGAATTTGAATGTAACCATTTCAACCATTCATAATAATACTTGTTATAAAAAAATATGCATAGTTCGAAAATGGAGTTATGAAAAAGGTATGTCATGAACCTCTTCATGGAATAATATCAAGTCTCATATTAATAATAAGACCTCACAGAGATTTAACATATGGAAATTACACGGGGTCTGTGATTTACAACTCTTAATACTAACAAAATATCAAACCTAAGTTATAAAAAGAAGAGTTGCGTTATGTCAAAATTTAAGATCTCTTTTTATCCATACCACATTCTTATTTATGGCATACCATACATTAACATGGCCCTAAATTCATTTAATGCCTTTTCCTTTTGATAAATAAAGAAAAACCAAACTATTATGCATGGACCTACGAGAACATAAAAGAGTTGATGGTAAGTACTACATTGTACCAACAGCAAGAGATGATCCTGGGGTTGGATCAAATTCGAGTCCCCCAAACCCCATTCTCCATTATCGCGAGATAAACGAACGAAAAAGGAGAAGGGTGAAATCCGTTACCTATACTCGTGCACGTCTTTGATCCACGTGCTCGATAGCCGATCACGAATCCGATGAGAGGGTTGCTTTTCCCTTGCGTTGGCCCTCCTCGTCTTCTTCTTGTCACGAGTCTACGAGACTTCGAGAGTTTTTGATAACGGTGGTGACACCGTTCTCTCCTTGATTCTCTGAAGAAGGAGATGGAAAAAGAGATAAGAGAACGACTTGGGGAGGAAGAAAGGATGGATTAGGGTTTGGAAAAGGAGCAGGAATGAGGGGAGATGAAGGGTGTGGGTCTTTATATAGTTGGGGATTAAAATCTTGAGAAACCCTAAAATAGCCTTAATTCGTACTTAACTTATCTAATCCCGTAACCATTAATCCCCTCAAAAACCATGACCCTCTTCACCAAAACAGGCATATCTCCCACATCCGAACTCGAAATTTCGCGTTTTTGTGCTCGTTGGAAAGCTTGCGACGAGACGCTTCTTTTGAGTATAATATTGAATAGGTTTTAAAACTTCAAAAAAATCCGAAAATTACGGAGTGTTACATCATAACAACCTTAAAAACAGTCTCGTCCCCGAGACTTAGGATGCAAAAGGTGTAATCATAACTACCTCAAAAGGTTGGATCCTATCGAGTAAAAGATAACAACCTTAAAAAGGATGAAAGTAGCTTATATATTACCTTCAAAAAGGTATGGGTAGTCCTGTCACATATCCGCCTCAGGTTCCCAGGTGGCCTCCTCGGAGTTGTGTCATTGCCAAAGGATCTTCACCAAGGGTATCTCCTTGTGCCTTAACTTCTTCACTGAACGATCGATGATCCGAACTGGTTCCTCCGGATAACTCAGGTCAGTATCCACATGAAGGTCATCATAACTAATCACATGCGATGGATCATGCACATATTTTCTCAAGTTGGAGATATGAAAAACATCATGCACACCAGCAAGGTGAGGAGGAAGAGCAATCCTGTACGCAACTTTACCAATCTTGTCGAGAATCTCGAACGGTCCGACAAATCGGGGTGCTAACTTTCCCTTCACTCCAAATCGCTGAACTCCCTTGGTGGGAGAAACTCTCAAGAAGACAAAATCTCCAACTTCAAAGTTAAGATCAGTGCGTCGTCTATCGCTATAGTTCTTTTGCCTACTCTGTGCAGTAAGCAATTTCTTCCAAGCTATTTTGATTGCTACTTGTTCAATGCCTAGAATATTACTGATTGCTTATTAGTAGATGTTTTTAAGTTGTTCTCTTCTAAACTTGCTCAGTTACTGCAATTGCATTACCTACCTACAATCTCTTGATTTATAATTTATTTTATCCTTACTGAGTCAGTTGACTCACTAGTTACATTCTTTGGAAATCCAACATGGAGTGTAGAGCAGGAGACAGAGGCTCACATCTTTGGTGGTGCATCTGCAGGGCGTTGTTAAGGTCGAGGACTAGTTTCTTAGTAGTTCTATTATCCTTCCTTTATGAGTATTTATGATGTAATAAAGAGATTCTGATGACTTATTGTTATCCGTATGTGGACTTTTGTTATCAGTAAAAACTTGAATTTTTTTCCTATTTCCTCATTTTGTATAAATGGTATATCATGCAGGTTGTTTATGATTGTTGTTGGGTAATATTGATAATGGATGTTGAGATGCGCTCCCGTCGAGGCGGGGCGTTTCATTTGGTATCAGAGCCTAATTACCCCATCAATCATAGACAACTGTATGGTAGGAGAAATACCATTGTACATTAGACAAGTAGTCTTCTGATTGCTGTCAAAAAAAATATTGATCAAGGTTGACTAATGTCCCCTACTCTAGGATCTAATTGCAATTCCCTTTTTATTTTTACACTTGCAGATCATGCCACCTCGTAGAGAACAGACTGCGCAGCAGTTGACTGCGATGATGGCGATGCTGCAGGATGTGCAGCAGAGACAACTTATGCTCGAGGAGCGATTGTCGAGATCTGCGTCCGAAGGCGGGTCCGGAATGGGTGGGGGAGATGGTGATCCACCACCGCCACCACCTCCTCCTCCTCCCCCCTCACCACCGCCACCGCGACAAGAGGACATATTTTCAAAATATCGCAAGGAGAAAGTTCCAGAGTTTTTGGGCAATACAAGCCCAGATGTGGCAGAGAGATGGCTGAAGCGTGTGGAGAAGGTATTTCGCACCATACATGTACCGGATGAGGAGAAGGTTACCCTTGCCACTTACTCCTTAGCAGGCTATGCTGAGGAATGGTGGAGTTCTATGGAGTCGCATATTGCAATACCAATTACTTGGGAGAAATTTACTGAGGCATTCCGGGAGCATTGCTATCCGGAATACTGGCTAGAGCAGCGCCGCGTGGAGTTCACACTACTCGAGCAAGGGAACAAGTCTGTGACTGCTTATCTAAACAGGTTCACAGAGTTGCTGAAGTATACTGCTAGCACTGTGCCGACTGAGGCTGACAAAGCATTCAAGTTCTTTCGAGGTCTCTGTAAGGAAATTCGCGAGAGACTAGTACCCCTTAGATTGAATACTATGAAGGAAGTGGTTGATGCTGCATCACGAGTGGAGGAGGACTTGCGTGAAGGCAGGTCAGTACAAACCAGGCAAGGAGGATCGAGCTATTATGGGAAGACTGCCCGTAATGATCGTTCGACAGCACGAAGAGGACAACATATCCACCCCTACCGGCATGGCATGTCTACCAGGTCCGCACATGGAGGAGCTCCTGCCTTGGGGCAAGCACTTTCTGAGCCATCACGACCAGCACATCCAATGGTGAACAGCATAACCAATGCACGTGTTCGCTACCGATGCAACCAAGAGGGGCACATCAGGTCCAACTGTCCGTTGGGAGCTCCACAGATGCGAGGTACTGTACGAGGGGGACGTCCGTAGCACCAGGGATGTGGTTCTACCTCTCGTGGTGGTAGGGGACATCCCAACCAGACTCGAGGCACGACAGGTTCCAGTGGGCCACGAAGAGAAGGACAACTCCATGCCATCACCGATGGGCAAGCACATGCTTCGGGATCAGTAGTACGAGGTATGATTTCAGAAGACGACTTTACAGCTCATGCTCTTTTTGATTCGGGCGCATCTCATTCCTTCGTGTCATGGAGTTTTGCGGGTACCTTAAGCCGAGAGCCTACCCTAGTTTCAGACCCTTATCTTATTAAGGGACCTGGAGGTCAAGTGTTTGTTGTCCACCGGGTGTTTCCCGATTATCCGGTCTATATTGGAGGTTATATGCTCGAGGCCTACTTGCTGCCTATTCAGATGGAGGATTTTGATGTTATTCTTGGCATGGATTGGTTAGAGAATCAACATGCATGTCTAGACTGTTTTCAGAAACAGATTATCTTCAGGATACCTGAGCTACAAGAATTTGTATTTGATGGAAGCACCTCGTCAAGAGGCCTAACCTGCATATCAGTATTGCAAGCTCATCGCCTGCTATCTCAAGGGTGTGAAGGATTTGTTGCTCATATTATTGGGAATCAAACCCCTATGGAAGGAATAGAGGATGTTGAAATAGTAAAAAACTTTCCGGATGTATTTCCTGCAGACTTGCCTGGGCTTCCCCCACCTCGTGAGGTGGAGTTTGAGATTTCTATCATTTCAAGAACTCAACCAGTATCCATGACACCATAAAGGATGGCACCAGCTGAGCTAAAGGAACTCAAGGTGCAGTTACAAGAACTGCTGGAGAAGGGTTTCATACGCCCTAGTACATCTTCATGGGGAGCGCCTGTCCTTTTTGTTAAGAAGAAGGATGGATCTATGCGCATGTGTATAGATTATTGGCAATTGAATAAAGTAACAATCAAGAATCGTTACCCTTTGCCACGCATTGACGATCTCTTTGATCAGCTACAAGGGTCATCCATCTTCTCAAAGATTGATCTGCGGTCTGGTTATCACCAACTACGTATTCGGGATGTGGATATACCAAAGTCTGCCTTCAGAACCAGATATGGTCACTATGAGTTCTTGGTGATGCCCTTTGGCTTGACAAATGCCCCAGCAGCATTCATGGACATGGTGAATCAGGTGTTTCAGCCTTTCCTCGACAGCTTTGTTGTGGTTTTCATTGACGATGTCCTCATATACTCTCGAGATGAGAAGGAGCATCGCACTCACTTACAGACAGTGCTGGAGACCTTACGGAGGCACAAGCTATATGCGATGTTTAGTAAGTGTGAGTTCTGGCTTCAAGAAGTATCATTCTTAGGTCATGTTATCTCAGGTGCAGGAGTGTCAGTGGATCCTACAAAAATCGAAGCAGTCCTTGGTTGGGAATGACCGAAGAATGTGTCTGAGATCCGAAGTTTTCTTGGCTTAGCCGGTTATTACAGACGGTTTGTGAAGGGATTTTCTCAGATTGCCCTTCCCCTCACCCAGCTGACCAGGAAGGAGATGCCATATGCTTGGTCAGAA